>OY740776.1:12693744-12910328 GCA_963513935.1 Aphrophora alni
AAATTCATAGCTCTAGGCTTCTTGGATTCAGAGATATGCTTAAGGGGTAAAAAACATCTTAGGAGTGGAACATTTTAAAAACTCTTTCTTAATACGCGTCTACAGACCTGCACCAAACTATGTTGAAATATTCATACCTCTAGACTTCTTGGTTCCAGATATATGCTTTAGGGGTAAAAGACACCCTTGGAGTGGAACATTTTCAAAACCCTTTTTTAGTACGCGTCTACAGACCTACCCCAAAACATAAAACATTTATAGTTATAGGCTCCTTGGATCCAGACATTTCGACTTTGGACCCAGATTGGGTTTTAGCCCCAAGCAGACATGGTAGATGTATATATTTAAAAATTTCACTCGCTTAGCTCATGTCATTGTCTCGGCCCTGACTGGCCTCGAAACTGCAAATATGTGGATTACCTTTGATTCACTACCCTCGTGTCGGTATCTCGGCCCTGCCCGATCTTGTAACCATTCGAATGTCACATTTTCCTGGGAAGTCAGGTTTCTAAAACAAAATCTTTGAAAAGAACTTTGCTATTTGTCATTGTAGATATTTCGATTTGGTACCATTACATGGAGAATTGAAATATTAGCGTGCTAACTTGTTGCTAGACGACAATTTGAGTGGTAGCTTGATGCTATAGTGCTAGCTTGTTGCTAGTGTGCTAACTTGTTACTAGACGACAATTTGAGTGGTAGCTTGTTGCTACTGGCGTGCTAGCTTGTTGCTAGTGTGCTAACTTGTTACTAGTGTGCTAACTTGTTACTAGACGACAATTTGAGTGGTAGCTTGTTGCTACTGGCGTGCTAGCTTGTTGCTAGTGTGCTAGCTTGTTACTAGACGACAATTTGAGTGGCAGCTTGATGCTATAGTGCTAGCTTGTTGCTAGTGTGCTAACTTGTTACTAGACGACAATTTGAGTGGTAGCTTGTTGCTACTGGCGTGCTAGCTTGTTGCTAGTGTGCTAGCTTGTTACTAGACGACAATTTGAGTGGCAGCTTGATGCTATAGTGCTAGCTTGTTGCTAGCGTGCTAACTTGTTACTAGACGACAATTTGAGTGGCAGCTTGATGCTATAGTGCTAGCTTGTTGCTAGTGTGCTAACTTGTTACTAGACGACAATTTGAGTGGTAGCTTGTTGCTACTGGCTTGCTAGCTTGTTGCTAGTGTGCTAACTTGTTACTAGTGTGCTAACTTGTTACTAGACGACAATTTGAGTGGTAGCTTGTTGCTACTGGCGTGCTAGCTTGTTGCTAGTGTGCTAGCTTGTTACTAGACGACAATTTGAGTGGCAGCTTGATGCTATAGTGCTAGCTTGTTGCTAGTGTGCTAACTTGTTACTAGACGACAATTTGAGTGGTAGCTTGTTGCTACTGGCGTGCTAGCTTGTTGCTAGTGTGCTAACTTGTTACTAGTGTGCTAACTTGTTACTAGACGACAATTTGAGTGGTAGCTTGTTGCTACTGGCGTGCTAGCTTGTTGCTAGTGTGCTAGCTTGTTACTAGACGACAATTTGAGTGGCAGCTTGATACTATAGTGCTAGCTTTTTGCTAGTGTGCTAACTTGTTACTAGACGACAATTTGAGTGGTAGCTTGTTGCTACTGGCGTGCTAGCTTGTTGCTAGTGTGCTAACTTGTTACTAGACGACAATTTGAGTGGTAGCTTGTTGCTACTGGCGTGCTAGCTTGTTGCTAGTGTGCTAACTTGTTACTAGACGACAATTTGAGTGGTAGCTTGTTGCTACTGGCGTGCTAGCTTGTTGCTAGTGTGCTAACTTGTTACTAGACGACAATTTGAGTGGTAGCTTGTTGCTACTGGCGTGCTAGCTTGTTGCTAGTGTGCTAACTTGTTACTAGACGACAATTTGAGTGGTAGCTTGTTGCTACTGGCGTGCTAGCTTGTTGCTAGTGTGCTAACTTGTTACTAGACGACAATTTGAGTGGTAGCTTGATGCTATCGTGCTAGCTTGTTGCTAGCATGCTAACTTGTTAATAGACCACAAATTGAGTGGTAGCTTGTTGCTACTGGCGTGCTAGCTTGTTGCTAGCGTGCTAACTTGTTACTAGACGACAACAACAAGTGGTAGATTGTTGCTACTAGCGTGCTAGCTTGTTCCTAGTGTGCTAACTTGTTACTAGACGACAATTTGAGTGGTAGCTTGTTGCTAGTGTGCTAACTTGTTACTAGACGACAATTTGAGTGGTAGCTTGTTGCTACTGGCATGCTAGCTTGTTGCTAGTGTGCTAACTTGTTACTAGACGACAACTACAAGTGGTAGCTTGTTGCTACTAGCGTGCTAGCTTGTTGCTAGCATGCTAACTTATTACTAGACGACATTTAAAAGAGGTATCTTGTTGCTACAATTGTGCTAGCTTGTTGCTAGCGTGCTAACTTGTTACTAGACGACAACTACAAGTGGTAGCTTGTTGCTACTAGCCTGCTTGCTTGTTGCTAGCGTGCTAACTTGTTACAGGACGGACGATATGTCGAAAATCACTTCAGAATTTCAATTTCCAGCGAATTCTTTTGCTTGTAAGCTTATAACAGCTGATTTGATATCTACATATTTTGTATTATGATTAAGTTAAGATACTATAAGTTTAGTTTCGTAATAACTTAAACAAATTTAAGCAACAAAATAAAGTGACAGTTTACCATAAGAAGAATAAAATTGAGAATGTTGTATCAATAAATGATAGTTAAATTAAAATTTTGTAAAATCATCGAAATTACTTACCAAGATCAATTGTATTACCAAAGATTCTTGACCACGAATGTTGACCATTGAAGTTGAAGTAATAGAAATAGACAGGACCTTTGTGGTGCTGAAGAGACTTGTTTGTAGAAGGAAGGCAGTCATGTTCTGTGTACAACTGTAGAAACAAGCAGATTGAACATTTGGTATAGTCAAGCTAAGGTGCTATATTTTAGTATTATCAAACACTTTACAAGTTAAGACAAATGTGTGGAGTGGACGGAAATTTACTAACCAACCAGAAAACATTCAACAAAAACAGCCTACCTCAGCGCAATGTACAATAACTATTGTAAATATTTGAATATTAGAACTGCCACGATGTGATGTAACAAGTGTAATTGTAAAAGTAGGTAAATACTATAATCTTGCTCGTCAGTTTGTTCTTTGTACAGTTACCATAGAGTCAAGTATACCATCATTTTACTTTCAGTAAAGTCATGATGACAAACAGTTTTCAATAATAAAAACATTGTTGAACAACATGAAGCCAAAATCAAAGTTAAAAATGACACTAAATTCTGTATTTAGAATATAAAAACCTGACAGATAGTAGATTGGCGACGAGAGAAAATATTTTTAAATATAAGAATTTGTGACACACAAAACTAACACGATTAGACATAAACTTAATTAGCTAAATATATTTGATCAGAGATCAGTAAATCTTAAATATAATAGGGAAAAAAATTGAAGCCTTGTATAAAATGCTAAGGGATAATTCGAACAAAGTGGTGTCGATATGTACCAGTTATGTCTTCCATTGGATAAAAACTGAATTAAAAATTCGTCTTTCTTAAGTAACCCTGAAGAGTTTGCGGTTAATTCTCCACAGGGAATCATTACAAGATCACGTGATAAACTTTGGGAAAAGGGAAAGTCGTTCACCAAGAGAAAATCGTAAGGTAACTACGATGTAAGACACCCCTTTCGCTTAGTTGACCTGTGTATATCTTAGTCTCAACTTGTGTTGTGCATGTTTTGTGCTATGTGTAGTTTTATTGACTTCTGGTTTTTCTTTTTGATAAAATATTTTAACAGTCCAGAACCAGTTAAATTAATGAGCTATTTTGATTCTTTTTATAACCTCTATCCATTTATTATTATAATAATATTTGTGGATATATATTTTACGAAAATACGTCATTAGTACAATGTTTAAACAAATAATGTTTTATGGTGTAGATTCATTTATTAACAAACCATATCTTAAATGTAAAATTCTCGACCTCTAAACTAATAAAAGTTACAATCGATTTATGAACAAAAACCCCTAAACATAAGATCAATTAACTCATTTTCTAATAAATAAATATTGACCTTGACTTGTGAGATAATATTAGACAGAATAAAACTCGAACACGATCTCATAAAAATTACGTTAACTTAATCAAACACGTTTCAACCTGTTAAAAGTTAGTTATAGTTTAGTTATTGTCGATCAAGTATCACTCAGGATGGCAACTTTGTCGTTGAAACGTGTTTGATTACGAAAACATAATATTTGTGAGATCTTATTTTCTAATGTTACTTACTTTAACTAAATCTTTAACAACGTCTTTGTTGATTTCTTTGTCACCGAAGTAAAAGGATCTGATCTTCTTGAAGAGGTCCTTAGATGTTTCTGTGTCTTCGTTTAACATTAGGGACATTTTCATTATTTTATCAAAGTTTTGATTCACGTTACTTAGACTTTCCTCCAAGTTATCCTTCAACATCACTGAAAAATATCGAAATGTACGAGTTATATATTTTTTCTTAATTTTGAGGCCCTGGATCACTTCTGTAAGTTAGGGCGCTTATTTTTTAGACACCCTCTATAACACCGCTACAGATACAGTCAAAAATAATCTACTATAGGTTACAATTTTATTCAGTTGTACGGCAATTCAAGAAAATCAACTCTTTAAAACCTAGTACATATTTTAAATGTAACCTAACCTAACCTAACCTAACCTAACCTAACCTAACCTAACCTAACCTAACCTAACCTAACCTAACCTAACCTAACCTAACCTACCTAACCTAATCTAACCTAACCTAACCTAACGTAACCTAACCTAACCTTTAAAACCTAGTACATATTAATTTTAAATGTAACCTAACATAACCTAACCTAACCTAACATAAACTAACCTCTATATTTTACACAATTTTTAATTTAGTCGCCGAACAATTATAAGTTAAATATCTTACAAGAAATCTGCATTGCTCCTTCTTCCGAGTTGAATCCCACAATCCAAGGGACAGACGTTATTTGTTCTGAAGGACGTTCAATGAGAAAAGCATCCTTGTGTTTTCCTTCAACGTGAGGTAGGAAAAATAATTTTGGTTGTGATGTTTTTGATTTCTGAAACTGAACATTAGTATTGTTAATATACTTTACTGCTTTCCTTAGTTGAATTGAATTCACAAGGAAATTTAAAATTAACGGTATAAGAACTGTGGACCGATTTTATCTAACCAATTCCTTCAAACCAAATAAAAACCAAAACTATTCCTCAACAAAAATGTCAGTAAGTAAGAGAAAACGCGTCTTGGACATCGACTTTGAAATAAATAATTTATGCTTCTTAATCGGGCTTGTTTCGCTTGCGCCATAGATGCATCCTTAACGTAAATCGTATGATTAAAGAATTTTTAATGACGGTGTTCAAGGTTTATTTATTTTTTACCAATTGTTTCCGAAACGTAATACTTGTAATTCTTTTAATTCTGCATACTGATATAAGTTATTAATTTAATCAAAATAGGTAAAGACTATTTTGAGAAATTACGTCTTTCATAACTGCCTCTGGATAACTTGTTGGTTTGTTTATCAATAACTCACGAACTGGAATTTTAAACAAATGGCGACCAATACTTTTTTGGTTTAAAGTTTTGTTTGGGTCCTTAGAAGGTCTCAGTCGATTTTGGGTCCACGAATCTTACATCCTCCTCAAAATTTATACTAATGTTATTTCTTTAATTTTGATAACCACGGAAAAAACGGGAGGTGAGTCAATTTAAACTAACTTTAAGTTAAAAAGAACCTAACCTAATTTAACCTAACCTAACCTGCCAAATATTCACCTTATATTTTTTGTATGAATACTTCTATGCCTTGCCAAACCCTCAGATTACAGGATATGTGGTTTTGTTATAGATATTTACTTTTGCGGAGGTTTACTATAAAGACTCGAGATTTTAAACATTAAGAAAGAAATATTGAAATTTATTAATTACAAAAATTATTTAATGCTAAAACTTGATTACTTCTAAAATATTCTAAAAACAAATAAATAAAATATAATAATATCTCTTGTTCAAATTACTTACACTAAGCTCGTAGCTAAAATTTGTAAAGTTTGCAGCAGGAACATTACGAAGACATGTAATTAACGAGTTGGAACTATCATAAGGGCAACCAACTGCTTCTGCAATCAATTTTGAATATTGCTTGTAGACACCTGGTGCAATTATAACTCCGTTGAAGTGTACTGTCCCGCTTTGGCAAATTGCAGCGTGGAATAAGCCTAAATATACAGTAAAAGTTATGTCAAAATTTGTTTAAATTTATTTTATATTTCTAATGGGAAGCATTATATTGATTTTATTGACTGTTGGAGATGAATCTTACCTTTGCTAAGTGGTGACAACATGTGAAGATTAACGCTGATACTTCCTGCACTCTCGCCAAATATGGTGACTGAATCAGGGTTGCCACCGAAGTATTTAATGTTGTCCCTCACCCAGCGCAGTGCTGCCACCTGATCTTTCAAACCGTTGTTACCAGGAGCAACGTCATCTTCAGTTGAAAGAAATCCTGTGAGATAAATTTATAATTTAACAAAATACTCATTTTAATTTTCTGGCCTATATTAAAATAACATCATATTTCCCCAATTCTAATATCAGGTTTCACGTGTCACTTTAAATGACAATCAATTCAATAATGAGCATTTGTTAATCCAGCGAAGTGCATATCTATTTTACTTCTCCTATTAGTCTGTATGTGTGTTTGTCATGCAAGTAACTAAAATGTTTGAGCGATTGTAACGAAATGTATCAAGTAGTTTCTTTGATGTTAGGCAGAAGTAAGTGTATAAAATATT
This sequence comes from Aphrophora alni, assembly GCA_963513935.1. Classification (NCBI taxonomy): domain Eukaryota; kingdom Metazoa; phylum Arthropoda; class Insecta; order Hemiptera; family Aphrophoridae; genus Aphrophora; species Aphrophora alni. The sequence continues at coordinate 12,700,599 of OY740776.1, forward strand.
AAAATGTTATTTTTATTTTTAAGGTCACTTTGACTAGAAACTTGTGTCAATTACACAATAACCTAAAGGCCCTTAACTTGTTGCGGAACTTGTAGGAGGTGCTTAAGTATTTTATTGAATTTTGGGACTGTGCTTAATATTACATTAATTTTGTTGGTGGAGTTTATTTAATACAATGATCTTGTGGGCGGAGCTTAATTATTACTTTGAATTTGGGGCGGGGCTTAGTTTTGATGTTAGGATTTTTTGCATCTAATTGTAGGAGCTGAGTGTGAATTTTTTCCACATTTAGAACATAAAGTAATAGTGGTTGTTATTATTGTGAATTAGAACGGGACTTAATAATTATATTAAATTTTTGGGTGGAGTCTAATTAATAATTGAACTCGTGGGCGGAGCTTAATTATTTCATTGAATTTGGGGGCGGTGCTTAATAATTATATTAATTTTGTGGGTGGAGTCAATGTATTATATTGAACTTGTGGGCTGAGCTTAATTATTTCTTTGAATTGGGGCGGGGCTTAATTTTCTTACTACTTTTATATACTTGATGTTATTATTGTTTTAGATTATGTTAAGGGTTTTTTTTTGCATATAATTGTAGGAGCTGAGTGTGGATTTTTTTCCACACAGTTAGAACATAAAGTAATAGTGGTTCTTGTTATTGTGAAATAGGACGGGGCTTAATAATTATATTAAATTTGTGGGTGAAGCCTAATTAATAGTTTAACTTGTGGGCGGAGCTGATTTATTTCATTGAATTTGGGGGCGTGGCTTCATTTTCTTACCACTTTTTTTATGCTTTGCCTGTTATTGTTTTAGATAATGTTAGGAGTTTTTTGTATTTAATTGTGGGAATTTTAGCTGATTGTGGAATTTTTTCGCTTCTGATAGAATCAATATTCCCTTTTATGCAAACACTGATTTTCCTATACCACCTGAGTTTAAATAATTGTTATTATTATAATCAACATATCTCTATTGCATGGTAGTGATATTTTACTATTGAATCACAATAATTTGTTGATGATATTTTACAGGCGTAAGACTAATCAAATACTTGAATCGTGTAAATCACAGGTAAATTACGCTTAAAAGTTGCGTTTTTTGTCAGTAGTCATCACTTACTGTAAAATTACCGTTAAATCCTTGATAATGATTTGTCGAAATCATGCGAATCTAAGTTGAGTATTGTACTAAAATCATATTGGTAAAACATAACCTCACAATTTGAGTAATTTCAGCAATAACAGCTGTTGCAAACACTTTTCTTATAAATCATCAACGTCTAACTGTAAAGACCTATTATTTTACTGGTAGTAATCACTACTCTCACTAAAACTGTAAAATCACTATTATACTTATAATATGTATCTGAAAACTTTCGTCACCAGGGCACACCACAGGTCGAATTGAAAGCAAAGGAGAAACAAATATATTGGTGGAGTTTTCTGTTCATTCTACCTTCGGACATAAGATAGTGCTAGTCTTTGATATCTATTTAAGTGTTATTATCACTACTTACCTAATGCTCCTAGTCTGTAGTTCATACCAACCAGAATAATATCTTTATCCAGTAAATATTCTGGTCCTGCGAAGGATTCAAAGGAACCAGCAAAAAAACCGCCACCGTGTATGAAAACCATTACTGGAAGATAGCTATCGACACTAACCTGTAACAAATAAAGTGGAATTTATAATTAAATATTGCAACTAAGATAAAACATTAAATAATTAGATCAGCTGATTTAGACCCAGCAAGACGGGTTTTGGTAATCATAACTTTTGTTATTTTAACTACTTAACTTTGTAGCTACGTGTTGACGTCCTTTAATGAGTTTTCTTGCTGAAACAGTTTTGCACAAGAAATATATTCCACCTAAGCCACAGTATTCATTCCGTTGGTGTTTTGTTCAATTTTACTAAAAAATTTCAAATTGACGTTGCACAACTTTTTAACTTAGCATTATTCTGACACACAATGGCAGTAAACGACAACTCACAAACAACTGAGTGACCGAAAGTGTAATGTTTGTCGTACAGGTTCAGAGACGTCCAGGGTTTCTCAAAAAAAGCTCCCAATCAGTGTTTATATTTCTTTTAAAGATATATAACACACAATTTATATTTTATTATCACAATAGGTGACCAAATTAATCAAAATATATAAATAAGCTATTGTAAAAACATGGCACTAATTTCACACTCATCCCCAAATCCAAAATCCAAATATCAGTTCGGTAGTAGTTAAGTGGAAATGAACAATGGACGACGACTTTATTTATAAAAAAAAAAAAAAAAAAAGCTTCTCTTGTGGCATAAAAACTTCCTTTGTTTTTAATCGTATTTTATTAAAATAAAATTTTATTGGCGGTTGTTGAGGTTCATTTTTGTTTTTTACAGTTATTCCTCAAGGGTAATATTTTACGGACAACTTACAAACCCTTAATTTTAGAGATGGTGACCAATACGGTTTGGCTGATTCATTAGACGCTACATTTCATCAAAATTATTAGAGTCGATTTTGAGAAAATCGTTATTTTGTATTTTGAGTAATCAAATCTCTCTCCTACGATATGAAAAAATAAACCTACAGTATCCTCAAGATAGGAATGTGTCTGGGGTGGAGAGGAAAAGAGGGGCCCCCACATTTTGTTGCGTTTACTTTCAGCGGTACAACCACAATAAAAAAAAATAGACCTCAAATGCTTCTGTGTAAACGCGTACCCTACTTTAGTTTCTGTTATCGGTGTAAATAAGAATAAAACATTTACACGTCTGTCACGAAGTTTTAACTTTAGGAATTAAATGTAGCTAAGCAGTAATTTGTGTAGCTAGTTTTCTTGGAATGGGTTGTACCGTCAAGTCAGGCTAGGGAAGGAAGTAGAAGAGAGGACACGCCCATTACACCAGACACAATCCTAGTCTGAGGCTACTGCTCTACCAATCTTGATAAAAATTGGCCCACTTCTTTCGTTGTAGAAACACAGACATAATAAAAAAAAGGACATTTGACAGATGTATTTGTTAGAAACTCGATTTAATTTTTCCACCCTTAATCCTATATTTGGGATGAAAAAAAAAACTTTATAGATACAAACTACTTCAATGAATACATTTCTGAATAATTAAAAATGTTAATAATATCTGTAAACAACAATTTTAAAGGCTATGGTCTCCCACCTATGATTACATTTACACTACACACTTTAATTAACATCAGACATCAATCACATCTTGTCAGGTTGTAAGATGTGGAAGTTTTCTAGACTACTTTGATAAATTTAAGTTTCTACTTACATTGGGTGTAAACACGTTTATAAATAAACAGTCTTCATTTCCAAACGTAACATCTGAGTCCTCTCCTTGTCCAAAAAATGGTTTTTGTGGACATGAGTTTCCATACTTCGTAGCATCCCTGGTTTCAGACCATCCTTCTGCAGGCGTGGGACTCTAAAAATATAACAGACTATATCACTAATAAAATGTGTACAAAAATCCTAAAAATCTATCACGTAAAAAAATAAATATATTTTGACGTGAAAGAAATTTCGAAAAATGTCCACTTTGCTTTGGTTCTAGTACAATTCGATGTACAACTCGATCAATGCTCTCATTTAAGATTTCCTACTTACTCCTTGTGGGCCGTCCCCTTGGAAAGGTAGCACTCCACTGAATACGTACTAAAACAGGTTTTTGTGTCCATTAACAATGTGTAAAGCTTTGTAGCTCTATCTGTAATGGTTAGAAAAATATTAAGCCGAATATTTTGTATAATTCTCTTTTGAATATAAAGATGTTTCTTGGCTCTATCGAGGTCCCTCAAAGAGCAACACCATATCTGAGGTACAAAATATACTGATTCAATTGTATCTGGACTGGAAATAAGTGAAATATTATACAGTGCAAAACAAGCTAAATAAGTTTAGTCCGCTATGTACTGTAGGTGGGGATTAATGAAATACTTTAATTATTAGAATAAGATACATGTCTCTTGTAGTTCAAATATAATAAAGTGTGTGGAGAGGGAGGGAGAGAGAGAGAGAGGGAGAGAGAGAGAGAGAGAGAGAGAGAGAGAGAGAGAGAGAGAGAGAGAGAGAGAGAGGAAGGGGAGGGAGAGAGAGAGGGAGAGAGAGGGAGAGAGAGGGGGAGAGAGAGAGAGAGAGAGAGAGAGAGAGAGAGAGAGAGAGAGAGAGAGAGGGAGAGAGGGAGAGAGAGGGAGAGAGAGAGGGAGAGAGAGAGGGAGGGAGGGAGAGAGAGAGGGAGGGAGGGAGGGAGGGAGGGAGAGAGAGAGAGAGAGAGAGAGAGAACGGGCGAGATAATAATTTAGTAATTATAAACTAAAAATTAGAAATTTAAGTTTTATCATAAATAAATTATATTTGACACAACCTAACCTAACCTATCCATTTCAATGACCACGTGATAAACTGATATTATTATTTTTTTTTAGTTTATTACATTAAAAGGGATGTCAGTAGTCAACAAATTATTATTATTTTTTTAATTCCGGATATATACGTCTTGAACCCAAAAAAGTGTGTTTTTTCGGTATGATCTCCAACTGTCATCAGAACGATTTTAATTTACCTTCTTATGTGAATATATTTCAGTCATAACTCAAAATCTGGGCTGCTACAAGAGAACAACACAAAAATACTAATTTTCTCGAAGTTGGCTCAAACGGTTTTAATCATTTAAATGTACCTCTAATGATACAAATAAAATATATTGGTCTCCATAGTTTTTAAGAAACAAACGAACAAAAATCTCCTCAAAATCCACTCAACCGAATGTCCAAAACGTTAGCTAAGACATCATAACAATATATTGTTAAATCTATAAAACTAAAAATTCACCTTAAATCTGAGTTCTCCCACAGGAGGAGCTGCATAAGGGATCCCCAAAAAACCGGAAATCTTCCTCCCACTTCTGGTGGTGTAATATCTACCCTTCAATTCGCCCGGTTTTATCTTCACAAAGGGTGAATCTTCAGCAAAGACAATTTGGTTTAATATCAAAACACAAAACACACTGTGTATAGAGAACATATTTATGGTGACTGGTAAACTTTAATCTGAAGAGACTAACAAGTTAAATAGATAAGGTAATCAGGCTCATTGATAACAAATCAACATACAACGATGACTTTACAGTTGTATTGTATTAATTGAACTTTGTTTTCATATCAATTTATCTTTTAGTTTTACAAATAATGAATTTTTATACAGAATGGAAAGGTAAACTCCTTTTCGATTACACTCATAAGTCTATCCAATCAACCTTTCTAATGTCGACGATCAAAGATAATTTTAAAATTACTTATAAATGACGATCTTAAATTGGATTTTTCTTTTTGGGGTGATTGTTTTGGTGGCTTGCAATTACAACAAATCTTTTTCTTTTTTTTTCCTATGTCAAAATATTCACCCCCCCCCGTTTTCGTGACTAATTTTGATTAATTAAACAATAACGTGAGAGATTCTACCATTAAATCTGGAAGTACAATTTTATTGACGCTCTACTTTATAGATATTTAAGTAAATTACAATAAAAGCTGTTCATTTAATACTTTATTTATCATAAACTAATTCTTAACTCTATGTAAACTTAGTAATGATAAATCAAAATATTCAATAGATTGTGTATACTCATTGAGAATTACTACACAGACCTAACCTAACCTAACCTAACCAGTTTTCTGCTGGGGTTTGTAAATTTTGAGTAAATAAGTTTCAATGCTGTAGTGTAGTGAAAATTTAAGGTTTAAAAATTTTATTTTTCTACGCGAGGTTTTTGTTTTTAGAATATATAGGGTGTTAATGAAATGTTTTTACTAAGAAACTTTTTTTTCCGTCGTTCCGCCATTTTACAGAACATTTTTTTGTACATTGTAGTTTAAAAAATAACTTTCCACCCTGCGGTTTCAAAATGGCGGCCATAACAGTTGTTTAAAGTTAAATTATTTTAAAAGTAAATTCTTAAAACATGTTAGATCCAGTGTTGAACAATATGTCATCTTTACTGGTATCATTACGCACAAATATATCTGTGACAAAAATGGAATTTGATATTACAAGGATATGTCTACTATCCTTCGACATATCGGGTGTACAACAAAGAGGTCGCTATTTTTGAATTAATATCCCGACATATGGAAACTCTACAAACTTTACAGTTATGTTATGTAAAACAAGTACCCTAGAGTTTCATTTTTTAGGTCAATCAAAACAAAATGGCGGAATAACTAATTACTTCATATTCACCCAAATGATTTTATTTGATTATCCAAATAATAACAGCAGTGAATTTTTAATGATTCAAATTTTACCTTTATTTGAATTGACGTCCATTAATAGCTCGCTGATTGGGCGAAACAAAAATAGTCTTACGCGCTATTGAAAAACTGCGGAGGTATCTACAGTAAATTATCTCCAATCTGCCTCATTAATTCATCATTTGTTGGTAATAGGTAAGAATAAAATTTTTCTTTAAAAAAAACCCATAGAAAAAAATGTAAACATTCAAGTCTGGGGGAATTTGGAGGCCCATGAAGTTCAAGCCACGACCTATGCAAATGTTGGGAATATGCAATCAGTTATTATTGATGCTTATCTCTCTCCAGTCATTGTCAGATGGGAAATGTCATAAAATGAAACACCATCATTGGTGACTGTAGCCTAAAGATTTATAACCTTTGATTTCAAGCCCTCTTCGTCTAGGATATGTGAATTTTGTGCGTTATAAAAATTACAATTTTGTCTGTTTACAGATCCTGTTGTATGTAGCACTACAAAGTTGAACTTGTCTGGGTGCCAGGGCATGAGGGAATAGCAGGCAATTAGGAAGCAGATCAGCAAGTTAAACTTGGTGCATCTAAACCCTTTACAGGGCCATCTACTATGTACGGATTTGGCCCTAGGGATTACCAGGAGGTTATTACCAACTGGGCCAACAAAGTAATCAACAGAACCTGGAATGCATTGCCGGGTCTTATACATTCCAAGAAGTTATAAAAAAGCCCTAATAAAAAGAGAGGGAAGGTGCTAAACCTAAGCAGAAGAGAGCTAAAACTCCTCTGTGGTATACTAACAGGACATATCCATTGCAGGTATCACTTAAGTAAGATGGGCCTGGTGGATGATGACACTTGCAGGTACTGTGGTGAAGAGGTGGAAAGCATGGAACACATCATCATGGAGTGCCCGGCCTTATGCCTAAAAAGACATACATTCTAGAATTTATCTTCATTTCGGAAGAAGAATTACTAAATCTCCCGACCAGGGGTTTGATAAATTTTGTCAAAGTCATAGATCTATCCTGAGTCCAACAAGAGGGGGGCACAAAAGATCTAATTAGGTCGCCGTGCAGGAGACGTTTTTAAAACACTCTCCCCAGTCTTAATAATAATAATAATGTAACACTACATTTATTAACATTTTATTTAGTTTTTTGGGGATACTTTTAAATTGACAACTTTGATATATCGAGTAACTGATGAAAATGTTCTAAGTGAATTAGGCCTGTTTGGAGATTTCAGAAAAGTACCACATGCAGCTCTTTATTTTCTGTTAGAAAATCTATGGTATTTCTTTGAAACTGTTCCAGTTTCTAGTAGCATAGTTTCCCATTTACGAATTAATTTTCTTCATGAAGGAACAATATTTGTTATATATTTAACAAAAGTATATCGGCCAATAAAATCGACAGTGAGCTTCCTCATACATGACCATTTTTGATTAATTGAGCATTTGTTATCACGTGACTTTTACTTGAGCGTTTGACTTGACTATATTTATTAAAAAAACTTCCTTTTATTGACAACCAAGTAATACTTGTACGCTTTTTAAAAATGAAAAATGGAAGTGTAGTTTTAATGTACCCCAAGTCAAGTTTCCAATAACCAATCACATATGGCTAAAGGCAACAGCTGGTATTGAATAAAAGATTGAGGAAAGTAGAAATTCTGTTCAGAATATAGGAGAACCTTAAGGCACAAGTATATGCAATTACATGTTTAAGCTTGTTTTAATCTTAAATTAGATAACTTTGTCGAGGGTTTATAATTTTTGTGAAGTGATGTAGTGAATGACTTTTTAGTTTGCTGGAATTATTCAGTTGGTTATCAATTTAATTACCTCGTTATAAACGACACTGCAATTAATATTTACTCAACTTGCAGCCCTTAAGTATGTATTTATTGATTTTAACGCATATACTTTTTTACCAGCTAGTTAATTAAATAATATTTCAAGTAATAAATACACGACCTAGACTGGGAATTGAACCCAGGACCTTTGGTTTTACACACCAATGCTCTACCAACTGAGCTATCCTTAGTAGCTTTACAGCATAGGGCGTACAATTTTCAACTGACTTTGCTTTTTGTGCAGTTTTCGAGTTATCAAATTAAATTATTTCGTTAGAAACGACATTGAAATTAATTTTGAATAGAATTTGCAAAGAATATTAAAAATTAGATTCAAAGTTATCATTATAATTGTAGAAATATTAATAACGAACAGTGTAAAATTGTTTAGATAAAATTAATTATCTTTAAAGTATTCTACATCATATATTGCTTTTAAATATTACAGGATTTATGTTGGGTAGGTTGAAGAGAAGTTATTTAATTTACGTTCTGTTACCATAGCAACGAATTTCTTAACAAAGGAGTAAAGAGTTAATTAGAATTTAATCCTTTTTTAATTGTGTAAGTTTAAATCGAATAGGAGTTTAGTAGATTAGAATATAATCATTCAATGCGACACCCGAAAAATAGCAAAAATAAAATTTTAAAAATCATTTTGAGATAATACAACACGAAAATGTTGGATATTGAGAAACAGCTAGTCGTTTCATAACTGGCGAAACCATGGTCGGCTAGACCTAATAAATATAGAATTTTACAGATATTTGTGTGCATTTTATTTTAATAACATGGAATTCTATCAAGTACTGTCTGTCATCAGTGTAAATAGTATCAATCCAAGTAAATTTTCGTTCGGCGGAGCGAGGGCCAGTAGAGAAATGACAAACGTAATAAGGATATTTATCTAATCTTAGTCTTATATTGTACAATTTAAGTATTATTATATATCATAACACATAACCTAACAAGTTGTTTTCTTATAAATTTTTCCTATTGCTAGGGTTTTGTTTAAAAAAAGACTCGAGTTCAAACATTGAGAAATCAATATTTAAATTTTATCAAAATCAATTCTTTGTTTTATTTTTATAAAGAAAATATTTAATAGTATATAACCTTTTTTAAATTTTTTTAGAAGACTAGGTTACTCCTAAAATATTCCAAAAGCAAACAAAATCCAAACAAATTAAAATTATAAAAATATTCTACGTTAAAATTTCACTTACACTGAAATCGAAGTTAAAATTTGTAAAATTTTCAGCAGGTACATTACGCAGACAAATAAATAAAGTTTATTATTAAAATAATTGTTGTTTGTTTCAAATATTTTATTTTTATTTACACTTTTGCATTATTTAGGTCTTCCAAAGGCGGCCACCTCAAAATACGCAGAAGGGTTTCAATGTTTTTGGAACACTCTTTACATCGTATTAGGTAAAATACGTAACACATGTGTAAAGCATCTTTACAGAACTTAGATAATTGAGTAACTCGGCTTTCGCCTCGTTGCTCTAACTTTCCCTCTAAAAAAGCCAATTAAATTTGTTACCTAAATACGTATTGTGTGAAGGTTTATTGTAAAGTATTATGTAATTTGCAGTAAGGGATGTTTGTATCAAATATCTTGTAACTGTATAGAGTCTTGCACAACGAAAGTTTGTTTCTCTTGATAGAAGCTATCAGCAGTCCAATAATTAAGATAACTTGCAGTCATAAACTAATTGTCACCTCTATTTAACTTAGTAATGATAAATCAAAATATTCAATAGATTGTGTGTACTCATTGAGAATTACTACACAGACCTAACCAGTTTTTTTGTTTGTAGATTTTGAGTAAATAAGTTTCACTTATGTAGTTTAGTGAAAATTTAAAGTTTTTTGTAATTTTATTTTTCTACCCTATGTTTTTGTTTTTAGAATATACAGGGTGTTAATAAAACGTTTTTATAAACAGGGACTTGAAAAGAAGAAAAAATTAATATAAAAATAAGTCCTAAAATGCTTTTATTCCTTCTCTCCGTCATTATGTAGAACTTAAATTTTATTACGGTGTAGTTTAAATAATCTTAATCATTTTTTACTTAGTGGTTTCAAATTGGAGGCTATTTAAATTGTTTGAAATTAAAGTGCTTTTAAAGAAATTAAAATTTTAAATTTGACAAAAGTAAAAAAAAAAAATAATAATAATAATACAAAAGTTTTAACTCGTTTAGTGTTGAAGAAGATGTTGGGTCCACCTTTGTACCTCACGGTGTTGGACCCTAAAACCCGGGGATAGGCAACCCTATCCCAGTAGGTGGATAACGGGCGTCGCCCTCGATATATGATGTGGTAAGGTATTATCACAATTGCTTGGGGAACCTTGTTAACAAGAACTGAAGGAAAATGAAGCTTCCTAAACTCGAATCGTCCATTACACATCACGATGTCGGCCCAAGAAACCTGCGGTAAAGCTTTTTACTAGTTTCCAGCTTCGGCTGGTGGGTTACCCTATCCCATGTAAGGCGCCAAACCTAACGGGCGCCAACCTCGGTATGTGATATTGTGCGGGAGGTTATCGCGTGAGCGACCCGACGATGACTCATCAAAAGTGGCTTGGGGAACCTTCCCGACATTAGTACCATAGGAGCATGCTCACCCTGTCTAGTTATCTCGGCGTTTAGTAGCATGCTCGGTGATGAAAGCTTTCGTGGTGGTAGCGGTGTGCTAGTGGTAGAATTCTTCCAGTACCTATCTTCTATACAGAGTGGGGGTATGTTGATGTGCCGAGAGGCTACAGGTACGCCTGCCCTTCTAGATCCTCGGAACTTGTTAAGTTTAAAGTTGAACTAAAAAGACAATATTGAACAAGATGGCGTCTTTACTTTATTATATTTTTCAAAGGATACCCGACATATGGCGAATGAAAGACGGATTTTTCAATTAACCAACACATATATGTTTCCAAAATCAACTTCATTGATATTTTTACCTATTAGGCCTCCTCTTTTATAAAGAAGAGGTGTGGTAACAGTAAAGTAATAATTGAATGTTACGTTTAAAAAAAAAGACATGAACGTCTTTATCTTGGAAGTGTAGGGAAAGTTACCATATGTCACGTTTCCAATAGTCAACCACATGTTGCCTCAGGGGACAGCTGCTATTGAGTGACGAGAATGGAATGGAAATTTCAATATAGTCACACGGCATTTATATTTTTACGTTTTTTTACTTACTCAGTTTAAGAACTATAGGGTAAGTTTTGTAATCGAAGAAAATTCGTCGTCCGTTTTTTGGCTGATATTCTCTCAAGAATGTTGTGTGTTTCAAAATATTATAAAAATTGTAAGACGTTTGTATTATTTTACTTTTTAATTATTGTAAAAAACACATATTTGAATTTACTAATATCACATGTATTAGGGAGTATACAATAACCCTTTGTAGGTGTTGATCACAGTTCAGTTTTCTCCTGTTTAATCTTCGATTGTTGAGCATTATGAAGATTTTCTTGTAGAGGTAATGACTTCCAAAAGTCGACGCGTTGTTTTAATAAGTTCTTCTTCATTACAAAGCCATCATTACTGATATGCAAGTACTCCATTTCTGAAGTCGTGACTGGCTCCCAAATTGTAGACGATTTCTTAGGAGTTGGAGTCCTAAACAGACAAAATTAGATAAAAAAATTACAAGCGTGATTTTAAAAGTTGTGTAAGTTAATGTAGATATTATTATTGTGTTAAATGATTTTAAACGTAAAATGCCTTTTTGTTTCAGTATTTATATAAACATGTTTATTTTTAGTGATACGCACGGGTAGCCTATTCAACGAACACTTACATTTCGGACGACAGACAACATGATTCCAAAAACCACTTTTCGATATTAGATGACATCGAGACGTACATGTCAACAAAAACCTCGACATTGCTTTTTGAATCAATCACCTTACTTTCTCTATACAATATTATGTGAGAAAAAAATAGGAACGGAAGAAAAATATTTGACACTATCATTAAACCATCAAACTTACCTATATGTTGCAAAATTTGTCCAAAGTTCAACCATTTTTCTAGATACTTGCAATTCATCGTCAGTTAACGTGTGGTTTGGGATAAATGTTTCGAAAGGAAACAAAAGCGGCAATTCATCTCCATGTGATACACCTGCAAAACGAAAAAACTTTCTTGTGTACATTTTATATTTACAAAATAGAACTTAAACCTTGTGCTCCATTATTAATGTACTAACAGCTGATTTGATTCCAAACCAATTTAAGCTACTAAAATCATACTAAGTTTACTTTCGTAATAACTTTACGATATCTACAAAATTTGAATTTCATAGATACAATGTTAAGATGTAATGATAAATGAATGAGTTGAATATTGAAACAAATGTATGGTATTAATAATTTAACAATTTGTGAAATAAATTAGACTTTTTCATTGTTGCTTAAAAATGAAACATTACAATTGGAAATCTAGCTCACCGGATATGCTTATAAATAACTTATAAATGAAACACTTCTTAGTCATGAAATTAAGAATCCAAGTCCTGGAATATGGCATCCGAGTCGGATGAGAACAAAACGTGGTCAAAAGAGACCTGATAGGAATTATGGAAAAGAGAGCTTTAACTCAAGACTACATGAAAAAAGTATACATTCAGCTCGGGTCTTTTGGTATTATCGACACGTCCTCTAAGATACTGAGTGTCTTTCATTTATCAACAACTGATTTGATTCCAAACAGTTTCAGAATTATCATTCAATTTAATCTACTAAAGTTCATAAATTTAATTACGTAATAACTTATATACACAAAATCTGATCTACAAAGACACAATGTTATGATTTACTAAAAGAAGTATGAATTCCATAATATTGTTAACATTCACCATAGTGCTTATTGAACATCTATAAATACTTACCAAGATCATTCGCCATATAATTAAAATCTTCCAACACAGTGCGTTCACCCTTATAGTTAAAGTAATAATAATAGACAGGTCCCTTATGTAGGCGAATAGATTGAGTGGTGGGATAGAGGTAATAATGATCCGTGTACACCTAAACAAAAACAAAGTGTTAGACAGTAAAGTTTATGCTTTTCATCTGAATGTTTGTCAGACCCTACGTTTAAAGAAAAATCTTTTAAAAGGACGGTTGTTTATTCCAAGATATCGTAGGAGTTGGAATCACCCACTGTAAACAGTCTCCTCAGAGCCATTGTTTTCCTGTGACCTGCACTACTTCTGACTCCCGTATTTATTCTGCCAGCTGTTTTACCCCTTAACTCCCCTATAATATCTCTACCTTCCCCCTTTCCTTTTGTCCTTATGATAGAGTGAATTACAACAGGTAAAAGATGTAGCTTGAGGAACCTGTAGTATACTCGGTGTCCTCATAGTAATAATGCCGACTATGTTCTGATAAATTATATTCTTCCAAGAAATGTCAAACTCAGCTGATTCAGGACAGTCTATTAAACTCACTGGTTGACTGGTGTGAACGAAATGTGACGAAGCTAAACTAATAATGGAATATTTGTATTATTATTATTGTTTGTTCGGACATTTGCCATCATTTGTGTATAAGAAACAATACACGACGTTTCGAGAGTATAATTCAACTCCCGTTATCAATTGCCTGACTTACAAAATAAAACATGTCTAGGCCTATGTTCAGAAACTAAACATAATGCCAGGTTAAACCCTGAGCGGTCAAAAACTAAAAAGAAACTCACATGTGATCAGGAAACCTCAAGTTAAAAGAGATCATGAACGGAGTACACAGCAGCTGTCAAATTCCAACCAAAATAGGTCTTTTCATTTATCAAAATAAGTTTGAAACGTAGACGTTGCGTGCATACGACTCAATTAAAAAAGAATGCCAAACGGTTCTGTAAAACCGATCGCTCAATCATTTCTATCTAACTGTAACAAGTATGGTATTGTCATGGGGAAATTCCATCTAGGACAATCCTCTTCTATGTTTCTTTTAGCTCTTCATGCTTTAATGTGGATTTACGGGAAGGAGCATTGATTTCCAAGCGGTGTTAGGAAATCCTTGTGCATCTAAAAACAGTGTTAATGGTGAATAATTAAACACTGTGTGATAGTGGCGACGTCGATATTCATGAGCTCTGTAAATTACACTGATTAATATTGTAACGCGTTCTGTTTGGTTGTAGTCAGACTAATAAATTAATAACGAAATAGAAAAAACGTGGTCCAGCATCTGCCACGAGGTCTAATTTTCAACTTTGGACTACTCAAACCTATCTACTACCTCATAGGTTTAACTGTGGTAACAACTGATCAGCTGATCCTCAGCCTGTTAGATAATGTTGCCTGTTATCCCGATTACAATTAAAGATTGCAATCCGACCTCAACCACAAACCGAGCGAGTCGAAATAAAATGTATAAATAAAGTGATAGAGATAGTTTGAATAATGATGAATCATTGTACAAAGATTTGTAGAATTGTTTTAAGAATCTGTGCAGCTCTTTTTAACATATGGGAATTCATTAAGAGTTGCAATGCTTTTCATAAATCTTAGAGTTTAGGTTGTAGTGCACTATATTGAAAACAGATTAGAATCACGAAATAAACAGACAAACATCAAACCAAATATAACATATCTGGAGTTTATGGACAATAAAAAACTTGAAATCTATTTTTGACCCCTCACATAAGTTTCTCTATAAAACACATATCTGTGAAATAAACACAGCCCAAACTCTATCAGCTTAGTTTCTTTGTTTTACTTACATTTATTAAATCTTTGGCAACGTCTTTGTTGATTTCTTTGTCACCGAAGTAAAACTCTCTGACCTTCTTCGTTATATCCTTAGATGATTCCGTCTCCTGTAACATTATTGACTCTGCCATGGTTTTATCAAAGTTTTTATTCATGCTGCTGAAACTTTTCCCAGTGTCGTCCATCTTCAACGCTGAAAAATAGGAAAATGTACAATTTCTAGGTTATGTTACGAATTATTCTTCAAAGTGTTTAATAAATATTTCTTAATCGTAGATAGATAAATGAAAATATATTAAATTCCTTATTTTAAAAGAACTAGGAGCAGCCCCCTTCCTATTTGTAAGCTTATTCTTAGGTCACAACTCTAGTATAATCAGATGTGTTATAGATTAACGAAGGTCAGATAAGTGATAATTCAAAGAAATATATTTTGATTTATTGGTTACAAGTGGTTGTATAGCTATGGTAGGTATGGTATGTTTGAAGTATCTATGGTATAAACTTTTAGGTTAATATCCCCAAAAAATCCCCTAAAATTAAATTTTCTAGAAAAAGAGTTACTCAAAAGAGACCTGATAAGAAAGAAGAAAGAGAGGGATTTAACCCAAGACTACATGAAAAGGTGTAGATCCAGCTAGGTTCCCTCGGGAGTACAAGCCCGTACTCACCAAATTGAGCTCTTATAGGGGTTTTAAGTTTTATTTTACATTAGATAATTTTAAAGAGAATTAAAAATATTTTGCAAGATACTTAGCAAGACTTAAGATTTAGAAGCAATATAACGTTAATTTACAAAAAACAGAACTTTAAATAACGACTATCTGTACTGCAATGAGAACTTTGCAATAGTTAAACGGTTATACAAGAGTGGAGTGAACTGATTATTTAAAAAATATTATATTTTGTAATTTTTATATATTATTCAGGTAATGTAATGTATTATTATATGTACATTATTATATTATTAAGGTATAATATTATATACCTTCAGTGACTTAATAATACTATTATCAAACTGGGAATGAGGCTGAACGAAGGGTCGCTTCGCTCACACAAGGCCAGAGGATTAGGGTGTCCGGTGACCTACCTCCAAGCCACCCGTATGAGTCACCTACTGTGCTTCAATTTATTAAACTATAATTTATTTTATTTGGTATTTGAAAAAATAAATCTATAATATATTTACATCTACTTTAATTACTGTTGGATTGAGTTGGAGTCAGATGAACATTGAATAAATTATTTGAGTCATTTTTACTATTAGTTTTTAGTATTATAATTGTGACTTGGAAACATTACCATTATGGTATTTAATTTTTATCTTTATTTCTTGAAGTTTAGATTTATTTTCTATGGGAAAAAAAAATCAAAACTAAAAAAAAGGAAGACGATGTTATGCAATCTTTAGCAGAGTAAAATCTTTTTTAAAGATCTAGAAATAAAGAGATAAGTAAATACTGAAATAAAAATATATTTAAACATTGTGAACAGATTCGAGATTGGTTTATTTTGTAAGTATATACAGCCATAGAGATATGAACTGGTAAATTAATTTAATTACTGACTTTACCTAACTCAAAAGGAAGGTAATCAAGAGAACTTCGGTTTTCTTTTAAATTTTGTATTATTTTTCTCCTTTCATACAGTTGTAGGTTTTGAATTAATAATTTTATTTTTATTTTACTAGTATTTCAGTTCATATTACTTTCGCTTTATATAAGTATATACAGGGTGTTTCTGTAATACGCGGAGATAATTCAGAGGTTGCTTATATGAATCAAAATAGAGAAAAACATTTCTATGAACATATGTCCAGAAATGCTTCTTTTACCAGCTATCCGCCATTTTCTTTATTTACTGATTAATTTATATCTCTAGAACAGCTTAATCTATAAAATAATCTAAAAAATAAATCTATAATATATTTACATCTACACATAATTACAAGAAAAATGAGACCAAACAAAGTATAATTTACTGAATTATAGCACAAAATCAACAATGTTTAAAATGTTTATCTAACGTATATCTTATCACAATGTTTATAATTAGAAATATATGTTTCTGCAATAATCAAAATAAAGCAGTGTAAATGCCAATATTACGGTTTAAATACATATTTATTCATACACAGCTTATCGTAATGCAAATAATAAAGTAAAAATTATTTTTTATACTATTGTTATTATATTGTGTTCCTTTGTTTGATTAAAATCGAAAAGAACATATTTTTCGATTAGGATGTACGATAGTGTTGTTTATTCACACTTATTAGTCATTCATTTTGTAGCAAACGTTGTTGCTTTTGGAGTCTATTAAAGTAAATTATACATTGTTTGGTCTCATTTTTGTTGTAATGAAGTGTAGAATAAAAATATATTACAGAATTTATTTTAAAATATCAAATGAAAGTTTGATCAAGTGAAGCAGAGTAGGTAACTCATGCAGGTGGCCCACGGTAGGGACCGGCCAGATCTAATACTCTGCGCGCCTGTGTGTGATGGCGCGTGCGTTAGAGTGAGGCAACCATTCAAACAGCCACACCCCCGTTCTATAATAGTATACGTATATTTGACGCGTTTCGGAATTTATTCCATCTTCAAACGATCGCTCCTAGAAGGTCGTTATCAGATTAAAATGAAACACACTAACAAACAAATATGACACATGTAAAATTGAATAACACGAAATTTAAAATGAACATAATATTTCAGGTGTGCACCATGAAACCTTGGATCTGACTAACTTCAAGGGTGACTTGTAAACACTTCTGCATGTACTTTCATTGCTGTTGGATTGAGTTGGATTGGAAGTTCAGATGAACATTGAATAAATGATTCGGGTCATTTTTATTATGAGTTTTTTTGTAATATAATTGTGACTTGGATACATTATTATAATGGGATTATTATATATATATTTTTTTATTTCTTTTTTTTTATTTCTTGCAGTTTAGATTTTCTTTGGACCCAAAAGAAATTTAAAAAAGTCAAAACTATAAAAAAAGGAAGACGATGTTATGCAATCTTTAGCAGAGTAAAGTCTTTTTAATTATCTAGAGATAAAGAGATAAGTAAATACTGAAATAAAAATATATTTAAATATTGTGAACAGATTCGAGATTGGTTTATTTTGTAAGTATATACAGCCATAGAGACATGAACTGGTAAATTAATTTAATTACTGACTTTACCTAACTCAAAAGGAAGGTATCAAGAGAACTTCGGTTTTCTTTTAAATTTTGTATTATTTTTCTCCTTTCATGCAGTTGTAGGTTTTGAATTAATATTTTTTTTTGAATTTTACTATTTCAGTTCATATTACTTTCGCTTTATATAAGTATATACAGGGTGTTTCTGTAATACGCGGAGATAATTCAGAAGTTGCTTATATGAATCAAAATAGAGAAAAACATTTCTATGAACATATATCCAGAAATGCTTCTTTTACTACATATCCTCATTTTTTTTCTAAATAACTTATTTCTCTAGAATAGATTAACCGATTGAGTTTAACTTGTTAACTTGGTAAATGAATATACCTCAAAATGAGTTATTTTCCTTTGTGATTAATAGGATAGCAAAATGGCGGATAGCTGGTAAAAGAAGCGTTTCTGGACATATGTTTATAAAAACTTTTTTCTTTATTTTAAACCATATAAACAACCCCAGAATTATCTCCGCATTACAGAAACACCCTGTATATTTGAGGAAATGTTTGTTTTCCCCCTCCAACAGTTATTAGACGAGGAGTATCGTCTGTAATTACATAATCTTTTCCTTTTCTTAACTTGAATTATAAATTAGTTTTGATAATAAATTCGTTACTATTATGTGATGACCGATTCATCTCACACGTTTCCCCCTTACTTTATTTTGCATTACTCCAAGGTACGATGAGTTGCCTATCGGAGGATGTAAGGCGCTCTGCTGATGGATATTCAATAAGATAATGTCTTCCCTCACGATTTTTTCCTCAGAAGCAAGAGGAAACCAAAAGCTGATCCAGAGTACGTGTATGGTGAAGAAGAGTGACTTGTGATTTGGGCAAACTCCACCCAAATGAGTAGCTAATTATTTTTTAGGAAGGCTCGGACGATCCTTTTAGTTTTGAGCCTCACACTTTGTAATTAATAAACTAATTTGTAGTAGTAATACAAAAATGGCCGATGGGTTTTGGTGTAACCACTTGTGCAATCCCAATTCGTCTTTCTCTATTCCGCATAAGTCTAAATTAACATAAAATTAAAAAAATTTAGGATTCGTCAAAAATGTTAGGTCAGGTGATACAACCCGCGATATAAGAGTGGGTTGCGACGTACCAAGCTGGGAGGTTGATTAATATGAATATTGTCGACCACGGACCACTCAAACAACATAAAGTAAAATTAATTACAGTCCCTAAGCAGGTAATCCCATCAAAACCTTTATCTTTCTGTTACAATTATTATAATATTACTACTTCAAGAAACAAAAACTAGTAGTCCTTGAAAATGTTCTTCTTTAACAAAAAACTTATTCTATGCGACTAAGTAAAGTTTACATAATCAAGACAATCGCTAGATTTGATCCCACTCTCGTTTATGTTTAATAATTTCTGATAAACAAATAACACTACATAAACCTAAATGCTTTGTTATCTAAATTGAAATATGATGTTTTAAACTCTATTACAAAACTTTAAAAAATTAGAGTTAGTGATTGGATCGCACTTCGTTGGACAACAAAACCTCCATTAAATTTTACTACCTAAAAAATAAAATTTAGTAACTTTTTACTTCGTCACAAATTAGAAGAAGTAATAAGTTACAAAATGTAAATCGAGTTTTTTTGTAAAATGTATTCGAGTATTTTGAGAGGTCCTGAGTACTTTTAAAACCCAATATTTTTAACCTAACTTAATTTAACCTAACCTAACCTAATTTAACCTAACTTAATTTAACCTAACCTAACCTAAACTTTGCTTTTCATAATAACCAAATTTCTTATAAACGATAACCTAACCTAACCTAACCTAAACTTTGTTTTCATAATTAACAAATTTTTTTATAAACGATAACCTAACCTAACCTAACCAAACTTTATCTAAACTAACCTAACCTAACCTTATCTAACCAAACCTTATCTAACCTAACCTTATCTAACCTAACTTTATCTAACCTAACCTAACCTAACCTAACCTAAACTAACCTAACCCAACTTAACCTAACCTAACCTAACCAAACCTAACCTTATCTAACCTAACCTTACCTAACATAACCTAACCTAACCTTATCCAACCTAAACAAACCTTACCTAACCTAACCTGTTATAACGCTAAATTATAAAACATTTAAATTTTATATCTGACAATTTATATTTTAACTAATTGTGATGTCTTACTGAAAACATCCACTGCTCCTTCTTCTGAGTTGAATCCCACAATCCAAGGAACGGAAGTTATTTGTTCGCTGGGATTTTCAGTGAGAAAAGCATCATCGTGTTTCCCTTCAACTCGAGAACGGAACATATAATTAGAGTGTAATACTCCTGGTTGCTGAAAACATTTGAAACAAATATACTTTTACAATTTTTAATCTCACATAAAATTTGTATTTAAAAGAACAATTCCCATAACAAAACATAATGTGGGCTTTCAATATATCGGTTGAGGAGTTGGAGTATGTAAATTGTTGTTCATGTTACCACAAGTTGGCCGTTAGGTTAGGTTAGATAAGTTTAGGTTAGGTTAGGTTTATAAGAAATTTGGTTAATTACGAAGTAGAACTGGATTTCAGCAGTAGAGCCTCTAATTTCTAAGCTTCATGTCATACCATGGAGATGGGTTATTTATTTTCTATAGAAAATCATGGTAGAATAGAAAATTAAATTTTTGTGTTTATTTTACATGCTACGCCTGAAAAAATCGTTTTCAGTAAGTAGAGTGTGCGGCGGTTTGGCACAAAAATGGTGGGGGTACCCCCACCCCTCCCCCCTTGGCCCCTCCCCCTTTGCCCCACCCCTCCCCCCTTGGCCCCTCCCCCTCTGCCCCTCCCCCCTTTGCCCCTCCCCCTTTGCCCCTCCCCCTTGCCCCTCCCCTTTAGGCCCCTTCCCTTCCCCCATTGGTCCCCCCACCCCTCCCCCTGCCCCTCCCCTGTAGGCCCCTCCCCTTTAGGCCCCTTCCCTTCCCCCCATTGGTCCCCCCACCTCCTCCCACCCCTCCCCTCGCCCCTCCCCTGTAGGCCCCTCCCCTTTAGGCCCCTTCCCTTCCCCCATTGGTCCCCCCACCTGTGACGTATTGTTGTCGAGACACACACACACACACACACACACACATGACGTCATACACACACGACGTCATACACTTAACTTTTTTAATACCGGTGGGATTCGAACCTGTGAAGTTTGGATTTGAAGGCGGACACGCTACCGACTGAGCTATCGTGCATAGTATTACAAGTCGGATATTTAACGCAGTATATAAGCCGCCATGTTGTAACCGCAATAATGTGTTATATATATATATATATATATATATAATGTGTTAAGATAGTTAACCTATCCTATAAGTGTCCTACTTTTGCCCATCCACAGCCTATCAGCTGTTACAATAATGTGTTATATAATTATATAATGTGTTAAGATAGGTAACCTAAAGTTTCCCACCTTTGCCCATCCACAGCCAATCAGCTGTTACAATAATGTGTTATATATATAATGTGTTATATATTTATATAATGTGTTAAGATAGTTAACCTAACCTCATAGTATTACAAGTCGGATATTTAACGCGGTATATAATCCGCCAACGCCAGAACATTTCGTAGAAGTTCGGACACGAACCCCTTACCGTAAGACTTACCGAGTTTTTCGCGACCGCGAAAAACTCGCGTACGTCTTACGGTATGGGTTCTGAGTCGTACCTCTAGGTTACTCTGACAACAAAAAGTAGTGTCCAAATTGTAATGTGCTTGTGTTAACCTAACCTATAAGTTTCTGCCTACCACAGCCTATCAGCTGTTACAATAATGTGTTATATATATAATGTGTTATATATAATGTGTTAAGATAGTTAACCTAAAGTTTCCTACTTTTACCCATCCACAGCCAATCAGCTGTTACAATAATGTGTTATATATATAATGTGTTATATATTTATATAATGTGTTAAGATAGTTAACCTAACCTATTAGAGTTTCCTACTTTTGCCCACCACGACCTAGGTACATTTAATGTGTTAAACGTAGTTTCCTCCGTTGTCTACCAGGGTGTAGCACATGTGTTTATGTATCGTGTTAAAATATTGTTAACCTATGCTTACCACAGCCCACACGGGTGTTAGTCTGGCCACTATTTAACAACCGAAATTACCAACCGATTTACCAACCAACCGATTTACCAACCAAAACCAACCGATTTACCAACCAAAAGCAACCGATTTACCAGCCAAAATATACTTTTACCAACCGAAATATACTTTTAGCAACCGATTTTCCAACCGACATACACTTTTAGCAACCCAAACATCCAACCGATATACCTCGACCCGCGGACTTTGCTCCCCCCTGCGGGAACCCCCACCGGCTGGGGGAACCCCCCACTGGCTGCGGGAACCCCCCACCACCACCTCCCACCAGAGCGTGTGTGTGCGGTCTCAGGCCAAATCCCTCTACTCTCCCCAACAATATTCATATAGGTAAGAAAGGGGGGTCGCGTCGACTACCTCGTTTCGGCTACCATTCCAAGGTGTGTAGGTCAGGTTCTGACCGGTCTAGCCGGATTGTACAACAGTGCGTAACAGTGCGCATGCGTACTACTCGCTGAAAGGAGAGTGTCCACAGTTTACTCCATCTACTACCAGAGTGTAGCACCGGTCAAACAAGTTAAAACAAGGTGACTCACACGGTTAGAGTTACTTGACAAGAACTATGGAGCCAATTTACATTGTTTCCTCGCAAAGTAGGGTGGCGAAAAAATTTCGTACTCTAAGGACTAAAATTCAGTTTAAATTTCATCCACCACCCGAGAATGTCACGGAAATTGATTGGATAAAAAGAGGCTTTGAATGTTTGGTGGACAAAATGAAAAATGGAACAGCTGATGGTGATCTGTTGGGCTTTACTTTTACTAGTCTCAATTTTAAAACAAAGACTCCTGGATACGTTGCTTTTCGTAAAGCTTCCGACATCTCTGTCGATCTCTTATGGACAATTTTTGGCGGACTAATCCAAAGCAACAGTGAGGCGGGAACAAGCAGCGATAATTTCGAGATTACCTGCACCAGAGTATCTCCACGAAATAAATAGTGCCACCAATCTGTAAACACACTCATTTACCTAATGGATGTAAGGCGAGCCATTGCGGCGGAGCTCCACAAGCCCGCGCGAAGAAATTTCAAAACACGTAGTGTGACACTGAAAGGAGTTAACGACCTTTATCAAGCCGATCTAGTGGAAATGATTCCATATGCTAAGGAAAACCGAGGCTACAAATATATACTGACAATGATAAATTGTCTGACAAAATTTGCGATTGCAGAACCGTTAAAGACAAAGTCGGCTCTAGACGTATCTACAGCGTTAGAACCGATACTGAAAAAACATCCTATGAATAACTTTCAGACCGATCAGGGGAAGGAGTTTTTCAATATGCACGTAAAGAGATTAATGAAAAAATACAATATAAATCACTACGCCACTTTTTCAGACAAGAAAGCGTCTATGGTTGAGCGTCTGAACCGTACTTTGAAAAATATAATGTGGCGTGAATTTACGGCACGCGGTAGTTACGAGTGGGTGGAGCTGTTGAAAAACGTAGTAAAGACCTACAATAACACTGTGCACACCCCTCCCCCTGCCTACAGGGGAGGGGCAGGGGGAGGGGTGGGGGGACCAATGGGGGAAGGGAAGGGGCCTAAAGGGGAGGGGCAAGGGGGAGGGGCAAAGGGGGAGGGGCAAAGGGGGGAGGGGCAAAGGGGGAGGGGCCAAGGGGGAGGGGGGAGGGGTGGGGGCAAAGGGGGAGGGGCCAAGGGGGGAGGGGGGAGGGGTGGGGGTACCCCCACCATTTTTGTGCCAAACCGCCGCACACTCTACTTCAGTACCTGTTGATAATTGTAAAAAATTGGAAAAATCATTAGTTTTACAAAATACAATAAAGTAAGACTATACCTCCAGACAGTCATTTCCTGCAAAGTCAAGGTTTAAAAATATCAGATGTCTAGAAATCTTGTTAATGCAAGATTGTAAACTATAATATAAAATCAGCTTGAGTTATCAAAAATAAATTACTTGCGTGACCAATTTAACCAATTGGAATTTTAAAATGTTTAAATTTAAAACTAAGTTAGGAGAGATGGAATTCAGGGGAGATTGGAAACCTTAATTCAGATCCAGAGAAACGAATGAAAATCATTAAAATAATTATTATAAGCTGCCCAACTCATATTGAAATTAACTTAAAAATTATAAACGTAAAAAAATAATAAGCCTGAAACAAACACATGTCTCTAAACTTATCTTACATGTGTGAAAAATAATAACGTAAAGAGTAAATAATATATAAAATTGATTTTAAAACAATGTGATTTTAAAAAATTTACAGACTTTGATAGTTCTTTGTAAGGTTTCATTTGGGTAACTTTATGTCACTTTTGAAATCTAGTTGAAAAAAGATTTATTATTTAGGGATAATAAATACAGAGATAAATTTGAGTTTTAAATTTATTATTTATTTATGTAAAGTTAAATACATGACATGCAGTACATCTTTGATTATAAAAACTTTTGCACAAGCATTCATTCTTGTATCAAACATCTATTATGATATTTTTAAAGTATTAACTTTTCTTACGTTTTTGTTTTATCTAAATATATATCTTAATAATTCTATTCTAATTTTAACATCTTTATTTCAAAGATAATATACATTTGCAAATTATATTACCATTTTTCGTATACTTTTAAATATTGCCTTGCATATATATTATTCTATTTATCTACTTACGAAATTAATATCATTTTGTTCTCCTTAGGCCTATATATAAATGAATCGCTTACTTTTGAAGAGCCTCTTGTCACAAAATATAAATTTTCGGTAAACAAAGAAAAAATGTTTATTTTTTAAACATCTAAAAAAAAAAAATAATTAAAATTTTTACTTCAATTTTAGATATCATCAGAACTCTTGGTTATTTTTTTTGGAATTTTGTCTTAACATTTTAACCTTTTTTCCATTTTTTGAAAGCCGTTGAAATGAGGCTTTTCATAAACAAAGGTGAACAAAATTATAATACAGTTGATTTTCTCAAAGTAAATTGTTAGTTTACATTTAAAAAAGAACATGTTTTATTTACTCTACAAACTATCTTTGAAATACATATACATTTTGTATCAGTCAAAATAGCAATACAAATATTACGTAGTTGCTACAAAGATATAAGTCAACTTTTTGTGGTACTTAAATTTCCTTTCAGTCCTTCTTTCTTAATCGGCCACTGCAATATCTCATTGTAAAACCAGCTTATGTTCACTTGGAACATAATGGAAAACCTTTTTCAAATCATTAATCTTTTCTTCGCGAATTGGTCTTTTTTCTTCGTATGCTTTTTGCGTTGGTAAACTGACCAAATCTGATTTGCAGGGAATAAACATTTACGGTGTAGTACCGGTCTTGTTTCCTCAATTTCCTTTTTACTATACCGAAATTTCTCTCACAAGGTAAATAAGAATGGCCTCTGATTGGTAGCCTGTAGACTACTTTTTTTAATCTACCACTGTCAGTAAAAAAAGTATATGAATATTTAATATACATGCAGTTCTTCTGAAAACACTTTATATATATATATATACAATTATTTAAAAAATAAAACTCTTAAACAGTTGTATATTATATAACACTATAATTTTTATATTTGATTAAATTTTTCTTTTTACTTTATTATTATTTACAATACATATACAAATCACTTTAGATTTCAAATAACACCTTGGTTTATTTTTATTTTAATTAAATTTTAATGATTTATTTTAAAATTTCTTTATTCTTATTGGTTGAAAAGGACACGTGAGTTATTTCGTTTCGCTGAATCTGGAGTTTACGTTTTGCACTAACGCATTGTATTAGACATTTATTGATATTTGATTATTTTAACCTTGAATTTTTCCGATACAACTGTCCCTGTGAGGTTAGTTTTACTTTACTGTTCTCTAGATTTTGCTTATTGGCTTACACTCCTCCATTTAGAGTGAAATCGTACCAGTTTCCGTCCAAGGTAATTTCATAAAAATCTGTTCACAAGTTAGTTGTATATAATTTTTTAAATTTATTTTCTCATATTATTATTTAATGCATTTGTTGATTTGTTTTACTGTTTTGGTTTAAGTACAGGCTAAATTGATTATGAGATTTGATCAGTATCTAAAATCGAAATAGAGCCTTTATTTGTTACAGTGAAAATGTGGAATTACGATTCCATGAATGTTAAGCGCTATAATTCTCAGAACCAGAAGTGCTAATTTTATTGTCAGGGGATGTGTTGTTAGGTAGGATGTGTTATCGTGTTATGTTCTCAGTTTGCCGTTTATGTATTGACTAGTTGGTGGACCCAGTTTCACCTGGGGATAGTAGAGATAGTTTTATAATTTTTTTAAACACAACCTTAATGATGGTGCTATGGAAATAAATTATGCCCAAATACAGCAACACACCAATTTTGATCAAAATCAACCCCAAATTTACAAAGATATGATACTTATTTTAGGGGTTAAAAACACCATTGGGGTGGAAAATGATAAAAACTCTTTCATAGTACACGTCTACAGACCTACCACAAACCATTTAAAAAAATTCATAGCTCTAGGCTTCTTGGATCCAGAGATATGCTTCAGGGGTGAAACACATTCTTTTAGTGGAATATTTCCAAAACCCTTTCTTAGTAAGCGTCTACAGACCTGCCCCAAACCATTTAAAAAAATTCATAGCTCTAGACTTCTTGGATCCAGAGATATGCTTCAGGGGTGAAAAACATTCTTTTAGTGGAACATTTCCAAAACCCTTTCTTAGTAAGCGTCTACAGACCTACCCCAAACCATGTTAAAAAATTCGTATCAGTTGTCTTCTTGGAGCCAGAAACATCGTGATCAGTCTTTTGGTTTTGACTTATATATATATATATATATATATATATATATATATATAATTTTAACCTTGAATTACCTGGATACGACTGTCTAGGAGTTGTAGTTTTATTTTATTTTCTCTTAATTTTGCTTATGGTTTACACTATTAAAACTGCATTTCAAAAACTACATTTCTAGAGTAAAAGGTTATTCTTTTATTGTGGGCACTATTGGAATATCGTAAAATATTAATCTGATAAAAAACTTTAAATGGGGGACCGTTGTTACTTTTTCATATAACTTAAGACATTTTCCAAACATAATTGTGAAATAATTTCTTACAGTGGCCCTAATTTCGTATGGTGTTTTAGAAATATATACAAAGTTTTAAGAGATTTTTATTCTAGGTTAGTTTGATAAACCTACTAGTTTAGGAGTAAAAGGCGTTTAAAATTTAGAACTTTTAAGGATGGCGCATTTCAGGAGGAGATTGTTGAATTAAGATAAAAATGTAAGTAGGCATAGTCTAGGATGTGGAAATACTAATGTAGGACTATAAACAGATCAAATAATTTGTGCAACAATTAAATACTTACTACGTAATGACGAGGTTTGAAAAATGTCGAATCAAGATAAAAATGTAGACGGTCGGAGCAGAAAATGCCTCCGAAGCTCAACATCAACCCCACCCTAATTCAAAATAGAATACCCTTAAATTATTAATTTTATTTAATATACTCTTAGATGTATATAATTTCACAGATACTTTATTATCTATATGTATTGAGTTGCTGTAATGTCATTAAAAATAGATATAACATGCACATAAAAGTACAGATGTAAATTTAGTATTATTAAGGTGGAATTTTTTAGCAAAATTCAGAATGTGATTAAGTGATAACGTCCAATTCGAGTAGCTATTGGTTTTTGAAGTGAAAACTTCCTTTGGAGTTTGCTGAGGAGTGAACGTAAGTGAAACGTCACGCTCGGGTCGGTTACGCTGAATCGCGTTTACTCGGCTCCACTCGTTATCAAGCGCGTTCGGGACGGTGACGCATGAATCGTCTATACTCGGCTCCAGTCGTCACCAGCCACGTTTACAGTCCGACAAGAAGTGCATCGTTCTGATGTTATTGTATATTTTCAGTGTAATATTTAAAGTGTTTAAAATTTGAGCTGTATTTTATTAATAGTGAAAAATTTATTTCGCATTAAGGTAACTTCTCGCATTTCTCCAATAAGATGAAGGACTTAGACATCAATTAATGAGTTAATAATAATATTGGGTAACTTATATATTAAAAATGGAAAAATTACAAGTTTTCACTTCTATCGTGAAATCTAAAATCTTTTTAACAACATATAGAAATGTTTATTTCTTTTATTTTGAAAATAATTTATTAAAATGTTGTAATAATCCATGCGTTTAATTTTTATATGGAAATTATTAAAAATAGAAGTCATTAAGTAAAACAAATTCTCCAATTTTGTAGTCAAAAGTGGGTGATTTCTGAAAAATTCCCTCCACCCAAAAAACACATTTGGATACAATAAATGATAACAAAACTTATTGTTATAATTACTTACCGAAACTTCGTGGGTATAATTTGCCAACATCGCAGCAGGAATATTACGCAGACATTCAATTAACGATTTAGAACTGTCGACAGGGCAACCAACTTCTTCGGCGATAAATTTTGAATATTTCTTGTAGACACCTGGTGGAACCGTAACAACGCGACGGAGCGCTGTCCCACTTTCACAAATTGCAGCGTGAAATAAGCCTAAATATAATAAATAATAAGTTTTAATTAGATTATTTTTTATTTATAATTAGATTTTATTGACTGTTGGAGATGAATCTTACCTTTGCTAAGTGGTGACAACATGTGAAGATTAACGCTGATACTTCCTGCACTCTCACCAAATATAGTGACTGAATCAGGGTTGCCACCGAAGTATTTAATGTTGTCCCTCACCCAGCGCAGTGCTGCCACCTGATCTTTCAAACCGTAGTTACCAGGAGCAACGTCATCTTCAGTTGAAAGAAATCCTGTAAGAAAGATATTAATAATGTAAATAGAAACCGTCTTGGTTTTCTGGCCCCTATTGTAATAGTTAGGTTAGCAATACAAAATTCATATTTTATCAGTTCCCAGGGTCACGAGCCTCTCTATATGAAAATTTGTTTAATAATTAACGTTTGTTCATGACCAAGAATAGTTAAGATGTACAGAGTGGCGCCCGGCCGACTACATTTTGAGATTGAGGTACGGAGAAATTTCACACTCTAGAGTTGGCAACATGTCGTGAATTACATCACCATTTGATGGCATTGTCGTCAGTAATTATGGAGCACTGGTCAATTGCACATAGAGTTGCATATATACTGACATACATAATATTACATTTCATGTTTTTTTTTATTACATTTTGTTTGGTTTTCATTTTACAAATGCACAATGTAGACTTCTATGTCAAAATTGCCATTTCCCTCTCCCTCTCTTCCTCTCCCTTCCCCTCTCTCCTTCTCTCCCCTTGTCTCTCTCACTCTCTCTCACACTCTCTGTCTCCCTTTCCTCTCTCTCTCTCCCTCTCTCACTCTCTCCCCAGAATAGTAGTCTTCTAACTGTTGTCTAAATATTACATCAATGCAATTGTAACATACCTAACGCTCCAATCCTATAGTTTAAAGTGACTAGAACTATGTCCTTATCCAGCAGAAACTCTGGTCCAGAAAACATGTCCGGAGATCCACTACACCATCCACCACCATGGATAAAAACCATTACTGGAAGATAACTATCGACTCTTACCTTCAACAAAAAGTAAAATTTAGAATTTTAAAAACTATTATTAAATATTATAATTAATTGTACTCAAATTTATAACGTAACAATAAAAATATGAGGCTGTATTTTTTAAATATAAACTTTGAACAGCGATACATTTATTGGGTTTGATTAGTTAATATTGTAATAATCAGTATTTATTATTGTTTTAATGATTAATTCATATCTGCAATTTAATTTTGATCTTGTGGTTAATAGCACTAAACCAAGATAAATAGTTTTGATTTTTCTCAAAACTAAACCGAACCGTTCTTCCTTCTTTTGTTTACAATGCCCTCTTTCCAAATTACTTTTCTGGAAATGTTTTACAATGGAATCGATTTAGCTGTACGATTCGGAGAGAGCTATGAAAACTAATCCAACCATGGAGTCACAAATCAACCAAAAACAATAAATAAATAACACTCTTACACATTATAAAAACGCTTGCCAGTAACACATTACGTTGTAGAATTTTATGTTTTTAGAAAAGTACTATTTTCGTTCAAATTAAAAATGCGTCACTCATACAGCTAAAGCGGGTATTGTGTAATATAAATATCGTCTATTTTTGATGCTGTCTAAGTTATACTTGAGATATTTATGCTAACTGAAAGCAATCAGTAATTGTATTTATTTTAAATAATAATTAAATAAAAGAAGGAAAACTTAAGATAGTAAATTAAAATAAATTAAAAATATAAATAGTTTGTCATGAATCAAGCTTTACATAATAAATAAAAGTGAAATCACCCATGATCGATTATTCTAGTCAAACATAATCGATATGTATCCAAGTTCGCAATAAAGACATTATACAACACATATTCACACCGAATCAATCTAAGATCGTAATGATTTTACAGACAATAGCAAATATTTTCAATACAAATTGAAATCAAGCTAAATATAAATTAAATTTACACTTACTTTGGGTGTAAACACATTTAACAATAAACAATCCTCATCTCCAATAATCGTAGCTGGATTTTTATTTTTTCCATAAAGTGATTTCTGCGGGCATATAGTGCCATATTTAGTAGCATCTCTCGTTGTTCTCCAACCATCTGCAGGCTTTGGACTCTAAAAATAAAATAAACAGTTGAGATAAACTTGTTTCATACATATTTAGAAATAATGTAATAAATGTATGTGAAGATTATTGACTCAAAACCGTGATAAAAATACATTATGGTTCAAACAAAATTGGCAAAAACATTTTGACCACCGTAAAAAAGGTGAATCGGTTTGAAAAAGTTTAGGCTTTTATTTTAATTTCGTACATATTTTTTTAATCTGTTCATTTTAATTTTGACTACTGAAGTTAATAGATTCAGTTCGTTTTTATTTGGTTTAGAGTATCGGAAAATGAGAAAGTTTGTGCACTGTTTCAGCACGGTTTATTAAACTCAAATATATTGAGAAAATAAGTGAATGTTTTCAAAACTATATTTCAAAGACAAAGTGATAAATATCTTTTTTCTTTCACACAGAATTTCATATTTCATATTTTGCCTCAAACAAAAAAGTGTTGTTAAATAAATATTAAACAAAATACTTACTTTAAATCTGAGTTCTCCCACAGGAGGAGCTGCATAAGGGATCCCAAAAAAACTGCAAATCGTTCTCCCATTTCTAGTAGTAAGATATCTGCCTTTCAATTCTCCCTGTTGTATCTTCACAAAGGGTGAATCTTCAGCAAAGACAATTTGGTTTAATATCAAAACACAAAATACACTGCGTATAGGAAACATCTTGATGGTGACTGGCAAACTGTAATCTAAAAAGACTATCATGTTAAATATATAAGGTCTTTAGGCACTTGATAACAAGACCAAAATAATGATGAAGTCACAGTTCGGTTTCATAACAATTTGTCTTATCATTTTTATAAATAATGATTACATTTTGGAGTAGGCGTATTTATAAATCTGTGAAATCCGAACAATGTTCATTTTAAAATTACTTATAAATGGCAAGATCTTAAATTAGATTTTAGTTTTGGATTGATTGTTTTGGTGACTTGCAATTATATTTATCGTTTTTTTCATACTTACTTTAATAATCTTAAACAAATTGTCACCTCTATTTAACTTAGTAATGATAAATCAAAATATTCAATAGATTGTGTGTACTCATTGAGCAATTATTACACAGACCTAACCTAACCTAACCAGTCTTCTGCTAGGTGTTTGTACATATTGAGTAAATAAGTTTCACTTCTTTAGTGTAGTGAAAATATAAGGTTTTTTGTAATTTTATTTTTCTACGTTAAATTAATATTTTAAGTACATAAAAAAAGAAAACAGTCCTCTATCAAATCAACTTAATTCCTTGTTTTACTTACATTGATTAGATCTTTGGTAACGTCTTTGTTGATTTCTTTGTCACCGAAGTCAAAGGATCTGATCTTCTTGACGATATCCTTAGAGATTTCTGTTCGTTCGTATAACATTAAGGACATTCTCATTATTTTATCAAAATTTTGATTCATGTTACTTAAGCTTTTATCCATGTCATACTTCAACATCGCTGAAAAATATGGAAACGTACAAGTTTATGTTACAAGTTATCTTTTAAAATTTGTAATAAACATTGCAACAAACAACTGTCTTCGTAGTTGTTACTAATTAGAACAACTAGTATCTTAGTTTAGTCTATGTGATGAGCCAGGAATAGAAAATGTTTAACCTTTTAATACTTTATTTAGTTACACTAATATGTATTATAGTTCTAATTCGGACAGAATGCTTAGAATTATTATTAGTAAACCTCTTGGAGTAGCTTCTTTAAAACTCTCATTTTATCCTAACGCCTAAACGTTTTATTATTGTGGTCTTTTCATACACCCTGTATATTAAGTACGTTTTGTAGTCGTCAATAGACTGATATCTTTATAATTTATAAAATTATTATTTTTCAGAAAAATAGAAAATAGTTGACCTAAGGAGAAAATAGTATTTTTGGACAACTGTCTACAAGAAGTTCATTCTTAATTTTAAGCCCCTGAATTACTTCCCCATATTTGGATCTTATATTTTTTTGAAACACCCTGTATAATACCTCTACAAATACAATTTTATTATTAATGATAATCAAATATAGCTTAGAATTGAGTTTTATATTTGACTCAACAGAACATTTAACCTATGTCTCATATTTTCAAAAGTAACAATCTTTTTTACTATTTTATAACAAAACTAATCTGTACTTTACACAAATTGTTATTTGGTTTCTAAATAATTATGAATTTAATTTCTTACAAGAAACCTGCATTGATCCTTCTTCCGAGTTGAATCCCACAATCCACGGGACAGATGTTATTTGATCTGAAGGACGTTCAATGAGAAAAGCATCCTCACGTTTTCCTTCAATATGAGGAAGGAAATATAATTGTAATTGTACTGTATTTGATTTCTGAAACTAAACATTAATATTTTCAATGCACTTTTACAACGCTGTTTAATTGAACTGATTCCATAAGGAAAGATAATTTTCATTAATTAACGGTTTTACAACATTGGACCCATTTTCTCCCAACCAAATCAAATAAAAACCTACCGAAAATATTCGATAAATGTCACTGAAAAAGAAGATTGTTTTGTGTGTGTTCCAAGGTCATCAGTTTGAGATAAACAATTTATAAGCTTGCTTCGCTTATTCCATAAAAACGTCGTAAAGAGTGTAGGAGCTAAGCGACCCAAACTTTTACAAAGATAATCCAAGTAATTGAAATAAAACACACATAAATTCTTTTGTAAAATTCTACATTTGTTAGGTCTAGCCGACCATGGTTTCACCAGTTACGAGGCTTAAATGACCAAACAGAATTCTTGTATTTTACTCCACCACTTCAACCTCAAAGCATGTCTACAATTGCTTAAGACTTACTGGGTTTCCCGGCTACAGATTCCATTGTCATGTAAAGCGACTTGTGGTCTTGGTCTGAAAATGGGTAATATTTCTTCTTAGGATAATATTTGGTTCGTCTTGTCACATAAACGCGTTCAAAAAGTAAATCGTATTTGATAATAACGAGCATCTGTTTATGTTTTTGCCAATTTCTGAATCATTTATTTGCTATTATTTAACTTCATATTTAGCTAAAAATTTGAACGAAATCGGCAGAGCCGATTTTAAGATATTACACCTTTTTATCGCTCTAATGGGCGATTCTCACATTAATCGAGTACTAAAACCAACACACAATTAAAGAGAAATGTTCATGAATACTTTGAAATATTCACAAAATAATTTCTCTCATTCAAATTTAAAAAGCAAATTTGAAAAAAAAACATTAAAAAGGAGTATTTTATAGCGTACATTCAAAACACTTCAATTTATTCAGGTCTATTGATGTTACAAACAAACTGAATTATCTATGTAAGAAGTTATTTCGTCTAGATTATCTTTGCTAATCTCAGAACATACATTTCAATAAAATCTAATTATATATCTTTACCCTATTCAAATTTATATTTATGAACGAAGTTTTTACTTCCGGTTAAATTTTCTCTGTTTTGTGAAACAATAACTTTTCGATCATCTTTGTAAAAAAAAAAGGAAGCTAAGAAAATAAAATAAACATAAAAGAACAAGAGTTGGTTAAAAACGTTGATAGTGGAAGAGAAATTTTTAACACAAAAGTATATGAAAACAGATCTAGATTCCAGCTAGTACCTGAGGATTACCACGCACGTACTCACTGAAACGAGCTCCTGAGTGTACTTCCAGTGCCAAATAATATTAACAATTTGTAGTTGTAACACATGAAGTGAATTCACTCTAAATACATCTTTAACAAGAAATTATTTTTTTCACTCTTA
The DNA here is from genome assembly GCA_963513935.1 of Aphrophora alni. Taxonomy (NCBI): domain Eukaryota; kingdom Metazoa; phylum Arthropoda; class Insecta; order Hemiptera; family Aphrophoridae; genus Aphrophora; species Aphrophora alni. Next base: position 12,735,246 of record OY740776.1, read on the forward strand.
AAATCGACATATTTAAGTGAACATTTTAAATCTTCTAAAGTTATATAACTGATAAGATTAAAATGAAGTTTTGGTTATCAATGGAAAAATACTAATCTCAAGTGTTTTTACACATTGTGCTTATAAACTCTGATAACAATGCTATCATTAAACCTGTATTTGTTAAATAACATTGTTAAGTTAAACCCTTAAAATGTTTCACCAGTCGTCGTCGAGATGTTCTCTTCATAACACAAAGATATGTCGTCTATCAAGTGACATACAGGGTGTCCCACAAAGAGGTCACTATTTTTGAATTAATATGCCGGACGTATGGAACACTCTACAAACTTGACACTTTACAGTTATGTTACATAGATATGTAAAAAAATATCCTAGAGTTTCATTTTTATGGTCAATCAAAACAAAATGGCGGAATAATAAAATAATAGTTTTTAGCAAAATTATTTTATTTGTATAACCCTTACAAATTATTGGTTTGCAGATAAGATGAAAATGTGTAAAAATTAATAAAGAAAAATAACAGTAATAGTTTAATAATGATCATAATTTGACCATTATTCGAATTAATGTGCACTGATAGCAACGAAACAAAAATAGTAGTAAAAGGTTTGAAAAATTGGCGGGTATCAAAAGTAATTCCTCTTCAATCAGCCTAAATTCATCATCTGTTGCTATAGGGTGACGATGAACTTTTTTTCTTTCTTTTTTTTTTTTTTTCAAAATTGCACAGTCAAGTCAGGATCTTGGAGGACATTACATGAAGTTGCTGCCATCATGGAACACTCTGTACAATAAAAGTAGTGATGTCATCTTGTTCAACATTAAAAGAGATTAGCATTATAAATCAAACAAATTTTTAAAAGAATTATTATTGATCTAGGAACATTAACTGTACTTTTATGTCTTAATTGGTATGAAATAGTTTAGGAATTATCGTGTTATTTCTACTTCTGTTATAGAATATTTTTTAAACTTTGAAGACATACAAATACTTTAGTAGTAGAATTAAAAAAAAAAAGAAATCGGAAAAGTGATTCCATCTTAGATTTTTTCGAAATTAATCTGATCATTTCTTCAAGAATAATACTGGTTGTAAAGTAGAAGTAGTAATACAACCCCCAACAAAACAACCCATAACCCAAACGGGAACCCACTATTGAGTTTTATATCATCAGAAGAGTTTGGGTAGAGAAAATATTTTTTAAGATATAGAATTTTCTAAGGATATTAATGAAAGTTTTCTTGAGGGCTGATATATGCTCCCTCCAGTTCAAGCCGCAATCTATTGTAGTTCCCGAGTATTTAACTTCTCTAATTTGTTGAATAATAATACAGCTACAGAACCCCATAACTTGTTTACACAAAGTGAAGTGATAAAACTATTCCCCATCGAATTTCTTTTCTTCTTTACGCTTGAAAATAACATATTCAGTTTTCTCCCTGAGTACTATATGTTGTGTATTAAACCAACATGCCAATTTGATCAAGTCTTCCTGCATTAAGGATTTTAACAGCTGTTGAAACGCCATTTAATTTGGCCGAGCATAAATTATTTACATATATTAAAAAAAAAAGAATAGGCCCTAAAGCCGAACCCTAAGCTACCCCATACTATATCATCCCCTGCTGGCTAAGACAGCCCGACACGCTCTCACACTGTTACCTATTAAATATTAAGTATCTCCAGAACCCATTTTGTTGTAGCCATAAACCTAACCTAACCTAACCCCTGGTTCCCACAACTTGTTCGGGACTATCGTGTGGTTAACCTATCAAATGCATTTTTTATATCTATAAAAAGTGCCGAAGATTAGAATCCTACATTTATTGAATCATAAAAATCCGTCAAAATCCCATTCAGTGCTAAGCCACACCCTAAATCCAAATTGAGTCGCTGCAGAAAACCCAGCCATATTAAAAAAGTTTACCTCTAATATTTTAGAAAATGCAGATAGCAGAGTTATGGGTCTATAGTTTTCAGGAGAATGATTATCACCATTTTAGTAAATTTGAATGATTACTGGACTCTTCAGACATGTAGGAAATTCTCCTTGCTCTAAGCTCGTACTATAAAGGTAAGTTAAAATCTGAATAATATTTTGGGGAATTCGATTAACCATATATGCATTAATACCATCTAGGCATGGGGATTTATTTATTTACAAATGATTTATTATAGACAGAACTTTATTTACTGAAGTAGTATGAGAAAATGTAAAACGCATCTCTCCCTGCCCGAGAAGAAAGCAGGGTTGCCATTAAGTGTGGGAGTGTCAAGAGACTGCCTTAAGTAGGAAGCAACTTCAAGAGAGTAAGCATTGAATGAACAAGCAACCGATTTAGTTTCCCTTATTAAGCAATTCTCTTTTTTAGCAAATATCTCAGGAGGTTCATTTTGTACTTGCTTCTCTCCTATCAAACCGTCAATTATCTCCCACTCAGGGTGACCAGTTGTGCGGCTTTAGGAGGACATGTCCTCCTTTTTAACGATTGTCCTCCTGTCCTCCCGTGTTTCAAATTATAAAAAATGTCCGGCATTTTTTTAAGACCAGCAGTAATAATAATAAAAAGAATGAAATGAATCATCTCATTCTTTCTTGTGAATTCTGAAGCCGCGGCGTCTTGTCACTCGTCTTCATATTTCTGTGCCTGCGCTTCGTACTGTACCCCCACACCTGCACTGCACGGTGCCTCCCTCCAGTCCAGTCCCTCCAAAGTTTTTTTTTATAGTTTTTGTTATTTTTAAGGTATAATATTTAAGCAAGCAGAGTTAAATTTTCTTTTAATTCATTATAATAAATATGTATTTCTACACAATAAACATGTATTTTTAATACGTTTTGTATGAAAATAATACGAAAGTAAGGTTCTTTAAAATGTATAAAGTGTATTTAACATTGTCCTCTTTTTGTATAAACGTCCTCTTTTTTTACTCCAAGTGTCCTCCTTGTAAAAAGTTTTCCTCTGGCCACCCTGCTCCCACTGCCTCTTACTATTTTCAAATTTTTCCAATATATAAGCTTCCTTTGTATTCCTTAAGTCATATTCAAGCTTATTTTTCTGAAATGCACGTAATAGCTTTTTTTAGTTTTAAATTATTTTTATGTTGCAACCTTTTAAAAAGTTCCCTCCTTTTACTTTTTCGTACACAGAGATTACTGTTAATCCAAGGCTTCATGGTTTTAAATTATTTTGAGAAAAAAGCTACTTTTTGACATTTCAAGAGAATATTTTAATAAATTCATCAAAAACGAATGCTATAGAGTTTAGTGTATATACAGCTGTCCAGTCTGTATTGGCTAGTATTCATTTTAGGATAATCACTTCTTTCAGAGGTTGGTATTTTTTTTTTAGTATTAATAAAATTACTAAAATTCAAGGATATAGTATGTGTTTATGTTAACTAGCCAGTACTTGTACGACATTTTTGCCAGTACTACCAAAAAATAAATTTTGTTAAATTTGAAAGAACTAATTGGAAATATTTTGAAGTCGGCCTTAAACATGTTTTCAATGCGCCATAAACATATGCTCAGTGTAAATCATATTTGAATAAATTTGAGCTTTTAATAACAGCAGTCACGGTTCGTTTTATTCCACGCACTTGTTTCAATGGGTGTTCTAAAATGTTCTGAGTTCTCCCACAGGAGGAGTTGCATAAGTGATCCCCAGAAAACCGGAAACCTTTCTTCCACTTCTGGTTGTGAAGTAATCTACCTTTTATTCCCCCCTGTTTTGTTTTCACAATGGATGAATCTTCAGCAAAGACAATTTGGTTCTATATCAAAACACAAAACACACTACGTATGAAGAACATCTTGATGTTGACTGACAAACTTTAGTCTGAAGACACTAACAAGCTAAATAGATAAGGTAATCAGGCTCATTGATAACAAGGCCAAACCATGATGAAGTCACAGTTCGAGTTTTAATTTATTAATAAACTGAACTTCGGTTTAATATCAATTTATCTTTCGGTTTTGTAAATAATATAGTCCTACTCATAAATCTGTGAAATACAAACAACATTTTTGATGTCGGCGTCAAAATTCGTTTTAAATTACTTATAAATATCAAAATCAGAAATTGGGCTTTTCTTTTGGATTGATCCTTTTGCTGACTATCCACCATTAAATCAGGATGTACAATGGACGCTGAACTTTACATGTATTTAAATAAATTACAATCATAATTCCATACTTACTTTAGTAATTATAAACTAATTGTCACCTCTATTTAACTTAGTAATGATAAATCAAAATATTCAATAGATTTTGTGTACTCATTGAGAATTACTACACAGACCTAACCTAACCAGTTTTCTGTTTGTAGATTTTGTGTAAATAAGTTTCAGTTGTGTTGTTTAGTGAAAATTTTAGGTTTTTTTTGTAATTTTATTTTTTAACGTTTTTTTTTGTTTTTAGAATATACAGGGTGTTACTAAAACGTGTTTACAAACAGGGACTTGAAAAGAAGGAAAAATTAATATAAAAATAAGTCCTAAAATGCTTTTTTTCCTTCCCTCCGTCCTTGTGCAGAACATTTTTTTACGGTGTAGTTTAAATAATCTTAATAATTTTTCACTTAGCGGTTTCATATTGGAAGCTATTTAAACTGTTTTAAATTAAAGTGCAAAGAAACTCTCTGTTTTAAAAAACACACAAGACAAATGTAAAAAAAAAAAAAAAAAAAAAAAAAAAAAAAAAAAAAAAAAAAAAAAAAAAAAAAAAAAGTTTTAACTCTTTTAGTGTTGAAGAAGATGCTGGGTCGACATTGTACCTCACGGTGTTGGACCCTAAAACCCGGGGATAGGCAACCCTATCCCAGTAGGTGGATAACGGGCGTCGCCCTCGATATATGATGTGGTAAGGTATTATCACAATTGCTTGGGGAACCTTGCTAACATGAACTGAAGGAAAAGGGAGCTTCCTAAACTCGAATCGTGCATTACACCTCCGATGTCGGCCCAAGAAACCTGCGGTAAAGCTTTTTACTAGTTTCCAGCTTCGGCTGGTGGGCTACCCTATCCCATGTAAGGCGCCAAACCTTACGGGAGCCAACCTCGGTATGTGATATTGTGCGGGAGGTTATCGCGTGAGCGACCCGACGATGACTCATCAAAAGTGGCTTGCGGAACCTTCCCGACATGAGTACCATTGGAGCATGCTCACCCTGTCTATTTATCTTGGCGTTTAGGAGCATGTGCTGAGGAATGGTTTCGTGGTGGTAGCGGTGTGCTAGTGGTAGAATTCTCCCAGTACCTATCTTCTATACAGAGTGGGGGTATGTTGATGTGCCGAGAGGCTCCAGGTACGCTTGCCCTTCTAGATCCTCGGAACTGGTTAAGTTTAAAGTTGAACTAAAAAGACATAATTGAACAAGATGGCGTCTTTACTTTATTATATTTTTGGAAAGGATACCCGACATATCCTTGTAATATCAAGCTTCATTTTTGGCGAATGAAAGACGGATTTTTCAATTAACCAACATATATATGTTTCCAAAATCAACTTCATTGATATTTTTACCTATTAGCAAGCCTATGAAGAAGAGGTGTGGTAACAGTAAAGTAACAATTTATAAAAAGAAAGACATTTTGGAAGTGTAGGGAAAGTTACCATATGTCACGTTTCCAATAGTCAACCACATGTTACCTCAGGGGACAGCTGCTATTGAGTGACGAGAATGGAATGGAAATTTCAATATAGAAAAACCTCAAGACACACGGCATTTATATTTTTACGTTTTTTTACTTACTCAGTTTAAGAACTATAGGGTAAGTTTTGTAATCGAAGAAAATTCGTCCTCCGTTTTTTGGCTGATATTCTCTCAAGAATGTTGTGTGTTTCAAAATATTATAAAAATTGTAAGACGTTTGTATTATTTTACTTTTTAATTATTGTAAAAAACACATATTTGAATTTACAATTATCACATGTATTAGGGAGTATATAATAACCCTTTGTTGGTGTTGATCACAGTTCAGTTTTCTCCTGTTTAATCTTCGATTGTTGAGCATTATGAAGATTTTCTTGTAGAGGTAATGACTTCCAAAAGTCGACGCGTTGTTTTAATAAGTTCTTCTTCATTACAAAGCCATCATTACTGATATGCAAGTACTCCATTTCTGAAGTCGTGACTGGCTCCCAAATTGTAGACGATTTCTTAGGAGTTGGAGTCCTAAACAGACAAAATTAGATAAAAAATTACAAACGTGATTTTAAAAGATTTGTAAGTTGATGCAGATATTATTAAAGGATAAAATAAAGCAAAAGCTTAAAGTGTAAAATATTTGAAACTTTAAGCTTTTGCTTTATTGTTCCTTGAATATGGAGTTTCAACAAGAAATATCTGCTATTACATTAAAGCAGATATTATTATTTTGTTAAAATGATTTTAAACGTAAAATGCCTTTTTGTTTCAGTATTTACATAAACATGTTTATTTTTAGTAATACGCACGGGTATTCAACGAACACTTAAAAAGAATAAACTTAACATAACAAGATTGAATAAAGTACATTTCGAACGACAGACAACATGATTCCAAAAACCACTTTTCGGAATTAGATGACATCGAGTTGTACATATCAACAAAAACCTCGACATTGCTTTTTGAATCAATAACCTTACTTTCTCTATACAATATTATGTGAGAAAAAAATAGGAACGGATGAAAAATATTTGACACTATCATTAAACCATCAAACTTACCTATATGTTGCAAAATTGGTCCAAAGTTCAACCATTTTTCTAGATACTTGCAATTCATCGTCATTTAACGTGTGGTTTGGGATAAATGTTTCGAAAGGAAACAAAAGCGGCATTTCATCTCCATGTGATACACCTGCAAAACGAAAAAACTTCTGTATATTTTATATTTACAAAATAGAACTTCAGAACTTTGTGTTCCATTATTGTTAAGGTACTAACAGCTGATTTGATTCCAAACCAATTTAATCTACTAAAATCTTACTAAGTTTACTTTCGTAATAACTTTACGATATCTACAAAATTTGAATTTCATAGATACAATGTTAAGATGTAATGATAAATGAATGAGTTGAATATTGAAACAAATGTATGGTGTTAATAATTTAACAATTTGTGAAATAAATTAGACTTTTTCATTGTTGCTTAAAGATGAAACACTTCTTAGTCATGAAATTAAGAATCCAAGTCCTGGAATATGGCATCCGAGTCGGATGAGAACAAAACGTGGTCAAAAGAGACCTGATAGGAAATATGGAAAAGAGAGCTTTAACTCAAGACTAAATGAAAAACGTATACATCCAGCTCGTGTATTTTGGTATTGTCGACACGTACTCTAACTAGCTACTGAGTGTCTTCCATTTATCAACAACTGATTTGATTCCAAACAGTTTCAGAATTATCATTCAATTTAATCTACTAAAGTTCATAAATTTAATTACGTAATAACTTATATACACAAAATCTGATCTACAAAGACACAATGTTATGATATACTAAAAGAAGTATGAAGTGCATAATATTGTTAACATTCACCATAGTGCTTATTGAACATCTATAAATACTTACCAAGATCATTCGCCATATAATTAAAATCTTCCAACACAGTGCGTTCACCCTTATAGTTAAAGTAATAATAATAGACAGGTCCCTTATGTAGGCGAATAGATTGAGTGGTGGGATAGAGGTAATAATGATCCGTGTACACCTAAACAAAAACAAAGTGTTAGACAGTAAAGTTTATGCTTTTCATCTGAATGTTTGTCAGACCCTACGTTTAAAGAAAATTTTTTTAAAAGGACGGTTGTTTATTCCAAGATATCGTAGGAGTTGGAATCACCCACTGTAAACAGTCTCCTCTGAGCCTTTGTTTTTCTGAGGAATTTCCTGTGACCTGCACTACTTCCGATTCCCGTCTTTATTCTGCCAGCAGTTTTACCCCTTAACTCCCTTATCATATCTCTACCTTCCCCTTTTCTTTTGTCCTTATGACAGGTAAAAGATGTAGATGCGGAACCTATAGTATACTCGGTGTCCTCACAGTAATATTGCCGACTATGTTCTGATAATATTATATTCTTCCAAGAAATCTCAAACTCAGATGATTGTGTATAGAATCAGGAGAGTCATTTAAACTCACTGGTTGACTGGTGTGAACGAAATGTGACGCAGGTAAACTAATAATGGAATACTTGTATTAATATTATTGTTTGTTCGGACATTTGCCATCATTTGTGTATAAGAAACAATACACGACGTTTCGAGAGTATAATTCAACTCTCGTTATCAATTGCCTGACTTACAAAATAAAACATGTCTAGGCCTATGTTCAGAAACTAAACATAATGCCAGGTTAAACCCTGAGCGGTCAAAAACTAAAAAGAAACTCACATGTGATCAGGAAACCTCAAGTTAAAAGAGATCATGAACGGAGTACACAGCAGCTGTCAAATTCCAATCAAAATAGGTCTTTTCATTTATCAAAATAAGTTTGAAACGTAGACGTTGCGTGCATACGACTCAATTAAAAAAGAATGCCAAACGGTTCTGTAAAAACGATCGCTCAATCATTTCTATCTAACTGTAACAAGTATGGTATTGTCATGGGGAAATTCCATCTAGGACAATCCTCTTCTATGTTTCTTTTAGCTCTTCATGCTTTAATGTGGATTTACGGGAAGGAGCATTGATTTCCAAGCGGTGTTAGGAAATCCTTGTGCATCTAAAAACAGTGTTAATGGTGAATAATTAAACACTGTGTGATAGTGGCGACGTCGATATTCATGAGCTCTGTAAATTACACTGATTAATATTGTAACGCGTTCTGTTTGGTGTAGTCAGACTAATAAATTAATAACGAAATAGAAAAAACGTGGTCCAGCATCTGCCACGAGGTCTAATTTTCAACCATAGACAACTCAAACCTATCTACTACCTCATAGGTTTAACTGTGGTACCAACTGATCAGCTGATCCTCAGCCTGTTAGATAATGCTCCCTGTTATCCCGATTACAATTAAAGATTGCAATCCGACCTCAACCACAAACCGAGCGAGTCGAAATAAAATGTATAAATAAATTGATAGAGATAGTTTGAATAATGATGAATCATTGTACAAAGATTTGTAGAATTGTTTTAAGAATCTGTGCAGCTCTGTTTAACATATGGGAATTCATTAAGAGTTGCAATGCTTTTCATAAATCTTAGAGTTTAGGTTGTAGTGCACTATATTGAAAACAGATTAGAATCACGAAATAAACAGACAAACATCAAACCAAATATAACATATCTGGAGTTTATGGACAATAAAAAAACTTGAAATCTATTTTTGACCCATCACATAAGTTTCTCTATAGAACACATATCTGTGAAATAAACACAGCCCAAACTCTATCAGCTTAGTTTCTTTGTTTTACTTACATTTATTAAATCTTTGGCAACGTCTTTGTTGATTTCTTTGTCACCGAAGTAAAACTCTCTGACCTTCTTCGTTATATCCTTAGATGATTCCGTCTCCTGTAACATTATTGACTCTGCCATGGTTTTATCAAAGTTTTTATTCATGCTGCTGAAACTTTTCCCAGTGTCGTCCTTCTTCAACGCTGAAAAATAGGAAAATGTACAATTTCTAGGTTATGTTACGAATTATTCTTCAAAGTGTTTAATAAATATTTCTTAATCGTAGATAGATAAATGAAAATATATTAAATTCCTTATTTAAAAGAACTAGGAGCAGACCCCTTCCTATTTGTAGGCTTATTCTTAGGTCACAACTCCAGTATAATAAGATATTTTATAGATTAACGAAGGTCAGATAAGTGATAATTCAAAGAAATATATTTTGATTTATTGGTTACAAGTGGTTGTATAGCTATGGTAGGTATGGTATGTTTGAAGTATCTATGGTATAAACTTTTAGGTTAATATCGCCAAAAAACCCCTAAAATTAAATTTTCCAGAAGAGTTACTCAAAAGAGACCTGATAAGAAAGATGAAAGAGAGGGATTTAACCCAAGACTACATGAAAAGGTGTAGATCCAGCTAGGTTCCCTCGGGATTAACAAGTCCGTACTCACCAAATTGAGCTCTTATAGGGTTTTTAAGTGTTATTTTACATTAGATAATTTTAAAGAGAATTAAAAATATTTTTCAAGATACTTAGCAAGACTTAAGATTTAGAAGCAATATACTGTTAATTTACAAAAAACAGAACTTTAAATAACGACTATCTGTACTGCAATGAGAACTTTGCAATAGTTAAACGGTTATACAAGAGTGGAGTGAACTGATTATTTAAAAAATATTATATTTTGTAATATTATATATTATTCAGGTAATGTAATGTATTATTATATGTAATATATTATATTATTAAGGTATAATATTATATACCTTCAGTGACTTACTTATACTAGTCTATTATCAAACTGGGAATGAGAATGAGGCTGAACGAAGTGTCGCTTCACTCACACAAGCGCAGAGGATTAGGGTGTCCGGTAACCTACCCCCAAGCCACCCGTATGAGTCACCTACTGTGCTTCAATTTATTAAACTATAATTTATTTTATTTGGTATTTGAAAAAATAAATCTATAATATATTTACATCTACACATAATTACAAGAAAAATGAGACCAAACAAAGTATAATTTACTGAATTATAGCACAAAATCAACAATGTTTAAAATGTTTATCTAACGTATATCTTATCACAATGTTTATAATTAGAAATATATGTTTCTGCAATAATCAAAATAAAGCAGTGTAAATGCCAATATTACGGTTTAAATACATATTTATTCATACACAGCTTATCGTAATGCAAATAATAAAGTACAAATTATTTTTTATACTATTGTTATTATATTGTGTTCCTTTGTTTGATTAAAATCGAAAAGAACATATTTTTCGATAAAGATATACGATAGTGTTGTTTTTTCACACTTATTAGTCATTCATTTTGTAGAAAACGTTGTTGCTTTTGGAGTCTATTAAAGTAAATTATACATTGTTTGGTCTCATTTTTCTTGTAATGAAGTGTAGAATAAAAATATATTACAGAATTTATTTTAAAGCATCAAATGAAAGTTTGATCAAGTGAAGCACAGTAGGTAACTCATGCAGGTGGCCCACGGTAGGTACCTGCCAGTTCTAACACTTTGCGCGCCTGTGTGTGATGGCGTTAGAGTGAGGCAACCCTTCAAACAGCCACACCCCCGTTCTATAATAGTATACGTATATTTGACGTGTTTCGGAATTTATTCCATCTTCAAACGATCGCTCCTAGAAGGTCGTTATCAGATTAAAATGAAACACATTAACAAACAAATATGACACATGTAAAATTTAATAACACGAAATTTAAAATGAACATAATATTTCAGGTGTGCACCATGGAACCTTGGATGTGACTAACTTCAAGGGTGACTTGTAAACACTTCTGCATGCACTTTAATTGCTGTTGGATTGAGTTGGTTTGGAAGTTCAGATGAACATTGAATAAATTATTTGGGTCATTTTTATTATTAATTTTTTGTATTACAATTGTGACTTGGATACATTACCATAATGGGATTTAATTTTTTTTTTAATTTCATGAAGTTTAGATTTCTTTTCTATGGAACAAAAAATAATAATGCAAAACTAAAAAAACTAAGACAATGTTATGCAATCTTTAGCAGAGTAAAGTCTTTTTTAACTATCTAGAGATAAAGAGATAAATAAATACTGAAATAAAAATATATTTAAACATTGTGAACAGATTCGATATTGGTTTATTTTGTAAGTATACACAGCCATAGAGAAATGAACTGGTAAAGTAATTGAATTACTAACTGTACCTAACTCAAAAGGAAGGTAATCAAGAGAACTTCGGTTTTCTTTTAAATTTTGTATTATTTTTCTCCTTTCATGCAGTTGTAGGTTTTGAATTAATCATTTTATTTTTATTTTACTCTTTCAGTTCATATTACTTTCGCTTTATATAAGTATATACAGGGTGTTTCTGTAATACGCGGAGATAATTCAGAGGTTGCTTATATGAATCAAAATAGAGAAAAACATTTCTATGAACATATGTCCAGAAATGCTTCTTTTACCAGCTATCCGCCATTTTCTTTTTTACTGATTAATTTATATCTCTAGAACAGCTTAACCGATTGAGTTGAAATTTTGCGGGGCACCTAAATATAATAATATAAATAACCAACTTGTTCCAGACGAGGAGTATCGTCTGTAATTACATTATCTTTTCCTTTTTTAAACTTGAATTTTAAATTAGTTTTGATAATAAATTCGTTACTATTATGTGATGACCGATTCATCACACGCGTTTCCCCCTTACTTTATTTTGCAATTACTACACGATACGATGAGTTGCCCATCGGAGGGTGTAAGGCGCTCTGCTGATGGATATTCGATAAGATATGGTCTTCCCCCACGATTTTTTCCACAGAAGCAAGAGGAAACCAATAGCTGAGCCAGAGTACGTGTACGGTGAAGAAGAGTGATTTGTGATTTGGGTAAACTCCACCCAAATGAGTAGCTAATTATTTTTTGGGAAGGCTCGGACGAACCTTTTTGGTTTTGAGCTTCACACTCTTTAATTATTAAACTAATTTGTGTAGTAATATAAAAATTGCCAATGGGTTTTGGTCTAACCACTTGTGCAATCCCAATTCGTCTTTATCTATTCCGTATATGTCTAAATTAAGTTATTTAGTTTTAAATTAAGATAATTTAGGATTCGTCCAAAGTGGCTGGTCGGGTGAGACCACCTGCGATATAAGAGCGGGATGGGAACCACTCAAACAACATAAAGTCAAATTAATTACAATCTCTAAGCAGGTAATCCCATCAAAACCTTTATCTTTCTGTTACAATTATTATAATATTACTACTTAAAGAAACAAAAACTACTAGTCCTTGAAAATGTTCTTCTTTAACAAAAAACTTATCCTATGCGACTAAGTAAAGTTTACATAATCAAGACAATCGCTAGATTTGATCCCACTCTCGTTTATGTTTAATAATCTCTGATAAACAAATAACACTACATAAACCTAAATGCTTTGTTATCTAAATTGAAATATGATGTTTTAAACTCTATTACAAAACTTTAAAAAATTAGAGTTAGTGATTGGATCGCACTTCGTTGGACTACAAAACCTCCATTAAATTTTACTACCTAAAAAATAAAATTTAGTAACTTTTTACTTCGTCACAAATTAGAAGAAGTAATAAGTTACAAAATGTAAATCGAGTTTTTTTGTAAAATGTATTCGAGTATTTTGAGAGGTCCTGAGTACTTTTAAAACCCAATATTTTTAACCTAACTTAATTTAACCTAACCTAACCTAATTTAACATAACCTAACCTAAACTTTGCTTTTCATAATTAACCAAATTTTTTATAAACGATAACCTAACCTAACCTAATTTAACCTAACTTAATTTAACCTAACCTAACCTAAACTTTGCTTTTCATAATAACCAAATTTCTTATAAACGATAACCTAACCTAACCTAACCTAAACTTTGTTTTCATAATTAACAAAATTTTTTATAAACGATAACCTAACCTAACCTAACCAAACTTTATCTAAACTAACCTAACCTAACCTTATCTAACCAAACCTTATCTAACCTAACCTTATCTAACCTAACTTTATCTAACCTAACCTAACCTAACCTAACCTAAACTAACCTAACCCAACTTAACCTAACCTAACCTAACCAAACCTAACCTTATCTAACCTAACCTTACCTAACATAACCTAACCTAACCTTATCCAACCTAAACAAACCTTACCTAACCTAACCTGTTATAACGCTAAATTATAAAACACTTAAATTTTATATCTGACAATTTATATTTTAACTAATTGTGATGTCTTACTGAAAACATCCACTGCTCCTTCTTCCGAGTTGAATCCCACAATCCAAGGAACGGAAGTTATTTGTTCGCTGGGATTTTCAGTGAGAAAAGCATCATCGTGTTTCCCTTCAACTCGAGAACGGAACATATAATTAGAGTGTAATACTCCTGGTTGCTGAAAACATTTGAAACAAATATACTTTTACAATTTTTAATCTCACATAAAATTTGTATTTAAAAGAACAATTCCCATAACAAAACATAACGTGGGCTTTCAATATATCGGTTGAGGAGTTGGAGTATGTAAATTGTTGTTCATGTTACCACAAGTTGGCCGTTAGGTTAGGTTAGATAAGTTTAGGTTAGGTTAGGTTTATAAGAAATTTGGTTAATTACGAAGTATAGCTGGATTTCAGCAGTAGAGCCTCTAATTTCTAAGCTTCATGTCATACCATGGAGATGGGTTATTTATTTTTCTATGGAAAATCATGGTAGAATAGAAATTTAAATTTTTGTGTTTATTTTACATGCTACGCCTGAAAAAATCGTTTTCAGTACCTGTTGATAATTGTTAAAAATTGATAGCTCTAGGCTTCTTGGATCCAGAGATATGCTTCAGGGGTGAAAAACATTCTTTTAGTGGAACATTTCCAAAACCCTTTCTTACTAAGCGTTTACAGACCTGCCCCAAAACCATGTTAAAAAATTCATAGCTCTAGGCTTCTTGGATCCAGAGATATGCTTCAGGGGTGAAAAACACCCTTTTAGTGGAACACTTCCAAAACCCTTTCTTAGTACGCGTCTACAGACCTACCCCAAACCATGTTAAAAAATTCGTATCAGTTGTCTTCTTGGAGCCAGAAACATCGTGATCAGTCTGTGGGTTTTGACTTATATATATATATTATTTTAACCTTGAATTACCTGGATACGACTGTCTAGGAGTTGTAGTTTTATTTTATTTTCTCTTAATTTTGCTTATGGTTTACACTATTAAAACTGCATTTCAAAAACTACATTTCTAGAGTAAAAGGTTATTCTTTTATTGTGGGCACTATTGGAATATCGTAAAATATTATTCTGATAAAAAACTTTAAATGGGGGACCGTTGTTACTTTTTCATAACTTAAGACATTTTCCAAACATAATTGTGGAATAATTTCTTATAGTGACCCTAATTTCGTATGGTGTTTTAGAAATATATACAAAGTTTTAAGAGATTTTTATTCTAGGTTAGTTTGATAAACCTACTAGTTTAGGAGTAAAAGGCGTTTAAAATTTAGAACTTTTAAGGATGGCGCATTTCAGGAGGAGATTGTTGAATTAAGGTAAAAATGTAAGTAGGCATAGTCTAGGATGTGGAAATACTAATGTAGGACTATAAACAGATCAAATAATTTGTGCAACAATTAAATACTTACTACGTAATGATGAGGTTTGAAAAATGTCGAATCAAGATAAAAATGTAGCCGGTCGGAGCAGAAAATCCCTCCGAAGTTCAACATCAACCCCACCCTAATTCAAAATAGAATACCCTTAAATTATTAATTTTATTTAATATACTCTTAGATGTATATAATTTCACAGATACTTTATTATCTATATGTATTGAGTTGCTGTAATGTCATTAAAAATAGATATAACATGCACATAAAAGTACAGATGTAAATTTAGTATTATTAAGGTGGAATTTTTTAGCAAAATTCAGAATGTGATTAAGTGATAACTCCGAATTCAATTAGCAATATGTCTTTTGAAGTGATAACTTCCTTTGGAGTTTGCTGAGGAGTGAACGTAAGTGAAACGTCACGCTCGGGTCGGTTACGCTGAATCGCGTTTACTCGGCTCCAGTCGTCATCAGATACGTTTACTGTCCGACAAGAAGTGCATCGTTCCGATGTTATTGTATATTTTCAGTGTATTATTTAAAGTGTTTAAAATTTGTGCTGTATTTTATTAATAGTGAAAAATTTATTTCGCATTAAGGTAACTTCTCGCATTTCTCCAATAAGATGAAGGACTTAGACATCAATTAATTAATGAGTTAATAATAATATTGGGTAACTTATATATTAAAAATGGAAAAATTACAAGTTTTCACTTCTATCGTAAAATCTAAAATCTTTTTAACAACATATAGAAATGTTTATTTCTTTTATTTTCAAAATAATTTATTAATATGTTATAAATAATCCATGCGTTTAATTTTTATATGGAAATTATTAAATATAGAAGTCATTAAGTAAAACAAATTCTCCAATTTTGTAGTCAAAAGTGGGTGATTTCTGAACAATTCCCTCCACCTAAAAAAACACATTTGGATACAATAAATGATAACAAAACTTATTGTTATAATTACTTACCGAAACTTCGTGGGTATAATTTGCCAACATCGCAGCAGGAATATTACGCAGACATTCAATTAACGATTTTGAACTGTCGACAGGGCAACCAACTTCTTCGGCGATAAATTTTGAATATTTCTTGTAGACACCTGGTGGAACCGTAACAACGCGACGGAGCGCTGTCCCACTTTCACAAATTGCAGCGTGAAATAAGCCTAAATATAATAAATAATAAGTTTTAATTAGATTATTTTTTATTTATAATTAGATTTTATTGACTGTTGGAGATGAATCTTACCTTTGCTAAGTGGTGACAACATGTGAAGATTAACGCTGATACTTCCTGCACTCTCACCAAATATAGTCACTGAATCAGGGTTGCCACCGAAGTATTTAATGTTGTCCCTCACCCAGCGCAGTGCTGCCACTTGATCTTTCAAACCGTAGTTACCAGGAGCAACGTCATCTTCAGTTGAAAGAAATCCTGTAAGATAGATATTAATAATGTAAACAGAAACCGTCTTGGTTTTCTGGACCCTATTGTAATAGTTAGGTTAGCAATACAAAATTCATATTTTATCAGTTCCCAGGGTCACGAGTCTCTCTTTATGAAAATTTGTTTAATAATTAACGTTTGTTCATGACCAAGAATAGTTAAGATGTACAGAGTGGCGCCCGACCGACTACATTTTGAGATTGAGCTACGGAGAAATTTCACACTCTAGAGTTGGCAACATGTCGTGAATTAGATCACCATTTGATGGCATTGTCGTCAGTAATTATGGAACAATGGTCAATTACACATAGAGTTGCAGCTGTTATGAAAGAAAATCTGTCAGACAACGCAAATAACATTTCGTATTCATTACTTTATTCCAAGACATGGTGCTGTTCCTTCACTATAAACATCGGTAACATGTGGTAGTGACGCGGGTGTGGAACACGGATCAACGGTTGCAGGGACAACACTTGAGAGAAAAACTTTCGAGTGACACTCTCGTCAATCAGGTCTAACAACTGTGCCTTTCCGCTATCCATCATTCCCCGCCCAAAACCAATCCAACCCTCCCGAGTCAATCCTCCACCTCTGATTACAATCTACGTGTCACCATCCCGCTCCAGCCACGACAATGAAGCTCCAAAGATTAGCCTACGTCAACTAAACATAAGCTAACATGATAGTAATTATCGATCTTTGTTATCAGAGAACAGAATAGTAAATAAATCTGTGGCGATAAATTAAACGTCTACACAGCAGATAAGTTTAAAATGTGTTTAAGACGATATTCTGTCACTATAGTTAGTCAACATAATAAACGCTTTGTTCTTACGATTTGCAAAGCTCCGATTTAGATTACATGATATTATGATCAGGGCTATGAATATATTAAATTACATCATGTCATCTCTTACATAATATTGCATAAATATGATTTTTTTTTTATTACATTATGTTTTTCATTTTACAAATATGCACAATGTAGACTTTTATGTCAAAATTTCTCTCTCCCTCCCCCTTTCTCTCTCCCTCTCTCCCCTTGTCTCTCTCACTCTCTCTCACACTCTCTGTCTCCCCTTCCTCTCTCTCTCCCTCTCTCACTCTCTCCCCAGAATAGTAGTCTTCTAATTGTTGTCTAAATATTATATCAAAGCAATTGTAACATACCTAACGCTCCAAGCCTATAGTTTATACTGACTAGAACTATATCCTTATCCAGCAGAAACTCTGGTCCAGAAAACATCTCCGGAGATCCACTATACCATCCACCACCATGGATTAAAACCATTACTGGAAGATAACTATCGACTCTTACCTTCAACAAAAAGTAAAATTTAGAATTTAAAAAAATATTATTAAATTTTATAATTATACTCAAATTTATAACGTAACAATACAAATAGAGGCTGTATTTTTTAAATATAAACTTTGAACAGCTGATAAATTTATTGGGTTTGATTAGTTAATATTGTAATAATCAGTATTTATTATTGTTTTAATGATTATTTAATATCTGCAATTTAATTTTGATTTTATGGTTAATAGCACTAAACCAAGATAAATAGTTTTGATTTTTCTCAAAACTAAACCGAACCGTTCTCCCTTCTTTTGTTTACAATGCCCTCTTTCCAAATTACTTTTCTGGAAATGTTTTACAATGGAATCGATTTAGCTGTACGATTCGGAGATGGCTATGACAACTAATCCAACCATGGAGTCACAAATCAACCAAAAACAATAAATAAATAACACTCTTACACATTATAAAAACGCCTGCCAGTAACTCATTACGTTGTAGAATTTTATGTTTTTAGAAAAGTACGATTTTCGTTCAAATTAAAAATGCGTTATTCATACAGCTAAAGCGGGTCTTGTGTAATAGAAATATCGTCTATTTTTGATGCTGTCTAAGTTATACTTGAGATATTTGTGCTAACTGAAAGCAATCAGTAATTGTATTTATTTTTAAATAATAATTAGATAAAAGAACGAAAACTTAAGATAGTAAAATAAAATAAATTAAAAATATAAATAGTTTGTCATGAATCAAGCTTTACATAATAAATAAAAGTGAAATCACCCATGATCGATTATTCTATTCAAACATAATCGATATGTATCCAAGTTCGCAATAAAGACATTATACAACACATATTCACACCGAATAAATCTAAGATCGTATTGATTTTACAGACAATAGCAAATATTTTCAGTACAAATAAAAATCAAGCTAAATATAAATAAAATTTACACTTACTTTGGGTGTAAACACATTTAACAATAAACAATCCTCATCTCCTATAATCGTAGCTAGATTTTTATTTTTTCCATAAAATGATTTCTGCGGGCATATAGTGCCATATTTAGTAGCATCTCTCGTTGTTCTCCAACCATCTGCAGGCTTTGGACTCTAAAAATAAAATAAACAGTTGAGATAAACTTGTTTCATACATATTTAGAAATAATGTAATAAATGTATGTGAAGATTATTGACTCAAAACCTTGATAAAAATATATTATGGTTCAAACAAAATTGGCAAAAACATTTTGACCACCGTAAAAAAGGTGAATCGGTTTGAAAAAGTTTAGGCTTTTATTTTAATTTCGTACATATTTTTTTAATCTGTTCATTTTAATTTTGACTACTGAAGTTAATAGATTCAGTTCATTTTTATTTGGTTTAGAGTATCGGCAAATGAGAAAGTTTGTGCACTGTTTCAGCACGGTTTATTAAACTCAAATATATTGAGAAAATAAGTGAATGTTTTCAAAACTATATTTCAAAGACAAAGTGATAAATTTCTTTTTTCTTTCACACAGAATTTCATATTTCATATTTTGCCTCAAACAGAAAAGTGTTGTTAAATAAATATTAAACAAACAACTTACTTTAAATCTGAGTTCTCCCACAGGAGGAGCTGCATAAGGGATCCCAAAAAAACCGGAAATCGTTCTCCCATTTCTAGTAGTAAGATATCTGCCTTTCAATTCTCCCTGTTGTATCTTCACAAAGGGTGAATCTTCAGCAAAGACAATTTGGTTTAATATCAAAACACAAAATACACTGCGTATAGGAAACATCTTGATGGTGACTGGCAAACTGTAATCTAAAAAGACTATCATGTTAAATATATAAGGTCTTTAGGCACTTGATAACAAGACCAAAATAATGATGAAGTCACAGTTCGGTTTCATAACAATTTGTCTTATCAGTTTTATAAAAAATGATTACATTTTGGAGTAGGCGTACTCATAAATCTGTGAAATCCGAATAATGTTTATTTTAAAATTACTTATAAATGGCAAGATCTTAAATTAGATTTTAGTTTTGGTGACTTACAATTATATTTATCGTTTTTTTCATACTTACTTTAATAACCACAAACTAATTGTCACCTCTATTTAACTTAGTAATGATAAATCAAAATATTCAATAGATTGTGTGTACTCATTGAGAATTACTACACAGACCTAACCTAACCTAACTTAACCTAACCTAACCAGTCTTCTGCTAGGTGTTTGTACATATTGAGTAAATAATTTTCACTTCTTTAGTGTAGTGAAAATATAAGGTTTTTTGTAATTTTTTTTCTACGTTCAATTAATATTTTAAGTATATAAAAAAAGAAATCAGTCCTCTATCAAATCAACTCAATTCCTTGTTTTACTTACATTGATTAGATCTTTGGTAACGTCTTTGTTGATTTCTTTGTCACCGAAGTAAAAGGATCTGATCTTCTTGACGATATCCTTAGAGGTTTCTGTTCGTTCGTATAACATTAAGGACATTCTCATTATTTTATCAAAATTTTGATTCATGTTACTTAAGCTTTTATCCATGTCATTCTTCAACAACGCTGAAAAATATGGAAACGTACAAGTTTATGTTACAAGTTATCTTTTAAAATTTGTAATAAACATTGCAACAAACATCTGTCTTCGTAGTTGTTACTAATTAGAACAACTAGTATCTTAGTTTAGTCTATGTGATGAGCCAGGAATAGAAAATGTTTAACTTTTTAATACTTTATTTAGTTACACTAATATGTATTATAGTTCTAATTCGGAGAATTTAAAAGAATGCTTAGAATTAGTAAACCTGTTGGAGTAGCTTCTTTAAAACTCTCATTTTATCCTAACGACTAAACGTTTTAATACTTAATTTAGTTACACTAATATGTATTATAGTTCTAATTCGGAGAATTTAAAAGAATGCTTAAAATTAGTAAACCTCTTGGAGTAGCTTCTTTAAAACTCTCATTTTATCCTAACGCCTAAACGTTTTAATACTTTATTTAGTTACACTAATATGTATTATAGTTCTAATTCGGAGAATTTAAAAGAATGCTTAGAATTCGTAAACCTCTTGGAGTAGCTTCTTTAAAACTCTCATTTTATCCTAACGCCTAAACGTTTTAATACTTTATTTAGTTACACTAATATGTATTATAGTTCTAATTCGGAGAATTTAAAAGAATGCTTAAAATTAGAAACCTGTTGGAGTAGCTTCTTTAAAACTCTCATTTTATCCTAACGTCTAAACGTTTTAATACTTTAATTAGTTACACTAATATGTATTATAGTTCTAATTCGGAGAATTTAAAAGAATGCTTAGAATTAGTAAACCTGTTGGAGTAGCTTCTTTAAAACTCTCATTTTATCCTAACGTCTAAACGTTTTAATACTTTAATTAGTTACACTAATATGTATTATAGTTCTAATTCGGAGAATTTAAAAGAATGCTTAGAATTCGTAAACTTCTTGGAGTAGCTTCTTTAAAACTCTCATTTTATCCTAACGCCTAAACGTTTTAATACTTTATTTAGTTACACTAATATGTATTATAGTTCTAATTCGGAGAATTTAAAAGAATGCTTAGAATTCGTAAACCTCTTGGAGTAGCTTCTTTAAAACTCTCATTTTATTCTAACGACTAAACGTTTTAATACTTAATTTAGTTACACTAATATGTATTATAGTTCTAATTCGGAGAATTTAAAAGAATGCTTAAAATTAGTAAACCTCTTGGAGTAGCTTCTTTAAAACTCTCATTTTATCCTAACGCCTAAACGTTTTAATACTTTATTTAGTTACACTAATATGTATTATAGTTCTAATTCGGAGAATTTAAAAGAATGCTTAGAATTCGTAAACCTCTTGGAGTAGCTTCTTTAAAACTCTCATTTTATCCTAACGCCTAAACGTTTTAATACTTTATTTAGTTACACTAATATGTATTATAGTTCTAATTCGGAGAATTTAAAAGAATGCTTAAAATTAGTAAACCTGTTGGAGTAGCTTCTTTAAAACTCTCATTTTATCCTAACGTCTAAACGTTTTAATACTTTAATTAGTTACACTAATATGTATTATAGTTCTAATTCGGAGAATTTAAAAGAATGCTTAGAATTAGTAAACCTGTTGGAGTAGCTTCTTTAAAACTCTCAATTTATCCTAACGTCTAAACGTTTTAATAC
This sequence comes from Aphrophora alni, assembly GCA_963513935.1. NCBI lineage: Eukaryota > Metazoa > Arthropoda > Insecta > Hemiptera > Aphrophoridae > Aphrophora > Aphrophora alni. Next base: position 12,757,434 of record OY740776.1, read on the forward strand.
TTTAATTAGTTACACTAATATGTATTATAGTTCTAATTCGGAGAATTTAAAAGAATGCTTAGAATTCGTAAACCTCTTGGAGTAGCTTCTTTAAAACTCTCATTTTATCCTAACGCCTAAACGTTTTAATACTTTATTTAGTTACACTAATATGTATTATAGTTCTAATTCGGAGAATTTAAAAGAATGCTTAGAATTCGTAAACCTCTTGGAGTAGCTTCTTTAAAACTCTCATTTTATCCTAACGCCTAAACGTTTTAATACTTTATTTAGTTACACTAATATGTATTATAGTTCTAATTCGGAGAATTTAAAAGAATGCTTAGAATTCGTAAACCTCTTGGAGTAGCTTCTTTAAAACTCTCATTTTATCCTAACGCCTAAACGTTTTAATACTTTATTTAGTTACACTAATATGTATTATAGTTCTAATTCGGAGAATTTAAAAGAATGCTTAGAATTCGTAAACCTCTTGGAGTAGCTTCTTTAAAACTCTCATTTTATCCTAACGCCTAAACGTTTTAATACTTTATTTAGTTACACTAATATGTATTATAGTTCTAATTCGGAGAATTTAAAAGAATGCTTAGAATTAGTAAACCTGTTGGAGTAGCTTCTTTAAAACTCTCATTTTATCCTAACGTCTAAACGTTTTAATACTTTTATTAGTTACACTAATATGTATTATAGTTCTAATTCGGAGAATTTAAAAGAATGCTTAAAATTAGTAAACCTGTTGGAGTAGCTTCTTTAAAACTCTCATTTTATCCTAACGTCTAAACGTTTTAATATTTTATTTAGTTACACTAATATGTATTATAGTTCTAATTCGGAGAATTTAAAAGAATGCTTAGAATTAGTAAACCTGTTGGAGTAGCTTCTTTAAAACTCTCATTTTATCCTAACGCCTAAACGTTTTAATACTTTATTTAGTTACACTAATATGTATTATAGTTCTAATTCGGAGAATTTAAAAGAATGCTTAGAATTCGTAAACCTCTTGGAGTAGCTTCTTTAAAACTCTCATTTTATTCTAACGCCTAAACGTTTTACCATTGTGGTCTTTTCATACACCCTGTATATTAAGTACGTTTTGTAGTCGTCAATAGACTGATATCTTAATAATTTCTAAAGTTATCATTATTTTTCAGAAAAATAATAAATGGCCGAATTGAGGAGAAAATAGTATTTTTGGACAAACGTCTACAAGAAGCTGTTTCTTAATTTTAAGCCCCTGAATTACTTCCCCATATTTGGAGCACATATTTTTTGAAACACCCTGTATAATACCTCTACAAATACAATTGTAAATGATAATCAAATATAGCTTAGAATTGAGTTGCATATTTGACTCAACAGAACATTTAACCTATGTCTCATATTTTCAAATGTAACGATCTTTTTTACTATTTTATAACAAAACTAATCTGTACTTTACACAAATTGTTATTTGGTTTCTAAATAATTATGAATTTAATTTCTTACAAGAAACCTGCATTGATCCTTCTTCCGAGTTGAATCCCACAATCCACGGGAAAGATGTTATTTGATCTGAAGGACGTCCAGTCAGAAAAGCATTCTTACGTTTTCCTTCAATATGAGGAAGGAAATATAATTTTAATTGTACTGTATTTGATTTCTGAAACTAAACATTAATATTTTCAATGTACGTTTATAACGCTCTTTAATTGAACTGATTCCATAAGGAAAGATAATTTTCATTAATAAACGGTTTTACAACATTGGACCCATTTTCTCCCAACCAAATCAAATAAAAACCTACCGAAAATATTCGATAAATGTCACTGAAAAAGAAGATTTTTTGTGTGTGTTCCAAGGTCATCAGTTTGAGATAAACAATTTATAAGCTTGCTTCGCTTATTCCATAAAACGTCGTAAAGAGTGTAGGAGCTAAGCGACCCAAACTTTTACAAAGATAATCCAAGTAATTGAAATAAAACAGAGAGAAATTCTTTTGTAAAATTCTACATTTATTAGGTCTAGCCGACCATGGTTTCACCAGTTACGAGGCTTAAACGACCAAACAGAATTCTTGTATTTTACTCCACCACTTCAACCTCAAAGCATGTCTACAATTGCTTATGACTCACTGGGTTTCCCGGCTACAGGTTCCATTGTCATGTAAAGCGACTTGTGGTCTTGGTCTGAAAATGGGTAATATTTCTTCTTAGGATAATATTTGGTTCGTCTTATCACATAAACGCGTTCAAAAAGTGAATCGTATTTGATAATAACGAGCATCTGTTTATGTTTTTGCCATCCATTTCTGAATCATTTATTTGCTATTATTTAACTCCACATTTAGCTAAAAATTTGAACGAAATCGGCAGAGCCGATTTTAAGATATTACACCTTTTTATCTCTTAATGGGCGATTCTCACATTAATCGAGTACTAAAACCAACACACAATTAAAGAGAAATGTTCATGAATACTTTGAAATATTCACAAAATAATTTCTCTCATTAAAATTTTAAAAGCAAATTTGAAAAAAAAAAACTTTAAAAAAGGAGTATTTTATAGCATACATTCAAAACACTTCAATTTATTCAGGTCTATTGATGTTACAAACAAACTGAATTATCTATGTAAGAAGTTATTTCGTCTAGATTATCTTTGCTAATCTCAGAACATACATTTCAATAAAATCTAATTATATATCTTTACCCTATTCAAATTTATATTTATGAACGAAGTTTTTACTTCCGGTTAAATTTGTCCCTGTTTTGTAAAAACAAAAGGAACTAAGAAAATTTAAAATAAACATAAAAGAACAAGAGTTGGTTAAAAAAGTTGATAGTAAAAATGGAAGAGAAATTTTTAACACAAAACTATATGAAAACAGATCTAGATTCCAGCTAGTAACCTGAGGATACCCCACGCTCGCACTCACTGAAACGAGCTCCTGAGTGTACTTCCAGTGCCAAATAATATTAACTATTTGTAGTTGTAACACATGAAGTGAATACACTCTAAATACACCTGTTACCAGTTTAGATGTACAACAATACAGTCTCTAATCTAGAGAGTGCATTTCATCATCTAAGGACTAGGACATGAATAACTTGTGGTAACTCCCAAACCTCACGGATGCTCTCAGATTGATTGTATCTCTTTTGATCCTACCCCGACATATGACGCAGAACATGGAGAAAGTTTATTGATAGGTGTTCTGTTATTATGTTACTCGTGGCATATCAGATGCTATGAAGAGTGAGTACTGTAAGGGAAATTTTGTTTGTACAGTTTGATAATAATATACATAATCTTACGTTAAACCTCTCTTTTTCATCTTTCCTTCTTCGTACCAACTCTATTTCTCTTCCACTGTCGCTATTAGGGTGTTCGACAGCTAAGGGTTCTTTATTTAATTTAAATGAATACAATAATCCTTGTAATTATTATGTTTTTAGCTATTAATCCTGCAAATGTGGTTAGAGGTTTATTAATTAAGATTGTATCATTTAATTGAAATTACAATTATGACTGTTTTTGTCTGACAATCCCGAGGTACTTTGGCTGAATCTACATTTTCATTATCTAGCCTTAGTTTACATTCCCTCTTTTCATCCATCCCTCCAGGATTCTCTTGTTTCATTTGACTGATTCTATGGAGTATTCGAAAACTAAAAATCTTTATTTGATGCTCATTTTTTCTTTCTTCTTTTGCTGATGATTATAATCACAAGGAAAAATCAATTGATCAAATTTTGATGCGATGTTCAATTAATAAATCTGTAAGTCCTTGAATTAAATTTAAAAAAATTCCGTTGTATAATTTTCCCTTAGTTATATAAAGATCAAACATCCCTCAATCATATTCACTTTTTTAAAAAAAAGGATGTAAAGGATATACAATTTAAAACCCTTGTCTTCGAATACTCTAAAAGGCTCAGGCTCTCAGGATGGGACAAGAGAGACTTAAATTGAAAGATGAAAGAACGGTACCTAACCCAAGACTACTTGATAAATGATGTAGATCCAGCTAGATTCCCTCTGAATTAGTCATTGTAGTAAGCCTCAAGCTGATAGGTTGATACTTCTGAGCAAGGAAACTTGTGGTTACATTTCGTAGAACAACCTGATTATGACAACCATGTTATCGAAATCTACAGTAAGGTGATTAATGGAATAAACTAAATGATAATTAATTATTGACTTTATATTTCACTCTCTGAAATATACGTAGTACGCGATGAGTAAGAAAAAAATCGATGTCTAGTTTTTGTACGAATATATTTGTTTTGAGCTCCCCGAGTTCCAAAAGTGGTTTTTGGATTGACATCTGTAAATACAGTGCACTACAATCAAACTAGTCGGCTGATTTGATTCAAACTTGGTATGTGGTCATATTTAGACTAACTTATGGGACATGTTTTAATTTTTGAATAACTCAAAATTTATCAGTAGGTACTTAAAACAAATTAGGGATAAACGAGTGACAAAGTTTGTGCAATGTTTTTACATCATTCCTTTAAACATGTCGTTAGCAGATTAACGACGTCACGGACAGAAGACAACAAGAGTTGGTTATGAAGATATTTTATTAATTTAGATTTTAGCAACCGGAACTGAGTTTTCAATGATTATTAGGTTGCGTATCAGTCTTTTTTCAGTTCCTTTGTTTGTATGTCGCATACTAGTTTCAACCTTTACTTTAAAGTCATCTTCAGATCCTTAAAAATTATTTATTCGCATTAATTTCCTTAAGACATATCACACACGGTACAACAATTAACATTTAAAATTGTTGACAGATGCTTACCAGCAAGTGACATGTGGGTGATATGTGTTCTAAGTTCATCCGAATGAATCGGTTTTAAGGATCTGAAGATGGTGTTAGGATGAAGATAGATTTATAAGAAGATAGATAAATAAAAATAATATTAAAGTCAGAATGGAGACCAACTGTTGTGAAAGACAAAAGTGGAACAATAGTTATGATGAAATGCTTACTTTGCAAAAGCAGTCAACGTTACAAACAAGAGGGGGCTATGTAACCTCTTTGGGGGAGACGGGCTCTTTGGAACACAGGAGGACTCGCTACTCGAGGCATGTTCGGAAGATAGCCATACTTGGCGAGTAAGAGTAGAGAGTGTCCGATAGTTCGAGAGAGCAACGTTGGAAGAACTTTGCAATAAAGGTGAGCAAACCATTGTGTATTGGAAAACTTGTAATTGTTTTTTACTTAAAGTTAACAGTAGAGTCAAAACGGTAGGAATCATTCTGATAGTACTGTAGAATCAAGGATATTGTAATATTGTAATAAGATAGGAGATAGTCATTCTCAATAATAATTGTTAATAAATATTAATTGAGTACTGAACCACTGATTTGATTATATTGAAAGTTAAAGAACTCAGGCAGTTTAGAGGAGCCAATTCTAACAAATGGTGCATCAACCTTGACGTAAAGGTTGAAACTAGTTATCCGACATCCAAAACTGAAAAAAGACTGTAAAGGTAAGTAATAATTATTTTATTTCCCTCCAGAATCAATACAGATACAAAATATTAACACATCTATTAGAGCTATTTTATACAATAGTAATCAGTGAGAGAGAAAAAAAAGAAAGAAGAAAAAAAATCAAACAAAAAAAATTTAACAAATCTACAATAAGCATAAAGTGTACATTGACCTATACCATATTAAAATTCATTGTTTTGCCTTAGAACTACTTTCATTAATTAACATACCTTATTAGAAGTCGATAGTAGTTCCTTTTGTATTTGTTTATATTATATTAGTCGCTACATGTTTCGCTGCCATAGGCAGCATCATCAGGCCAGCTAATAACATAAACAAAAGGAACTACTATCGACTTCTAATAAGGTATGTTAATATACCATATTTTTAAATATATATACACTTACCCCCAATCATACTTACACATCTATACATAAAACTAATAATCAAGAGATATATGATTGGACAGATGAATGGGTGGAATCTAACCCAAGACTACAAGAAAAAGGAGAGAACCAGATAGATCCCTTGTGATTGCCACCCAGTACTCATGATATACAGCCCCTGGAGGTAAATTGTGTTCATTAGTGTTCTTTTTAACGAAGGAAAAAAATTGTTTATTATATCAGTTGCAGAGGAAAGGGATCTTTTAGTTAAATATAAATTGATGAAAACATCAAGCGTAAACGCTAAGGCTTATGTGTGTTATTTTTCATGTTGGAAGTATTACAGCGCCTTGGGGCAGTGAAAAATGTACCGATCTTGGTGTCTATAACATTTTTTCCACTATGTTTAGACTTTGTGGTTATCAACCCATTAGTTGTTTGGCATAGAAATACATCGTTGGAAAAAATTGTTGTTCAGCGACACCCTTCATAGCCTCGTGAACCGTGTATTGAACAGTTTTAATAGCTGTAAACAAAACAAAGTTTTATTGTCAATTTTGCTGTATTATTCAATTCATTAAGATTTATAATGACGTCAAAACAAATGATACTTGTGTTTCTAAAATATAGCATTCTCAATTTATATAAACGTTTGCTAAATAAATAAGACAAAGATAGCTTTAAAATGAATTTGATATTTCGTAATTTCAATTTATAAAATCTGAACTGGAAGTGAATCATATTCTAAAGTTGCAGCAGTTTGAACTTATTTCCACATCCACTACAAGATTTTATAGCACAAGTTTGTCGGAAGCAAAATCACTTAAACTAAAAAGTTTTACTAGTGAGAAATTTTAAGCACTCAAGTTCAAGTTGAAAAAACGTGTTGATATAGTTATAAGTTGTATAACGCTATTTTGTAACAGTCAGGTTCCATATTGTCTTCATGACTAGAATACGGTGTTTAGAATGTATAACAAATAATTCAATCATAAAGTTAAATTGTAATTTATTAAAACGTATTATCAAGTACTAATTGTCTATTATTAAATTGGTTTGTTCAGATAATTGCCAGTAGATTTTGCACCATTTAATAACAAGGTCTTTTGATTTACAACTAAAAACAGACATTTTTGGAAACGAACAAATTTGTTTGGTTAGCATTTCGTTTTGTAGACTGATAATGAGAAAGTTTGTGCTATTTTTCACACCTTCATGCTAAGCGTACTGTAATGTGAATACATCGTTATCGTTCCATCCTTTAAAAGGAAACATTGAGATGAATCTTTCATACTTTTAAAAAACAAAACTAACCTCATCCTGACAGCAATTAAACACAAGTCATTTGTACAACTTTAGTTTAAAATAGAAACACATCATTAAGCGATGTTCGTACAAAGTTAAAATCTTATCTGTTAAAAGTTATTTTAAAGTTTAAAGCAACGCATCATTATTCAGTTTCATACTATCTACCATGAGTACGTAACAAATTTATGAGTGTCACCAAGATATTTATCAAGCTCGATCCACTTAATGTAACGCTCAAACATTGGTTGTAGGGAATGTTAGATTGTTTTGGTAGATCAAGAAGTCTTTACCCAGCAGGGTAAGTTTGTTTAAAACAGTTGTTACACCTGTTTTTTTTAACCATGTAATTATTCATATCACTACTTCCTTCATCTGATCTAGGTCCTAACAGACGACAAATGATTACATATTAAAAATAAAATACTCGCTTCGCTCGTGTCTGTATATCTGCCTCAACGGGTCAATTAACGAAACAATAAATCATTGAGTCATTTATTTCAAAACGTCTCTCCTCCGTTTGACCAAATTTTTGGTAAATGTTGAAAAAACGTATATGCTTCAAATTTTAATTAAATCGTGGCATTATTTCATTATTTCTTTAAATTATATTAAATTGTGAAAATAAAATCAACACAAAGAACATTCCCAATTTTAAGTAATTCAAAAAAGTTCCTTGGATAAAGGACAATTTTATTCAATAAATATCCAACATCTAACCTAACCAAGAAAAAGAACTTTTATTATTTTTAATCTAACCTAACCTCACCTAACCTAACCTAACCAAGAAAAAAAACTTTTATTATTTAAAAAAAATATTAATATTACATTACATTGATAAATACTCAGTGAAACCCTTAAAACTCTTCTGCAGCTTCCAAAATGCCACCGCCATTCTCGTCTTCATTTTCATCAACGTCTAATGACTTTCAAGAATTATGTTCTGATAAAGTTCTGGATTGTTTTCACAATTTTTGTCAAAGCTTCTTCACAATATTTGAATTTTTCAGAGGCATACCTGATCGTAGCAATGGCAATTCAAACTCTTTTACCTTGACACCTCGTTTCAAAGATTTCTTGAATGTACCTATATCTGTGTGTTACCATGGCTTTCCTTTCACAAGCACTTTAGTTGTTGGAGCCTTGCCACGAGTTATAATGAACCTCTTGGTTGTGGAAATTTTTAAATGCCAGTATTTAGGGTTTTTTAAATAATTAGGTCAAACTGATCCAATCAAAATCGTTGCAAGCTTCTGTTATCTTGATCACAGTTTCTTTATTTTCAAAAACTTTAATATTTGTTTCTCCATACCTCGTACTTCTGTCTCAATTCTTCCAAAAACCTTATCTGGCGGCATATAAGTACGACCTACAGGGAAAATTAAAATAATTGTGTTTATGTGGGAGGAGCACATGCCATTAACTAATACTGCAACATACAAATCAAAACAAAAACCTTGCGTAGAAAAATATAATTTAAAAAACATCATTTAGATAGATACATATATCAGAGAGGTAACAAGTTTATGATCACTAAACTAAGAAGTGAACGTTTTTATTGTAAAGTATCTTAATATCCATCCGCGTCCTTTATCGTCCTGATTTAATGGTGGATACAGTGCAATCGTTATTAATTTTTTAATTAAATTTATGATCTAATAAAAGCAAACACATGTTGTGCTTCCAACGAAGCAGTATTTGCAATAAAACAACTTCTCCAAATTATAGTCCTATTTCAACAGATTCAAAATTAGAGACATCGTGAGAATACAAGATTAAACATTGGTAAATGTACTCCATTTTTTAGAAAGATTGATTACGAGTTATTATGAGGTAATCTTGCAATTATCTAAGACACACTGAGCAATCTCTCTGACTGACAATGTGCTATCTACAGAAACCGTATTGTCACTGTGAGGCTCTAGTCGCATTGCAGCGTTTCATTACAAGTTCAGCCGCATGAGTCTAATTCACTCTACTGTGCTTGATCAACTTTCACTTAATCAATTTAAAGAGTAGAAAAATAAAATATATAAACTCCCGTCAGCCGCTCATTTCCGCTTCTTTAGTATAATCCACCCATTCAATGTTTCAGCATCCATCGATGGACCACTGTCATAGTGAAGATTACCAGTGGAACAACATTCCATCAGAGTTAAGGAAGATTTTGTCGACCTTCTGGGTAGGAATCCTGTTCTGCTGAGTATAATATTATTGTAGAGTATAATTTCTGAATTCCATTCCTGATTTACTTTTAACCTAACCTCAAAACAGTTTGCAAATTTGTGGCAAAACAAATTTCAATAGAAAACGTCGGTTAAATTTCTATCTATTGTAACTGGAACGATAATATTGTTGCCATTCCAAACATTCATTTTCTGACGTCATTGGGCTTTCACTCATCCAATGTAGATTTTGATCACTCCATCCATAGAGTTAACACTGTGACAACAGTATTCACCACCAGCGGCTTCCCCCTTACATAAAGGTACGATTGGTTGCCTATCTCTGAGTTAAAGGCGCTCCGCTAACGGGTATTCGATAAGGCAAGTTCTCCCCCACCATCCTCTCCCTATAAACAAGGCCAACGGCTGTGCAGAGCGCAGAGTACGTGCATCGTTCAGAGTACTGACTTGTCTTTCATCTTGTGAGCATTTTTCCTTAACGCACCCTCTTTTAATCCTTAATGCATCATTATTTGCCAATATATCTTCTAAAATTAAGTCTGTAGTATTTTGAACCTTTTAATTAAATTATTTAATATTAGTCTTACATCATATTCTAGTCATGAAGACAATATGGAACCCGACTACTACAAAATGGCGTATTTCATAAAACTTATAACTATGTCGATACGTTTTTCAACTTGAACTGACGTGTTAAAAATTTCTCGCTGAAGGAAAACTTTTTAGTTTAATAAGACTTAATTTTGTTTCTGACAAACTTGTGCTGCAAAATCCTGTCGAGGATTTAACAGGAGACGTGAAAAAATGTTCAAACTATTTCAACAATGGTATGCTGTTACGAATAAGGAATATAGTTTAATCAAAATAAAATAAAATAATATTGAAGTCAGAGTGAAAACAAGTACATTGACCGTCACAAGTAAGTGAGGTGTGCATATAAACTATTGGTCAAAAAGAGACCAGGCCTATCGTTATAGGAGGACTGCTGGTGGAGTATGCTGTGAAGTGTGGTCAGACTTGGCGAGAGAGAGAGAGAGAGAGAGAGAGAGAGAGAGAGAGAGAGAGAGAGAGAGAGAGAGAGAGAGAGAGAGAGAGAGAGAGAGAGAGAGAGAGAGAGAGAGAGAGAGAGAGAGAGAGAGAGAGAGAGAGAGAGAGAGAGAGAGAGAGAGACGACAAGAAGACTTTACAAGAGGGTGAGCAAAATTTAATGTAAGCTCCTTTAGCTTGTAAATGTTTGAAATTAACAGTAGTTGTGGTTATTGTAGAAGTAATTGTTTTAGAAGGAAATAATAAATTGTAATTATTAAATTAATGAATAGTGATAATACAGGGGAATTATCAATATAACTTATAATAAGAAAGTTATATTAACCTTATTGAATGCTAAAATGAACCAGTAGAGATATGTAAGAATAAACATTATAAGAGTTTTTATGTAAACTGAATTATTATTTGCAAGTAAAGAACCCAGGCTTGAAGTTTAATTACCTAACAACAATATGATTTGTTTTCTATTCACATTTTATAAATTTAACACTTTATAATAGAAAAATATTTGATACCTTTTATTTGTATTTCGTAATAACAGTCATGCAGTAATATGGCAAAATAATTATTCTTTAATTTATTAAACTCGAAGTTCATACAAATTCAAATAATTGAAATAAGTTGATGATCCAATTGTACAATATAATAAAAGCAGACCCTAAATACAACACCCAAAAAGTGGGTAGGAAAATTTAAATTGTATTGGTAGATCAAGTGGTCTTATCCAGTAGGGTAAGTTTGTTAAAAACAGTTGTTACACAGGTTTTCTGAACCTCTTAATTGTGAATTACTACTTTCTTGAAGTCGGCTAGGCTCCAACTGGCCTTGTGGTTGAGTATATATTTTTAATTATGTCCGGCTGTATAGCCTTGAATTGCATAAACTAAAGGGTGGTAATAAAATTTGTTATTTGACGATATTACAGCCGGACCTCTAGACTTTTTATTTACATAATTCAAAATTTGGGAAAGCTTCTGTTAAAAAAAAAAAAAAAAATACAGAATTATGATTTTTCAAAATCCTCTCCAAAGATTTTGATCAATTTTTTTAATAAAATCTTGCATCTAAAAACTCGAATGATCGGTCGCCATCTCCTCGAAAATATTTTAACGGAAATAAAATGTTACCATTTGACCACTAATGTGTTATAAAAAGAAAGGCGTTTATCAATTTCGTTCAAATTTTGACTAAATGGGGAGATTATTGACCTCAACTAGAGTGCAAAATTTAAAATAACATAACTTACCATTGAGGAATATTTTTTTTTATAAAACGAACCTGAATGCTGTCATTGTGGAATATTCATTTATTGTTTTATTATGTAAATTTCTATAGCTTTGTAGGGTCTGTATGTAAAACCATTTACACGCTAGTACCTGTTTAAAAGTCGCAACCAGTCTACACAGACAAGAAGATAAATCCTATATATTTCAAATTTTGCATACTTTTTGTATTGACCCACATATAGGAAATATATAGCGGTAACAAAAAATTACCTTGAGGTAGTTACGGGGACAAAAACTATCAAATTGACAAATTTTATTTAATATTATGTGGGGGTGTAAAATAAAACTAGAAGATATTCTGATTACGAATATGTATGTTTATTTAACGAAGAAATTAATATGTTGGAGATAGGAAAAATTTAAAGTGTGAGATATCACCCCCTTCCCTCTAACTTGAACACGGTGTGAGTTACAATTCTAAATAAAATATTATTTGAATTTAAAATTAAATCAGTGCGAAATCATATATTATAGTTATTTGTTTGAGGAACACAACTTAATTTAACCACACAATGAGAAATGCGTAACGTGTAAGATTTAAAAACAGTGTTTGTTTGAAACGAGACAAACAATTTAATGGTGGAAAAATTATTTATATTTACAGTATATTAATATGTACCTAGAACGTTTTTATTTTGTTTGTACTTAAAACCAATCCCTACACACTTACTTCCTTTAAAATTTTAAAAAACTTTGCAATATTTTGACTTTTATAATTTAATTATATATTCTATCTAAGTAATATGGAACCTGCTTTAAAGTTAAAACAAACTTAAATATTTAATTGCATATACTGAGCTTCTCCTATATCGAGAACTGACTTTCAATTTTCTTCAATCTTTTATTCAATACCAGCTGTTGCCTTTAGCCATATGTGATTGGTTATTGGAAACTTGACATAAGGTACTTTCCACTACACTTCAATATATCATTTTGAAAAATTGTACAATTCAGTTATTCCACTTTTAAAGTTATTTGATAATGATAGATTGTTCATATTGTTAACTTGATTTAATCGGAAATTTGTGGATGTGAAAACTAATATACAACGTTTCGAGAGTGTAAATTTACTTTCGTTTTCAAGTGATAAACCTATAACATGAAAAAAGTAAACTAATAGACAAGTACGCTCGGTGGGAATTATTATGAGATCTCGCACTAAACTTTTGAAAGTAAAGGGAAATGAGTGTTCACACCTATAAACAGTTCGATCAATATTCTCAAGGACCACAAACCATTATCAGCCAGTTTTACCGTTCATTCTTGTAGTGAAGTCCTTTCTGGTGACTTTTCTCAAATCAAGTTTGTATTTAGTCTTAATTTTGACAGCTCAGACCCAGCTTTAAAACTGCGTTCCTTTCTTAGGTTATATAATTAGTTTTCAACATTGGTCTAGGTTACAAAGCTATATAGATGTTTTTACCTTTATTTTGGTTTATTAGTTGATAAAGGGAGCTGATTTATGTTCTCGAAACGTTATGTGTTAGTTTATATATATATATATATATATATATATATATATATATATATATATATATCGAGTTTGCGCCATTTAATAACATGGTCAATTAATCTTCATTTGTTTGGTCACGTGATCTAAGCCCCGCCCCTTTGGTCTATGGGTGTGGTTTAGTTCACGTGACCAAATGGAGGCATTTGAGTGGCCCTGTTCTAAAGTGGCGCACACTCTACTATTGCCATCATTTGTATATAAATAATACATCACTTGATCTACCAATACAATTTAAATTTTCCTACCCACTTTTTGGGTGTTGTATTTAGGATCTGCTTTTATTATATTGTACAATTGGATCATCAACTTATTTCAATTATTTGAATTTGTATGAACTTCGAGTTCAATAAATTAAAGAATAATTGTTTTGCCAAAATACTGCATGATTGTTATTACGAAAATCAAATAAAAGGTATCAAATATTTTATCTATTATAAAGTGTTAAATTTATAAAATGTGAATAGAAAACAAATCATATTGTTGTTAGGTAATTAAACTTCAAGCCTGGGTTCTTTACTTGCAAATAATAATTCAGTTTACATAAAAACTCTTATAATGTTTATTCTTACATATCTCTACTGGTTCATTTTAGCATTCAATAAGGTTAATATAACTTTCTTATTATAAGTTATATTGATAATTCCCCTGTATTATCACTATTCATTACTGGTTACAATTTATTATTTCCCTTCTAAAACAATTACTTCTACAATAACCACAACTACTGTAAATTTCAAACATTTACAAGCTCCTTTAAATACATTAAATTTTGCTCACCCTCTTGTAAAGTCTTCTTGTCGTCTCTCTCTCTCTCTCTCTCTCTCTCTCTCTCTCTCTCTCTCTCTCTCTCTCTCTCTCTCTCTCTCTCTCTCTCTCTTGACCAACGTTTCTCTTTTCCCAATCTGAATTAGAGTATATTTATGTGGGTTAGGGCTTTTTATTTTATGTTCTTTTTTACTATTTTTTTTTATATAGCTATGATAACTGAGAAGTTTTTCGCCCTAAAAATACAAATTATTTTAAACTATATTTATATAATTAAATAACCTAAAGTTGCTTCACTTGTCTCGTATCCTCACCATAAGGGTTTCACATGTACATGAAATTGAGAAAAAAACGGCGGGAGATGTTGGTTTTTAATTTTTTTTAAAATTATTCCTCAAGAGTAACTTTATATTACTTGATATTTTGCACTGGATTGGGGCTTTTATTTTCATATATCACGACAATTTAAATAAAGAGCCTTGAGCCGATTTTGAGAAAATACGTGTTTTAAATATCTCCGTGGAAAAATGTGTTTGCATTTATGTGTTTTATCGATACAGATTTTTTTTGGGGGGACCACGACTTGTATTTCATTTATCCCCTTAGGTATACCTAACCTAAACTAACAGCTAATTAGGAGAAAATTATAATTTTGTGTTTTTTCATGACATCTACGTCCAGATTTTGAGTTATATAAAAGTTGCTATGTGATTCAATTATCCTTAGATACCAAATTTGATTTACCATCCTCTCATTTAAACACTGCGCAGTCGTCAGATATGTACAGGGAGATTGAAACTAGTGTGACGGGTGTTAAAAATACTTTAAAAGGTTTTTTGAGTTAAAACGAGATGTATTATCAATTTTCTCTTATCATCAGCAATTTTTCTAATGGCTGTCAGTTCTAAATTCGATATCTTAACCATTAGGGAGATAAAAAAAAACACAAGATCTCACAAAAATTAAGTTTACTTATTCAAATTCGTTTCAACGACAAAGTCGCCATCCACAGTGATACATGAGTTACAATAACAAATTGAGTGAGTTAACAATAACAATAAATAACTTAGCGAGTTACAATAACTAAACTCACTAAGTTTAGTTATAGATTTGTTATTGTAACTAATGTATCACTGTGGATGGCGACTTTGTCGTTGAAACGCGTTTGTTTAAGTAAACGTAATTTTTTGAGATCTTGTGTTCGAGGGAAATGGCTTCATAACCATTGTCTGGATCATAACTTTTGCATCTTTAAATTTAATATGGATTTAAATTACTTGTTTTAGATATTAATGTCAGCGCCCATAATGCAGCGATTCTATAGCTTTCTTACATTAAAATACATATAATTCAGTTTTGAGTGTAATTCATTTCTAAACACCCACGTCAACTTCTACAGAAGCTAACCACCGAGTATTTTAGTGGGGCTTCCCTCCACAACACCACAGGTTGGAAAGAACCAAACTGCAGAGACTAAACCTTGTTTTAGGTGGGATTCGAGCCACAACCTTCAACACCAATCCTTGGTCAAGGGCTTACCGCTTTAAGTCCCTCAGACACTAAGAAACTTAGATGTAGTCTGTTTTAATATTATATGAATGGTGCAGTCAGATTGGCCATTCTGCATCTGACAAAGGGGTTTCCGATAAGTCAGGAACCAGCATTCCTGGGAGATGGGTAGCAATAAAATTTTATTTAGGTTCGTAGATAAGAGGTTATTAGAAGAAACTCGTAACTTTTTGGAATTTTTCGGCAGATTGTTTTTTAACAGCGTGTAAAACAAAAGTTATTGGAACGATGTCTGTCGGCTTTTAATAGTGAGAAACGATTTTAATGAAATTTGATGAGTTATTTTGTGTACATATAAGCTTGTATCGTGTTTTTTATAACTCAAAATTTTTGGGGGTATCAACCGTAAGAAAAATGATGAAAATAATTACCCAAACGTGCGTGTAAAATCGCAAGTTATTACGGTAAATATTAGAGGGGAAAATCAACAATAAAACTTATCGTTAATTACACAAATTTTGATTATTTTTTTCACTTTTAAAATCGACACACATTTAAATATTAGTGCTTCGAAATAAAGTGAACATTTTAAATCTTCTAAAGTTATATAACTGATAAGATTAAAATGAAGTTTTGGTTACCAATGGAAAATTACTAATCTCAAATGTTTTTGCACATTGTGCTTATAAACTCCGATAACAATGTTATCATTAAACTTTTATTTGTTAAATAACATTGTTAAGTTAAACCCTTAAAATGTGTCGCCAATCGTCATCGAGATGTTCTCTTCATAACACAAGGATATGTCGTCTATCAAGTGACATACAGGGTGTTCCACAAAGAGGTCACTATTTTTGAATTAATATGCCGGACGTATGGAACACTCTACAAACTGGACACTTTACAGTTATGTTACATAGATATGTAAAAAAAATATCCTAGAGTTTCATTTTTATGGTCAATCAAAACAAAATGGCGGAATAATAAAATAATAGTTTTTAGCAAAATTATTTTATTTGTATAACCCTTACAAATTATTGATTTGCAGATAAGATAAAAATGTGTAAAACTTTTAAAGAAAAATAACAGTAATAGTTTAATAATGATCTAAATTTGACCTTTATTTGAATTGATGTCCACTGATAGCAACGAAACAAAAATAGTCATAAACGGTTTGAAAAATTGGCGTGGTATCACAACAGTAATTCCTCTTCAATCAGCTTAATTCGTCATCTGTTGCTATAGGGTGACGATAAACTTTTTTCTTTTTTTTTTCAAAATGGCACAGTCAAGTCGGGATCTTAGAGGACATTACATGAAGTTGCTGCCATCGTGGAACACTCTGTATAATAAAAGTAGTGATGTCATCTTGTTCAACGTTAAAAGAGCTAAAACGTCTGACTCTTGTATTTTTTTAACGGATAGTTTCCCTTTAATAAATTTAAATGGCTGCCATTTTGAAACTGCTAAGGACAAATTATTGAGTTTATTTTAATCTATAATGTAAAAAAAAGTTCGAAAAAAGGCGAACGGACAGATCAAATGCATACTTTATAGGACGTGTGTTTAAATTACATTTTTTGTTTCTTTTCAAGTTCCTTATCACTTGTTTGGTAAAACGTTTTTTTATGAACACCCTGTATATTCTAAAAAAATAAATCTAGTGTAGAAAAATAAAATTACAAAAAACCTTAAATTTTCACTACACTGACGAAGTAAAACTTATTTACTCAAGATGAACAAACACCAAGCAGAAGACTGGTTAGGTTAGGTCTGTATAGTGATTCTCAATGAGTATACACAATCTATTGAATATTTTGATTTATCATTACTAAGTTAAATAGAGGTGACAATTAGTTTATGATTATTAAAGTAAGTATGAAAAAAAAGGGGAAAACGATAAATAAAATTGTAAGTCACCAAAACAATCAATCCAAAACTAAAATCTAATTTAAGATCTCGCCATTTATATAAGTAATTTTAAAATGAACATTGTTGGGATGTCACAGATTTATGAGTACGCCTACTCCAAAAAGTAGTCATTATTTATAAAACTGATAAGACAAATTGATAGGAAACCGAACGTCAGTTATTAAAATTCGAACTGTGACTTCATTATTATTTTGGTCTTGTTATCAATGTGCCTAACGACCTTATCTATTTAACTTGTTAGTGTCTTCAGTCTACAGTTTGCCAGTCACCATCAAGATGTTTCCTATACGTAGTGTGTTTTGTGTTTTGATATTAAACCAAATTGTCTTTGCTGAAGATTCACCCTTTGTGAAGATACAACAGGGAGAATTGAAAGGCAGATATCTCACTACTAGAAATGGGAGAACGATTTCTAGTTTTTTTGGGATCCCTTATGCAGCTCCTCCTGTGGGAGAACTCAGATTTAAAGTAAGTTTTTTCTTTATTATTTATTAAACAACACTTTTCTGTTTGAGGCTAAATATGAAATTCTGTGTGAAAAAAAAAAGATATTTATCGCTTTGTTTTTGAAATATAGTTTTGAAAATATTCACTTATTTTCTTAATATATTTGAGTTTAATAAACCGTGCTAAAACAGTGCACAAACTTTCTCATTTGCCTATACTCTAAACCAAATAAAAACGAACTGAAACAATTAACTTCAGTAGTTGTCAAAAAATGAAAATGAACAGTTTAAAAAATAGATTCGAAATTAAAATAAAAGCCTAAACTTTTTCAAACCGATTCACCTTTTTTACGGTTAGTCAAGAAGTTTTTGCCAATTTTGTTTGAACCATAATATATTTTTATCAAGGTTTTGAGTCAATAATCTTCACATTTCAATAAAAGTTTCTCGGAATCGGTACAGCTGTTTTTGAGAAATGACTCTTTTCTTAAAAGTCTCTTAAAACAAATATGAAATATAACTACTGCTATTAATGTTTTATTTTAATCAAATATTACGTTAAGGATTTGTTTACTGCACAAGCGAAGAGAGTAGAATACCTATTTTAAATATTTTGCAAACACAGCTTTCGTGTGGTCTATTTTGATTTTTGAGTGACAACAAACGAACAGGATCTTTTGGTGACAATTAAATTTTGATGGGTTCTTATTTTGTTTTAGGGAATGGATGAATGAAAACATTTACAACAATTTTGCACAGTTCAGAATTTAAAAAATTGTATTTAGAAAATGCAGTATTTACATTTTGTGTAAGTTGTATTGCAGCTATGCGGATGGGCTGTAGTACATTTGTATTGTCACAATTCAATTGAATACAATTTATACAGAAGGTCCCATTTAACTGGGCCACCTTTGTGATGTCTAAAAGTACAATATTTAAAGCAAACTTTAAATGGGGGACTTCTACTTTTTACAGACCATTAAAAATATGAAATTGTATTTTCGAAATTCGTCGCCATATTGCTAATTTGGTGACCAACAATATTTCTTATATTTTATGATGTTTTCGGATTCTACACAACATTTTAAGACTTTTGTATTCCTAACATAACTTGTATTTACAACCGTTTAGCAGATAGAGCCCTCAAAACATTGAATGTTTTGCTAAAGTTTAAAAGCTTATTTTATAATTAATTAGACCACTGAAAAAAGAAAGATTTTGTGAAAATCTTGACAAAAATCCTCCAGATACTAAATTTTATGGAAATAAATTTTTTTTTTTAAATTGTTTAAATATAGTTTGGCGTTACTTAATGGGGAAAAATATGGCACACCAGCTCATCTTGGACCTCCTGGAGGGTTTAAAGGGGGGGGGGAACTATTTTTTGTTAATATCTCAAAACTAAGCAAAATAGATATAAAAAAAGTTCAATACAAAAGTTGTAACTTTTTCGTAAACTTTAAAACCCCGTTTTTTTTTCGATAGGATGAACCTTTTGAGATCCGGTTTGCAGCACTGTGCTCTACTAACAAAGACCTTTAATTTGATGTACATATCGACCTATGCTCTCAATTAAGATATTCTTCTGACTTCTTGTCGACCCCATTGGAGTTGGACAGTCAGTGAGCGCATAAAAACGAAGGTATTTAGATCCAATACGAATATGCGGAGTTTCAATTTTCTAACTTAAACCATTGGGCAGGGAGAAGGGATTTAAAACTCACTCTGTATACCAACATAACAAACCAATTTATAACACAAACATATTTATTTACAGCTACAAGTACTTTAACCGATTAAAACGCCCGTTGAACTGAGAAACTCTGCAAACCTTTCTTTAACTCAAAAATAGATTTCCCTTTTTTAAATAATTATTTCTAAATATGTATGAAACAAGTTTATCTCAACTGTTTATTTTATTTTTAGAGTCCAAAGCCTGCAGATGGTTGGAGAACAACGAGGGATGCTACTAAGTATGGAACTCCATGCCCGCAGAAATCAGTTTTTGGAAAAGATAAAAATCCAGCTACGATTATTGGAGATGAGGATTGTTTATTGTTAAATGTGTTTACACCCAAAGTAAGTGTAAATTTAATTTATATTTAGCTTGATTTCTATTTGTACTGAAAATATTTACTATTGTCTGTAAAATCATTACGATCTTAGATTGATTCGGTGTGAATATGTGTTGTATAATGTACTTATTGCGAACTTGGATACATATCGATTATGTTTGACTAGAATAATCGATCATGGGTGATTTCACTTTTATTTATTATGTAAAGCTTAATTCATGACAAAGAAATTTATATTTTAAATTTATTTTATTCTACTATCTTAAGTTTTCGTTCTTTTATCTAATTATTAATTAAAAATAAATACAATTACTGATTGCTTTGACTTAGCATAAATATCTCAAGTATAACTTAACTTAGACAGCATAAAAATGGACGATATTTACATTACAAAGACCCGCTTTAGCTGTTTGAATGACGCATTTTTAATTTGAACGAAATTCGTACTTTTCTAAAAACATAAAACTCTACAACGTAATGATTTACCGGCAGGCGTTTTTATAATGTGTAAGAGTGTTTTTTATTTATTGTTTGTGGATGATTTGAGACTCCAAGATTGGATTAGTTCTCATAGCCCTTTTCGAATCGTACAGCTAAATCGATTCCATTGTAAAACATTTCCAGAAAAGTAATTTGGAAAGAGGGCATTGTAAACAAAAAAAAAGAAGAACGGTTCGGTTTAGTTTTGAGAAAAATCAAATCTATTTATCTTGGTTTAGTGTTATTGACCATAAGATCAAAATTAAATTGCGGATAAGAAATAATCATTAAAACAATAATAAATACTGATTATTACAATATTAACCAATCAAACCCAATAAATTTATCAGCTGTTCAAAGTTTATATTTAAAAAATACAGCCTCATATTTGTATTGTTACGTTATAAATTTGAGTATAATTATAATATTTAATAATATTTTTTAAAATTCTAAATATTACTTTTTGTTGAAGGTAAGAGTCGATAGTTATCTTCCAGTAATGGTTTTTATCCATGGTGGTGGATGGTATAGTGGATCTCCAGAGATGTTTTCTGGACCAGAGTTTCTGCTGGATAAGGACATAGTTCTAGTCACTATAAACTATAGGCTTGGAGCGTTAGGTATGTTACAATTGCATTGATGTAATATTTAGACAACAATTAGAAGACTATTCTTCTGGGGAGAGAGTGAGAGAGGGAGGAAGAGAGAGGGGGAGGGGAGTCAGAGAGGGACAGAGGCAAGGGGAGAGAATGAGAGAGGGGAAGAAAGAGGAAGAGAGGGAGGAGAAAGGGGGAGGGAGAGATAAATTGCAATTTTGACATAAAAGTTTACACTGTGCATTTGTAAAATGAAAAACATAATGTAATAAAAAAAAAAATCATATTTATGTAATATTATGTAAGAGATGACATGATGTAATTTAATATATTCATAGCCCTGATCGTAATATCATGTAATCTAAATCGGAGTTTTGCAAATCGTAAGAACAAAGCGTTTATTATGTTGACTAACTATAGTGACAGAATATCGTCTTAAACACATTTTAAACTTATCTGCTGTGTGGACGTTTAATTTATCGCCACAGATTTATTTACTATTTTGTTCTCTGATAACAAAGATCGATAATTACTATCATGTTAGCTTATGTTTAGTTGACGTAGGCTAATCTTTGGAACGTCCTTGTCGTGGCTGGAGCGGGATGGTGACACGTAGATTGTGATCAGAGGTGGAGGATTGACTCGGGAGGGTTGGATTGGTTTTGGGCGGGGAATGATGGATAGCGGAAAGGTACAGTTGTTAGACCTGTACGACCTGATTGACGAAAGTGTCACTCGAAAGTTTTTCCCACAAGGTTTAGCTTCGTTCACAAGTGTTGTCCCTGCAACCGTTGATCCGTGTTTCACACCCGCGTCACTACCACATGATACCGATGTTTTTAGTGAAGGAACAGCACCATGTCTTGGAATAATGTAATGAATACGAAATGTTATTTGCGTTGTCTGACAGATTTTCTTTCATAACAGCTGCAACTCTATATGTAATTGACCAGTGTTCCATAATTACTGGCGACAATGCCATCATATGGTGATCTAATTCACGACATGTTGCCAACTCTAATGCGTGAAATTTCTCCGTACCTCAATCTCAAAATGTAGTCGGCCGGGCGTCACTCTGTATATCTTAACTATTCTTGGTCATGAACAAATGTTAATTATTAAACAAATGTTCATATATAGTGATTCGTGACCCTGGGAACTGATAAAATATGAATTTTGTATTACTAACCTAACTATTACAATAGGGGCCATAAAACCAAGACAGTTTCTGTTTACATTATTAATATCTTTCTTACAGGATTTCTTTCAACTGAAGATGACGTTGCTCCTGGTAACTACGGTTTGAAAGATCAGGTGGCAGCACTGCTTTGGGTGAGGGACAACATTAAATACTTCGGTGGCAACCCTGATTCAGTCACCATATTTGGTGAGAGTGCTGGAAGTTTTAGCGTTAGTCTTCACATGTTGTCACCACTTAGCAAAGGTAAGATTCATCTCCAACAGTCAATAAAATCAATATAATACTTCCTATTATAAACATATAAATATAAAATAATCTATCTAACTTAACTTTTATTATATTTAGGCTTATTTCACGCTGCAATTTGTGAAAGTGGGACAGCGCTCCGTCGCGTTGTTACGGTTCCACCAGGTGTCTCCAAGAAATATTCAAAATTTGTCGCCGAAGCAGTTGGTTGCCCTGTCGACAGTTCAAAATCGTTAATTGAATGTCTGCGTAATATTCCTGCTGCGATGTTGGCAAATTATACCCACGAAGTTTCGGTAAGTAATTATAACTATAAGTTTTGTTATCATTTATTGTATCAAAATGTCGGTTTTGGGTGGAGGGGATTGTTCAGAAATCACCCAGTTTTGACAACGAAATTGGAGAATTTGTTTTACTTAATGATTTTTATATTTAGTAATAAACGCATGGATTATTATAACAATTTAATGATTTATTTTGAAAATAAAAGAAATAAACATTTCTATATGTTATTAAAAAAACCTGAGTGTGTGCTTATGACCACACGATAGAAGTGAAAACTTGTAATTTTTCCAATTTTAATATATAAGTTACCAAATATTATTATTAACTCTTATTAATTGATGTCTAAGTCCTACATCTTATTGGAGAAATGCTAGAATTTACCTTGATGTGAAATAAAATGTTCACTATTAGTAAAATGCAGCACAAGTTGAAAACACTTTAAGTATTACACTGAAAATATACAATAACATCGGAACGATGCACTTCTTGTCGGACAGTAAACGTGGCTGATGACGACTGGAGCCGAGTATAGACGATTCAGTACGTCACCGACCCGAGCGCGCTTGATGTCAATTGGACCCGAGTAAACCCGATTCAGCGTAACCGACCCGAGCGTGACGGTTTACTTACGTTGACTCCTCAGCAAACTCCAAAGGAAGTTTTCACTTCAAAAACCAATTGCTACTCGAATTGGACGTTATCACTTAATCACATTCTGAATTTGGCTAAAAAATTCCACCTTAATAATACTAAATTTACATCCGTACTTAAATTTGCATGTTTAGTGACAATACAGCAACTCCATACATATAGTTAATAATGTATCTGTGAAATTATATAATCTAAGAGTATATTAAATAAAATTATTAATTTAAGGGTATTCTATTTTGAGTTAGGGTGGGGTTGATGTTGACATTCAGAGATACCACCTCTTTCAGAAAACCTAATTAAATATTACCACTTCCCAAGCTTACTTGTCCTTTTGAAAAGCCTCAGGAAAGGGAATTTCTCGTAGCACATTCACACCCAAACACATGTCTTATCCTTCACACTGGACCAAAACTCCTTCAGTCGACATCTATCACAGTTAGATTGATCCTTCTGTCGAATCATCGAAAGATGCCTATCCAACGAACTCCCCCGTAAAAATAACTACCCTTATGTCTTTCTTTCTAACTCTAAGATCCTACTGCTCCTTCCAACATCAGATCCATTCAAATACATCGTACGTTAGTATTTACACATCCTAGACTATGCCTATTTACAATTATTTTAACTTGATTCAACATTTTTCTTACCTTATCATTACGTTTTATATTATTTTTGAAATAAAGATGTTAAAATTAGAATAGAATTATAAAGACATATATTTAGATAAAACAAAAACCTAAGAAAAGTAATACCTTTAAAAATATCATAATAGATGTTTGATACAAGAATGAATGCTTGTGCAAAAGTTTTTATAAATAAATATGTACTGCATTTCATATAATTTAACTTTACATAAGTAAAGTATAAATTTAAAACTCAAATTTATCTCTGTATTTATTATCCCTTATTCAATTCGAAAATACCTAAAACACTGCCAAGCTAGAAATATTAACTTTTAAAGTTTTCCTATTTTCAAAAGTGATGAAATCATAAAGTTAACCAAATGAAACCTTGCAAAGAACTATCAAAGTCTTACAATAACTAAATATATTTAGACTTAAAGATTTTTAAATTACACTGTTTTAAAATCGTTTTTATATATTATTTACTCTTTATGTTATTATTTTTCACACATGTAAGATTAGTTTAGAGACATGTGTTTGTTTAAGGCTTGTTATTTTTTTAACGTTTATAATTTTAAAGTTAATTTCAATATACAGTAAGTTAGATGGCTTTTAATTATTATTTTAATGATTTTCATTCGTTTCTTTGGATCTGAATTAAGGTTTCCAATCTCCCCTGAATTCCATCTCTCCTAACTTAGTTTTAAATTTAAACATTTTAAAATTCCAATTGGTTAAATTGGTCACGCAAGTAATTTATGTTTGATAACTCAAGCTGATTTTATATTACAGTTTACAATCTTGCATTAACAAGATTTCTAGACATCTGATATTTTTAAACCTTAACTTTGCAGGAAATGACTGTCTGTAGGTATAGTCTTACTTTATTATATTTTGTAGAACTAATGATTTTCCCAATTTTTTACAATTATCAACAGGTACTGAAAACGATTTTTTTCAGGTGTAGCATGTAAAATAAACACAAAATTTAATTTTCTATTTTACCATGATTTTCCATAGAACATAAATAACTCATCTCCATGTTATGACATGAAGCTTAGAAATTAGAGGCTCTACTGCTGAAATCCAGTTCTACTTCATAATTAACCAAATTTCTTATAAACCTAACCTAACCCAACGTAACCTAACCTAACCTAACCTAACTGCCAACTTGTGGTAATCTGAACAACAATTTAAACAACAATTTACATACTCCAACTCCTCAACCGATATATTGAAAGCCCACATTATGTTTTGTTATGGGAATTGTTCTTTTAAATACAAATTTTATGTGAGATTGAAAACTGTAAAAGTATATTTGTTTCAAATGTTTTCAGCAACCAGGAGTATTACACCCAACTTATATGTTCCGTTCTCGAGTTGAAGGAAAACACGAGGATGCTTTTCTCACTGAAAATCCCACCGACCAAATAACTTCCGTTCCTTGGATTGTGGGATTCAACTCGGAAGAAGGAGCAATGAATGTTTTTCGTAAGACAACAATTAGTTAAAATATAATTTATTTCAGATATACAATTTAAGTGTTTTATAATTTAGCGCTATAACAGGTTAGGTAAAGTTAGGTTAGGTTAGATAAGGTTTGGTTAGGTTAGGTTATGTTTAGTAAGGTTTGGTTAGGTTAGGTTAGGTTAGATAATGTTAGGTTAGGTTAGGTTAGATAAGGTTAGGTTTGATTAGGTTGGTTAGGTTTGATTAGGTTGGTTAGGTTAGATAAGGTTAGGTTAGGTTAGATAAGATTAAGTTAGGTTAGGTTAGGTTATCGTTTACAAGAAATTTATTTAATTATGAAAAGCAAAGGTAAGGTTAGGTTTGGTTAAGTTAGGTTAGGTTAGGTTAGGTTTTTGTTTATAAGAAATTTGTTTAATTATGAAAAGCAAAGACATTATAAATCAACGTTCTCTTAAGGACCACCGCGTCCATAATCACCGCGATTACCGCCATCATGGTACTTACCCAGCCCCATCATATCCTCTAAATATATTAATAAAAAGTTGGTCTTTTGGGCGTTGTAGTAAATCTTAATTTGTATTGATAGATCAAGAGGTAGGGTAAATTTGTTTGTAGCAGTTGCTACACAGGTTTTACAAATCAGCTGATTGTGCACAGCCTATCACTGCTTTCTTAGCATCTACTTTATCGACAACGACATGTCAATAAACATTTTTCTTTCTTGAGTTCATAAAACCAGAAAATTACTCAAAAACCGGTCAATATTTTTGACTATTACCAAACCTAACCTATACTTTGTATACTGGGGAAGTAAAAACTTTCTTAATAAGTGCTTCATAATGATACATTTTCCTCTTTTTCAGTCTATAGAGTTGATGTTTGCGACCATTACTAATATTTTCCGATAAGGCAGGATTTTGAGACGCAAAATGATACTAGAATCTACAAGTTTTTATCGAAACAATATATTTTCAGTAATGCCATCGTGATAGTATCACTGATAATATGAAAATAATAATGACAAATACACAACACAAAAGAGTTCATCAACACCGTCGCTTGTGATATAACCGCCGTCTTCAGGGAAATAATTAAAATCCAGTTTCTAATGACGTCATTGTTGTTTTTTCTAATTATTTTATACTTGAGATATCACACACTTGATTCTATACATTTCAGTCAAATTTTAACGCAATCGGTAGAGCAGATTTTGAGAAATTACGTCTTTTACAGTAGATATTTCTTTACCAATAACGCATGAGCCGTGATTTTTGAATAAGTAGTCACAATACACTTTATTGGGTCTTTAGATGCTACACTTTAGAAAAATTTGATCAAAATTGCTAGAGCCAGTTTTGAGAAAGCCGTTATATTGCTTTTTCTTTACAGAAACTAACTCCAAAATTTTATTTATCGAAAAAATAAAATAAAATAATACTTTTGAAATGTAACCAAAATATGCCCGCAAACCAAATTTAATAAAAAATATTGGGTTGTAAAAGTACTCAGGACCTCTCAAAACACTCGAATACATTTTACAAAAAACTCGATTTACA
This sequence comes from Aphrophora alni, assembly GCA_963513935.1. NCBI lineage: Eukaryota > Metazoa > Arthropoda > Insecta > Hemiptera > Aphrophoridae > Aphrophora > Aphrophora alni. The sequence goes on from OY740776.1 coordinate 12,784,478, forward strand.
TTTTGTAACTTATTACTTCTTCTAATTTGTGACGAAGTAAAAAGTTACTAAATTTTAATTTTTAGGTAGTAAAATTTAATGGAGGTTTTGTTGTCCAACGAAGTGCAATCCAATCACTAACTCTAAATTTTTAAAGTTTTGTAATGGAGTTCAAAAAAACATATTTCAATTAAGATAAAGCATTTAAAGGTTTAAGTATTGTTATTTGTTTATCAGAGATTATTAAACATAAACGAGAGTGGGATCAAATCTAGCAATCGTTTTGATTATGTAAACTTTACTTAGTCGCATAGAATAAGTTTTTTGTTAAGAAGAACATTTTCAAGGACTACTAGTTTTTGTTTCTTTAAGTAGTAATATTATAATAATTGTAACCGAAAGATAAAGGTTTTGATGGGATTACCTGCTTAGGGACTAATTAATTTGACTTTATGTTGTTTGAGTGGTTCGCATCCCGCTGTTATATCGCAGGTGGTCTCACCCGACCAGCCACTTTGGACGAATCCTAAATTATCTTAATTTAAAACTAAATAACTTAATTTAGACATATACGGAATAGAGAAAGACGAATTGGGATTGCACAAGTGATTAGAACAAAACCCATCGGCCATTTTTGTATTACTACTACAAATTAGTTTAATAATTACGGAGTGTGAGGCTCAAAACCTAAAAGGATCGTCCGAGCCTTCCCAAAAAAAACAATTAGCCATTCATTTGGGTGGAGTTTACCCAAATCATAAGTCACTCTTCTTCACCGTACACGTACTCTGGCTCGGCTTTTGGTTTCCTCTTGCTTCTGTGGAAAAAATCGTGGGGGAAGACAATATCTTATCGAATATCCATCAACAGAGCGCCTTACACCCTCCGATAGGCAACTCATAGTACCTTGTAGTAATGCAAAATAAAGTAAGGGGGAAACGCGTGTGATGAATCGGTCATCACATAATAGTAACGAATTTATTATCAAAACTAATTTATAATTCAAGTTTAAAAAAGGAAAAGATTATGTTTAAAGATAATGTAATTACAGACGATACTCCTCGTCTGGAACAAGTTGGTTATTTATATTATTATATTTAGGTGCCCCGCAAAATTTCAACTCAATCGGTTAAGCTGTTCTAGAGATATAAATTAATCAGTAAAAAAGGAAATGGCGGATATCTGGTAAAAGAAGCATTTCTGGACATATGTTCATAGAAATGTTTTTCTCTATTTTGATTCATATAAGCAACCTCTGAATTATCTCCGCGTATTACAGAAACACCCTGTATATACTTATATAAAGCGAAAGTAATATGAACTGAAATACTAGTAAAATAAAAATAAAATTATTAATTCAAAACCTACAACTGTATGAAAGGAGAAAAATAATACAAAATTTAAAAGAAAACCGAAGTTCTCTTGATTACCTTCCTTTTGAGTTAGGTAAAGTCAGTAATTAAATTAATTTACCAGTTCATGTCTCTATGGCTGTGTATACTTACAAAATAAACCAATCTCGAATCTGTTCACAATATTTAAATATGTTTTTAATTCAGTATTTATTTATCTCTTTATCTCTAGATAGTTAAAAAAGACTTTACTCTGCTAAAGATTGCATAACATTGTCTTAGTTTTTTTTAGTTTTGCATTATTATTTTTTGTTCCATAGAAAAGAAATCTAAACTTCATGAAATTAAAAAAAAAAATTAAATCCCATTATGGTAATGTATCCAAGTCACAATTGTAATACAAAAAATTAATAATAAAAATGACCCAAATAATTTATTCAATGTTCATCTGACTCCAACTCAATCCAACAGCAATTAAAGTGCATGCAGAAGTGTTTACAAGTCACCCTTGAAGTTAGTCAGATCCAAGGTTCCATGGTGCACACCCGAAATATTATGTTCATTTTAAATTTCGTGTTATTCAATTTTACATGTGTCATATTTGTTTGTTATTGTGTTTAATTTTAATCTGATAACGACTTCCTAGGAGCGATTGTTTGAAGATGGAATAAATTCCGAAACGCGTCAAATATACGTATACTATTATAGAACGGGGGTGTGGCCGTTTGAATGGTTGCCTCACTCTAACGCACGCGCCATCACACACCGCCGCGCAGAGTATTAGATCTGGCCGGTACCTACCGTGGGCCACCTGCATGAGTTACCTACTCTGCTTCACTTGATCAAACTTTCATTTGATATTTTAAAATAAATTCTGTAATATATTTTTATTCTACACTTCATTACAAGAAAAATGAGACCAAACAATGTATAATTTACTTTAATAGACTCCAAAAGCAACAACGTTTGCTACAAAATGAATGACTAATAAGTGTGAATAAACAACAGTATCGTACATCCTAATCGAAAAATATGTTCTTTTCGATTTTAATCAAACAAAGGAACACAATATAATAACAATAGTATAAAAAATAATTTTTACTTTATTATTTGCATTGTGATAAGCTGTGTATGAATAAATATGTATTTAAACGATAATATTGGCATTTACACAATTTATTTTGATTATTGCAAAACCATATTATATTTCTAATTATAAACTATGTGATAAGATATGCATTAGATAAACATTTATTTTTAAATAAAAACATTGTTGATTTTCTGCTATAATTCAGTAAATTATACGTTGTTTGGTCTCATTTTTCTTGTAATTATGTGTAGATGTAAATATATTATAGATTTATTTTTTCAAATAACAAATAAAATAAATTATAGTTTAATAAATTGAAGCACAGTAGGTGACACATACGGGTGGCTTGGAGGGAGGTCACCGGACACCCTAATCCTCTGGCCTTGTGTGAGCGAAGCGACCCTTCGTTCAGCCGCATTCCCAGTTTGATAATAGACTAGTATAAGTAAGTCACTGAAGGTATATTATATTATACCTTAATAATATAATATATTACATATAATAATACATTACATTACCTGAATAATATATAATATTTTGTAAATAATCAGTTCACTCCACTCTTGTATAACCTTTTATCTATTGCAAAGTTCTCATTGCAGTACAGATAGTCGTTATTTAAAGTTCTGTTTTTTGTAAATTAACGTTATATTGCTTCTAAATTTTAAGTCTTGCTAAGTATCTTGAAAAATATTTTTAATTCTCTTTAAAATTATCTAATGTAAAATAACACTTAAAAACCCTATAAGAGCTCAATTTGGTGAGTACGGACTTGTTAATCCCGAGGGAACCTAGCTGGATCTACACCTTTTCATGTAGTCTTGGGTTAAATCCCTCTCTTTCATCTTTCTTATCAGGTCTCTTTTGAGTCATTCTTTTTCTGGAAAATTTAATTTTAGGGTCTTTTTTAAAAGGTGATATTACCCTGAAAGTTTTTTTTCGAATTTAACCATAAAAAAAAGACTTAGATATACCATAGATACTTCAAACATACCATACCTACCATAGCTATACAACCACTTGTAACACATAAATCAAAATATATTTCTTTGACCTTCGTTAATCTATAAAATTTCTGATTATACTGGAGTTGTGACCTAAGAATAAGCCCACAAATAGAGGGGGGGGGGGGTGATGCTCCTAGTTCTTTTAAAATAAGGAATTTAATATATTTTCATTTATCTATCTACGATTAAAAATGTTTTATTAAGCACTTTGAAGAATAATTCGTAACATAACCTAAAAATTGTACATTTTCGTATTTTTCAGCGTTGAAGAAGGACGATACTGGGAAAAGTTTCAGCAGCATGAATAAAAACTTTGATAAAACCATAGCAAAGTCAATAATGTTACAGGAGACGGAATCATCTAATTATATAACAAAGAAGATCAGAGAGTTTTACTTCGGTGACAAAGAAATCAACAAAGACGTTGTCAAAGATTTAATAAATGTAAGTAAAACAAAGAAACTAAGCTGATAGAGTTTGGCTTGTGTTTATTTCACAGATATGTGTTTTACATTACATTACACACCGTGTAATGACATTAAAATATTGTGTTTCTTGTGCGTGAATGTTATGTGTTACTTGTATTTTTGTGTTGAATATTTTAACTAAGTGTTATCACCCGACGATGGACGATAATGTCCGAAACACGTGTAGTGAATAAATATATGACAATATAAACTAAAATAGAATTATCCAAGGATTGCTGGCGGTAAGTCAAAAATAACTACAATTATTCAAGCATATCCGGTTACTCTAGAATATCATTATGATTCCATTATTAGTTTAGCTCAGTCACATTTCGTTCACACCAGTCAACCAGTGAGTTTAATAGACTGTCCTGAATCAGCTGAGTTTGACATTTCTTGGAAGAATATAATTTATCAGAACATAGTCGGCATTATTATTGTGAGGACACCGAGTATACTACAGGTTCCTCAAGCTACATCTTTTACCTGTTGTAATTCACTCTATCATAAGGACAAAAGAAAAGTTGAAGGTAGAGATATTATAAGGGAGTCAAGGGGTAAAACAGCTGGCAGAATAAATACGGGAATCGGAAGTAGTGCAGGTCACAGGCAATTCCTCATAAAAACAAAGGCTCTGAGGAGACTGTTTACAGTGGGTGATTCCAACTCCTACGATATTTTGGAATAAACAACCGTCTTTTTATAGATTTTTCTTTAAACGTAGGGGCTGACAAACATTCAGATGAAAAGCATAAACTTTACTGTCTAACACTTTGTTTTTGTTTAGGTGTACACGGATCCTTATTACCTCTATCCCACCACTGAATCTATTCGCCTACATAAGGGACCTGTCTATTATTACTACTTTAACTATAAGGGTGAACACTCTACGTTGGAAGATTCAAATTATATGGCGAATGATCTTGGTAAGTGTTTATAGATGTTCAATGAGCACTATGGTGAATGTTAACAATATAAAGCTCTGAAACCCCCACCACAAGTTCTTGTTTAACAAATTATTACAAATATTACAAAATTATGCACTTCATACTTCTTTTAGTAAATCATAACATTGTGTCTTAGTAGATCAGATTTTATGTATATAAGTTATTACGTAATTAAATTTATGAACTTTAGTAGATTTAATTGAATGATAATTCTGAAACTGTTTGGAATCAAATCAGTTGTTGATAAAATAAATGGAAGACACTCAGTAGCTAGTTAGAGTACGTGTCCATAATACCAAAATACCCGAGCTGGATGTATATTTTTTTCATGTAGTCTTGAATTAAAGCTCTCTTTTTCCATCTTTCCTATCAGGTCTCGTTTGACCAAGTTTTGTTCTCATCCGACTCGGATGCCATATTCCAGGACTTGGATTCTTAATTTCATGACTAAGAAGTGTTTCATCTTTAAGCAACAATGAAAAAGTCTAATTTATTTCACAAATTGTTAAATTATTAATACCATACATTTGTTTCAATATTCAACTCATTCATTTATCATAACATCTTAACATTGTATCTATGAAATTCAAATTTTGTAAATATCGTAAAGTTATTACGAAAGTAAACTTAGTATGATTTTAGTAGCTTAAATTGGTTTGGAATCAAATCAGCTGTTAGTACCTTAATAATGGAGCACAAGGTTTAAGTTCTATTTTGTAAATATAAAATATACACAAGAAAGTTTTTTCGTTTTGCAGGTGTATCACATGGAGATGAATTACCGTATTTGTTTCCTTTAGAAACATTTCTCCCAAACCACACGTTAACTGACGATGAATTGAAAATATCTAGGAAAATGGTTGAACTTTGGACAAATTTTGCAACATATAGGTAAGTTTGATGGTTTAATGATAGTGTCAAATGTTTTATATTGTTTTATTCTTCATTCTTCCGTTCCTTTTTTTTTCTCACATATTGTATAGAGAAAGTAAGGTGATTTATGAAAAAAACAATGTCGTGTTTTTTGTGGATATGTACGTCTCAATGTCCTCTAATTTCTAAAAGTGGTTTTTGGAATCATGTTGTCTGTTGTCCGAAATGTACTAGATGTTAATTAAATTTGTTAAGTGGGGATATTTTGGCAAGTTTTTTTATTTTCGACAACTCACAAATTCGGAGTAGTTGCCGTAAAAAATCACAAAATTACAATTTTTTTCAAAAGCTGTTATAACGATTTTGATCAAATTTTTCTCAAGTGTAGCCTCTAAGGATCCAAACAAGAACTGTTTATCGCAATCACTCTAAAAATAATCCTTCATGAGATATCGATAAACCAAAACTAAACAATCGGTCACAAGACTATTAAAAAATACTAAACTTCTCGCAATTTGTTCTCCTAAATGTTTCTGAAAATGTGAAGAATACTCGAACAAAATCGCATTGTAAGAAAATTAAAATAATAAATTAAAATAAATATAAATTTAGGAATAATAGACAAAACGAAAAACGTGATTGTATTCTTTTTAAGTGTTCATTGAATACCCGTGCGTATCACTAAAGGTAAACATGTTTATGTAAATACTGAATCAAAAAGGCGTTTTAATATATGAGAAAAAACTGTAAACATTTCAAATCTAATCAGTTGAAAGAAGCAACTCCATCGGTCAAAGAGAATGCCAGCCGCCATTTTGGTTTTTAGTGATTTTTAAATCTTGTATTTATAGTTTGATTTTTCGGGGATGGAACCTGGCGGCTTAGCGACCCTTACTACCACACACACACAACCCCTCCCGACCGCTCCGGGGCTCGGGCCGAGACACTGACTACACTCTTCACTATAAAATAATAACTTTTTTATTTCGCGTGTTACTTATTTAAGGTTATAATTGGTGTAATTGGCTCAAAATTACATTAAAAATGAATCGAAATACGACATAATTGCGACAACTTTAAGTCACCAAAATCTACAATGTGTTTATTGTATTGCATTTCTCGGCCTTTATTAGCTCTTTATTGATAGCTTTCGTAATATTTTTGTTCTTATACTTCTGTTAACACTGTAGGCGGTAATAGATGATATATCATACTATGATGATGATATATGATCATAATTCTTTGTGACTGGCCAGCCCAGGGTTAAACAGAAGCAGGTTATGGAGACTATTGTTAACCAGTTCAACCCTTTCGCAGAAATACCTCCCGAAATCCCCCACTTGTCCTACCTACTTTCACTACTGACCCTATCTATTGTGACTTGTGAATTGGTTTCAGTCTGAGTTTTCAGAATGAAAACCTCAGTAACGATAAGGGCTGGACTGATGGAACAGTTAAAGGAACGCTAGGTTCCCCTCTGGGAAAGGGAAAGCGTTTAATCGTCTGCCATGCTGGAAGTAAACAAGGTTGGATTGAAGCTCCTCCTCTGGTATTTCAGTCTAAAAAAACTTCCGATTACCACGAGGAGATGAACGCGGAAGTATTTGAAAAGTGGTTTTTCGACACTCTACTCCCTACTATTTCTGCTGAAAGCACCATAATAATGGATAACGCTCCATACCATTCAAGGGTTAAGGACAAATCTCCAACATCAGGTTCAACCAAAGCCGTTATGGCAAAATGGCTACAAGATAAAGGAATAAGTTTCTCTCCAGATTTAAGAAAACCAGAGCTCTACAGTGTTGTTAAAATGCACAAACCACCTTATCCCACCTATGTAATTGACTCTAAAGCAGCAGAAATGGGGTATAAGGTAATCCGCCTTCCCCCTTATCACTGCCACTACAATCCAATCGAAATGGTTTGGGGGAACTTGAAAAAATATGTACGGGATAGGAATAATACCTTCAAGTTGAGGGATGTAGAACAACATTTCCACGAAGCCGTCTCTGCTGTAACACCGGAACAATGGAGCAAGTATGTGGACCATGCCAGGAAAGCAATGGACGAGGATTGGAGAAGTGAAGGACTTAACGACGCCAGTGTTCAAGAGTTCATAATACGCTTGTGTCCTGGGGATTATGACAGTGAAACCGAATCCGAAAGTGACCTGGAAGATGAAAACATTGGATGCTCTCATTTAGAATAAGTAAGTGTTTCAGAAAGTAATAAACTTACAGGCCAGTTCAATTACCACTCTATAACTACATAATAGCCTATATATTGATAAATAAGGTAGTTTATAAAATTATTTTCTGTAATAATCAATAAAGGTATAAAGGTCATATATTGGTTAAAATTATCCTACGGAAAATCACTAATAATGTGATAAACGATATCTCATAGTCGTCATCACTTCCAATGCTTTAATGAAATATTTTAAAACTTTTTAATGTAAGGGTTGTATTGGTAGGCCTATTTTGTATTTTCTGGTTAAATATTGTTAAGAATGTCGTGTTTGGGCTTATTTTTCTTATAACTTTATGAAGATTTCAAAACTGTGCAAATATAATTTAAAAAATAATTAATTAAAAATGTTGTTGTTGTGCTTTGAGAACCAACTGATTATACGCTGCAGGCAGGTAGGCCGGGGGCTGCGCGCGTTCCTGCCAGTGTGCGTGTGAGAGCTAAGGGTCGCTAAGCCGCCAGGTTCCATCCCCGAAAAATCAAACTATAGAGCTGATTTTTAGCTAAAAACATTAACATTTTGAGTATTTTGTATTCCATAAGCATTAAACATTTGAAAAGAAGGAATGTAAGAAGCCTCAGCTCGTTTCACCTTTGTAGTTTAGAAAAAATTAATTTCGGATTTTTTTTTTTAATATGCTTAAACACAAAAGTTTTTCAAAAGATTTCCTAGTGAGCACCTATTACCTATGAGGAAGCTATATTCCAAGTTTCATTGCAATCCGTTTAGTAGTTTTTGAGAAATCGTGATGAGTGAGTGAGTCAGTCAGTGAGTGGTATTTGGCTTATATATATATATATAGATTTAGAAAAAATAATTGCAATTTTTTTTTACAATCTAATTGAAAACCCAATATCCACGATTCACGCCATGAATTAAAAATAGTTTTCAAAGGTTTACCATTTAAACATTTTCTCCTCATTTAACATATTAAATAATTTAGCATCATTATAAGAGGATTTATTTTCAAACAATTTATGTTTGTGTAATTCTAAATTAAAAAGTCTGTTCTATTTACTAAATCTCTAGAAGTCTGTTCTATTTACCACAACATGTAAAATATTTTCGAAAATTTACATGCTGGCTAATATGATTACTCAGTTCTATAGACCGTTACCTATTGTCACTAAGTCACGAACTACATTTTTCTACATTCACAAAACGCTGTTTATATTCTGTTCTTAGGAATTTTCACAGGGCGCAATAAATTGCCACTTTAGTCCCACCAATTGGAAACTTGGCTTTTCAATATTTTCTTAATTATTTCAAATGACTTATTTCATTAATTTCTCCCGTTATTCTTCCGAGGATAAGACCTCTCCAGCACACTCTAAAGCCATTGTTTTCACCTCTCTTCAATTATCGGTCCACCGCCCTCAAAGATACTTCCATGTCTTTGAGGATTCCTGTCAAGTAGAGGGAAATTAGTCCAAAACATTGTTGAAAAGTGTTGTAACTGGGAAGTTGAATTTCTTGTTTTGTTTTTTTATTTTGTACATGCTTCTGAGTAGGAAATCGAAAAAAAATTAGCAAAATCAGACCGGAGCTTCGCTAGAAAAGATCAATGTTTATGCATTTTCAGTGCATCGATATATTTTTAATAACTCCAGCTCTATAGGTCGTATCAAAAAAAAGAATGAACTATCGAAATGGTAGGGTATAGTAACTAAGAGTACTTCCTCACCTCAAAAAATTCGAATTACTGGTTTTAAGATTTTTTGCACAAAGGGGTAAAAATCATCACATCTTCACGAAAATTGGACAAATTATGTACCTTTAAACTAGAAATCGGTAGTGAAATTTGTCGTCGATAAACAAAGTTTGTCATTTTGTTTCAGTAAATCGGGGCCGGATATAAACAACGATGTTCCACATTGATGTAATTTAAACATTTAGTTGAAAATTTGTTTATTTGATTGAGAATGACATTTAATTTACAATTTTTACGGAAATCTGATTAGGTTAAAAAAAGGGCACTTTTATAAACCAATTTTTGCATAAGTTCACTAGGAAGTAGGTAAAAAACTGACAATTTAAAAAAAGTTTATTGTATGATCACTTCTCATTAAATTACAACGCTTTAGATTTTTATTTCGATAAATACCAAATGTAGCCGTAAAAATGATATTTTTTGACAAATTTGACCATTAATTTCTAATGTAAATATACATATTTTGTTCTATTTTATTGAAGATCTGATGATTCTTACCCCATTTGTTGCATTATTAGTGAAAAACTACCTTAAAACCAGAAATTAGATTTTTGAGGTTAGGAAGTACCTTTAATGCTACTATACCATACCATTTCGATAGTCCTTTCATTTTTTTCTACTACCCATAGAGCCGGAGATATTAAAAAAAAAATGTAATGATGCACTCAAAATGCATAAAAAATGCACTTTTATGCACTCTTCTAGTGAAGCTCCAGTCCGATTTTGCTATTTATTTCGGTTTCCAACTCACTTGCACTTATAAACAGAAAAAATTCAACTTCCCACTTCCATCACTTTTATATTGAAATTTCCCTCTACTCTTCCATTATATTCTAAGTTCTCACTCATTTTTTCCTCAGCTTGTGGTCTATACATTTCTATATTCTCTCTTGTATTTTTAATTTAAAAGGTTTTTCATTGGTGCGTTCTCGCAGCTGATGATTTGACTGTTTCAATAGATCTCACACTGTTTAGATAGACTTGAGTCGTAATTCTGTTTCTGCTTACATTTACATCTCTAAAATAAATATATATTCCCGTTTCTGCTTACATTTACATCTCTAAAATAAATATATATTCCCAACTAAAGCTTTGAAAGATTTAAACAAAATTACTTTTCAACGACAATTGAAATTTGTATATTTCTCTTTACCTGTCTAATTTTCACACACTTAGATTTAATATTTTATTTAAAATGTAAATTATTTAATTCTTAATCTTCAGTAGTTATTCTTGTTGTAAATTCTTCTTCTTATTTTAATTCTAAAGTTCAATTTACCTTTTTATTTATCGACTTAATACTTCAAACTTTACCAATAAGAAGTACATTCTATAAAATTAAGAATCAATAGGTTGGTTCAAAGGTAAAAACCTATTTTTACTCAAAGCGCTACATATTTAAAAATAAGCCAAACACTCCCACGAAGCAAGCACCTGCATATTTTGATAAATTTGTGTTCCGTTTAAAAAAATGTGTAACACTTAAAATCATTTTAACAAAATAATAATATCTACATTTTAAAATCACGCTTGTAATTTTTTATCTAAGTTTATCTGTTTAGGACTCCAACTCCTAAGAAATCGTCTACAATTTGGGAGCCAGTCACGACTTCAGAAATGGAGTACTTGCATATCAGTAATGATGGCTTTGTAATGAAGAAGAACTTATTAAAACAACGCTTCGACTTTTGGAAGTCATTACCTCTACAAGAAAATCTTCATAATGTTCAACAATCGAAGATTAAACAGGAGAAAACTGAACTGTGATCAACACCAACAAAGGGTTATTATATACTCCCTAATACATGTGATATTATTAAATTCAAATATGTGTTCTTTACAATAATTAAAAAGTAAAATAATAAAAACGTCTTACAATGTTTATAATATTTTGAAACGCACAACATTCTTGAGAGAAGATCAGCCAAAAAACGGACGACGAATTTTCTTCGATTACAAAACTTACCCTATAGTTCTTAAACTGAGTAAGTAAAAAAACTTAAAAATATAAATGCCGTGTGCCTTGAGGTTTTTCCATATTGAAATTTCCATTCCATTCTCGTCATTCAATAGCAGCTGTCCCCTGAGGCAACATATTGTTGACTATTGGAAACATGACATATGGTAACTTTCCCTACACTTCCAAAATGTCTTTCTTTTTATAAATTGTTACTTTACTGTTACCACAACTCTTCTTTATAGGCTTGCTAATAGGTAAAAATATCAATGAAGTCGATTTTGGAAACATATATGTGTTGGTTTTTTGAAAAATCCGTCTTTCATTCGCCAAAAATGAAGCTTGATATTACAAGGATATGTCGGGTATCCTTTGAAAAATATAATAAAGTAAAGACGCCATCTTGTTCAATTATGTCTTTTTAGTTCAACTTTAAACTTAACCAGTTCCGAGGATCTAGAAGGGCAGGCGTACCTGGAGCCTCTCGGCACATCAACATACCCCCACTCTGTATAGAAGATAGGTACTGGGAGAATTCTACCACTAGCACACCGCTACCACCACGAAACTATTCCTCAGCACATGCTCCTAAACGCCGAGATACCTAAACAGGGTGAGCATGCTCATGTCGGGAAGGTTCCCCAAGCCACGTTTGATGAGTCATCGTCGAGTCGCTCACGCGATACCCTCCCCCACAACATCACCTACCGAAGTTGGCGCCCGTTAGTGTTGGCGCCCTACATGGGATAGGGTAGCCCACCAGCTGAAGCTGAAAGATAGTAAAAGGTTTCCCGCAGTTTTCTTGGGCCGACATCGTGAGGTGTAATGCACGATTCGAGTTTAGGAAGCTCCCTTTTCCTTCAGTTCATGTTAGCAAGGTTCCCAAGCGATTGCGATAATACCTTACCTCATCATATATCGAGGCCGACGCCTGTTATACATCTACTGGGATAGGGTTGCCTATCCCCTGGTTTTAGGGTCCAACACCGTGAGGTACAATGTCGACCCAGCATCTTCTTCAACACTAAAAGAGTTAAAACTTTTTAATTTAATTTTATTATTATTATTATTATTATTATTTTTACGTTTGTCTTGTGTATTTTATTAAAACAGAGAGTTTCTCTTTCTCTGCACTTAAATTTAAAACAATTTAAATAACCTCCAATTTGAAACTTCAATGTAAAATAATGTTATGCATAATGACGGAGAGAAGGAATAAAAGCATTTTAGGACTTATTTTTATATTATTTTTTTCTTCTTTTCAAGTCCCTGTTTGTAAAAACGTTTTATTAACACTCTGTATATTCTAAAAACAAAAACATGGCGTAGAAAAATAAAATTATAAAAAACTTAAAATTTTCACTAAACTACGTACGTACGTAGGTATTTCGAAGGATAGTAGACATATCATTGTACACTAATATCAAATTCCATTTTTGGCACAGATACATTTGTGCGTAATAATACCAGTAAAGATGACATATTGTTCAACACTGATCTAAAACGGTTTAAGAATTTACTGTTGAAATAATTTAACTTTAAACGATTTTTATGGCCGCCATTTTGAAACCGCTAAGTGGAAAGTTATTTTTAAACTACAATGTACTAAAAATGTCCTGCAAAGTGCGGAACGACGGAAAAAAACGTTTCTTTGTAAAAACATTTTATTAACACCCTGTATATTCTAAAAACAAAAACCTAGCTTAGAAAAATGAAATTTTTAAATCTTAAATTTTCACTAAACTACACAAGTGAAACTTATTTACACAAAATCTACAAACAGAAACTGGTTAGGTTAGGTTAGGTAAAGTTAAGGTTAGGTTAGGTCTGTGTAGTAATTCTCAATGAGTACACACAATCTATTGAATATTTTGATTTATCATTACTAAGTTAAATAGAGGTGACAATTAATTTATGATTACTAAAGTGAGTATGGAATTTTGATTGTAATTTATATATATAGTTCAGCGTCCATTGCACATCCTGATTTAATGGTGGATACATTGCATGTTATTGTTTAATTCATAAAAAATAGTCATGAAAACGGGGATAAAAAATTTATATTTCTACATTTAAAAAATTCGATAAATTGGTGTAATTAAAAGTCACCCAAACGATCAATCCAAAAGAAAGTCCAATTTCAGATTTTGATATTTATAAGTAATTTTAAAACGAATTTTGACGCCGACATCATCAAAAATGTTGTTTGTATTACACAGATTTATGAGTAGGACTATATTATTTACAAAACCGAAAGATAATTTGATAGGAAACCGAAGTTCAGTTTATTAATAAATTAAAACTCGAACTGTGACTTCATCATGGTTTGGCCTTGTTATCAATGTGCCTGATGACCTTATCTATTTAGCTTGTTACTGTCTTCAGTCTACAGTTTGCCAGTCACCATCAAGATGTTCTTCATACGTAGTGTGTTTTGTGTTTTGATATTGAACCAAATTGTTTTTGCTGAAGATTCACCCTTTGTGAAGACAAAACAGGGGGAAATGAAAGGTAGATATTTCACTACCAGAAGTGGGAGAAAGATATCTGGTTTTCTGGGGATCCCTTATGCAGCACCTCCTGTGGGAGAACTCAGATTTAAAGTATGTTTTTTTTTGTTTTATATGTTTATCAATTTAGTTAAGGTGTCTTAGCTAACGTTTTTCCTTTCTGTGGAGTGGATTTTGAGCAGATTTTTGTTATATTGTTTTTTTTAAGAACGATGGCGACCATTACATTTTTTTGGGTTCTTAGAGATTTAAACTTGAATAAAATTTGATCAAAACCGTTTTGCCAATTTTGAGAAAAATGTAATTTTGTGTTCTCTTGTAGCACCCTATTTTTTGAATTACGACTGCAATATCTTCACATACCAAAATGAATTAAAATCGTTCAGATTATAGACAGACATCATTCCAAAACCACATTTTAGGGCTCAAAACATATTTGTCGGGGAAAAAACTTTAAATATATTGGTTGACTAATGGCGTCCCTTAAATGTAAGAAACTGAAAAAGATAATTTTCTTATAGGTGAAAACGCGTTGGTCAATATTATTTCGAAATTGGCGTTCTTGAGTTATCGGTAATAAAAACAATAATCATCATTGATGCCGATATAAACTTTATCAAAATCGGCTGTAACTATTTCGCTCAAATTTAAATAAAATTTGAAGATTATTGACCTGAATTTGTAAGTGCCAAGTCGCAAGTAAAAATATGTTACGGGTATTGAATAATTATTCAAAAATGTAATTAAGCTTTATCTCCGTATTGTTACTTGTGTTTCTTATTTATTAATTTGTAATTTATAATTTTCTTAAACATTTATTACTATTATTATTTACATATAATTATGAAGTTATTTATTTGATTGATATCTTTTTTACGTGCCTATACCTAAACATATGCTTACTAAACACACACACACATACTAGAAATTTAAAACTTTATTTGATAGACCATGGAGAGAGAGAGAGAGAGAGAGAGAGAGAGAGAGAGAGAGAGAGAGAGAGAGAGAGAGAGAGAGAGAGAGAGAGAGAGAGAGAGAGAGAGAGAGAGAGAGAGAGAGAGACATTACACAATGCAGTATTATGTATTGATTTAGAATTTAGTGAAACTGTTTATCTTTGTGTTTAACTATCTTTTATTTGTTGGAATAATTTGTATCACATGCAAAGTAAAAATTCTCTAATCAGAGTTAATGGAATGACCTTCTAAAGGTTAAAGTAAATAGGTCGAAAGGTCTTAAAGAAGTTTAATTTGTCATATTTTGTATGAGTAAATACTTTGGTCATATTTAAATTTGACTTTACTAACTCATAATACAGGGGTGTTCCTGTATTGCTTGGTAATAATTCAGGGAATGGTTACATTGGTTAAAATAGAGGAAAAAGTTCCTATAAACATATGTATGGAAAAGCTTCTTTTACCAGCTATCCTCAATTTTGATGTTTTACTAAATAATTTATATCTCTACAATGGCTTAACCAATTGAGTTGACGTTTTGCACAATTTAATTTGTTAAAAATACTCAACTTGTTCCAATAATCTGTTTCAAAATGGCGGCCATTTAAACATTTTTAAAGAAAATAACTTGAAATGAGTGATTTTCATTTGAAATATTGAAATAAATAGCCTCCATTTTGTAACGGATTATTGGAACAAGTTTATTATTTTTCTCTTTTTTGAAACTAGGTTCTTACATTTTTGAGTTTCGTGAAATTTTCAAATCAATCAGTTAAGTTGTTTTAGAGATATAAATTATTTAGTTAAAAAAACAAAATGGCGGATAGCTGGTAAAAAAAGTGTTTCCGGATACATGTTTATAAGAATGTTTTCTTTATTTTGACCCCTATAACCACGTCCTGAATTATCTCCGTGCATTACATAAACACCCTGTATATGATGAATCATTAGTGTTTATATTAATTGGCTCTAACAATTTTAAAACATTTAACTTACATTTACAAAACAAACGTTTGTTTCTCTAAGTTAACAGTGAAAATGAACAATAGTGATATGTCAAATTTGGACAATTTAACATTTGATTAAAAAAAATATTACTTATTCATTAATTGTTTTACATATCAATAGTTCCAAAACCAATATTATTTAGTGCAGCATTTGTTGATAACAAACAAGTTTTCTCTAGCACTAGTCGTAATATTCAAAACAAAATTGAAACTAACCTAAAATAATTACATTTTAGATCTTTAAATATATCCAATATTACTTATTTAATATAGAAACATAATTTAAAACATACAAAACTATTAAAATTACATAGACAAAAACAGATACAAAATAAAACATTTTCATATCAATGGAAAATACAACAAATGCAATCACGATTTGTTACACAATAAAAAACATTTACCTAATATAAAATCTGAATTTGTAAACTTTACATAAAAATAATAAGGGTTTATTCCAAAATCTTTTAGGAAGAAATAAACAATATAAAATATTCTCAGAGCAATTAATAAAAAACGTATGACAAAACTTAAAATAAAAACATATGATACAGGAAAATAAAAATGATCAACATTGTTAATAGCTACAAACTATACGAATGTAGTCCGTTGGGAAATAGCCAATGGGGGAACAAGAGTAGTGCGCTGTTGTCAATTCGAAGAACACCCTGCACGAGGCTAGCCGGAGATCGAGGCTACCGATATCTTGCATGCTAATAGAGTTGCGTAAGTATAAATGGGCAGGTTTCATCTGAGCTGTGACCAGCACGTGGAGGGGAGGTAAAGTTTGTAGTTCGAGGCCGCTTGGGGACTGAGGCATTGTAGGGGAAACAGTCAGCGCCGACTACTGTCCACGATTGTTAGTACCAACACCCAACACAGACTGAGGCGGCCGCTTCCCCCACCACCTCACTGCTGCTTAGACCACGCCTAGACCCACTGCGCACCCAAACTCCACTGCTCAGATGAAACCTGTCCATTTATAAGTACTGTAGTTTTTCATGTTTGCTTAGGATGCTCTGATGGTCCTTCAGAGATAGGGTAGAGATAATATTTCGTACCTTCCCAGAAAGGATTACATGAGAATTTGAAGAAATAACGTGCCACGTAACTGAAAGTAAACAAATAGGCACACATACAGCGAATCCTAATTTTTTCACATCATTTGTTATTTTCATTTAATTCTCAAATTTTTCAGTATTACTATTAGTACTAGAAAGACATTACATTCTTGCTTATAATGTTGATACATTTAAAGTGATGCATTATTTACAACTTCATTAGTAATGTCACAGACAAGAGTGTTTACAACTTGTCTGTGGTAATATTTACCATTAATCAGTGATACTGACATATTTATTTTATTTATTTATTTTTTTATTTTAACGATAATTATTATTTCTCCTGTAATAATATGAATAACCCGGTACAATAATTAATAATAATTTAATTGAAATTTACCAAATTTTCATTTATTTAGTCGAAAAAATATTGTTTTCGTTGGGAAATTTCTAATGATTTATTTACGTGGAAGGAAAGCGGCTACGGATGAATTAAAAAAAAGTTGTTTGTTAAATTATGATGTATGCATCTGTGGTGGAAATTGAAATGCAGTATTTATGATTTTTCCGAGCGCCTTAAATGACCGTAATTGCAGAAGAAACGCAGAACCAAGAGCTGTCACAGCGGAAACGAGTTGGTAAACCTGCACGGTACCTATTGGTTTCTTCAAGGTCAGCTTGTCTACTGCTCCTCTCTCAACAGTCTACTCGTGGCGCCTTGTTGGTGGATTTTTATAAAAAAAGGCAGAGAGAAATATTCAAAACACGACAATGAAATTAGGTACTCCACAGGCGCATTTGTGTCGGGGTTTTTTATCATGATTTCAGGAGGGGACAGGAAAGGGTGATTTGGTAATTTATTGTTTTTTATGCATTGGTGTAAAAAAAAAAAATAAATAAACGTCCAAAAACAGTGTAAAAATTATATTCATTTCATGATTAAAAAACAACAACATAACTAAACAACATTCTAATAAATTTAAAACGCTAACCTGTGTAATCAATGTATGTCTTGCAAAAGAGTAAAAAGCCAAGACTGAATATTTTTTAAACGTTTTAAAGAAGGTCTGTTTTAAATTTGTTGTGGGACTTTACTGTACTATCTTGGAGGTATATAGTTAAAGCTTTGTCAACCCAGACATTGGAGTAAGAAAACAGTTTAAAGTTAATTAATGAATTTCTGTCTTCTAATTCTCAATCGAAATAACACATTTTTAACTTTTTTTATATATTATGTATATATATATATATATATATATATATATATATATATATATATATATTGCTGGTAATAAACCCATAATTTTAAATAGAGCGAAACAATTTCACGAGAGAATTTATTAGGTGTTACTCAAATTGTCCTCTTCGAGTAGTTATTAGAACTACGCAAATGATATAAGTGTTACCTCAACAAAAATTTTCCCTACTAAAGCGAACGTTTTACAAAATTTATTTATTTTCGTAAGATTTTTGTTTCCGAGATATTTATTGCGATTTTTGTGCACAATTTATTAATTATCATATTTAGTTGTATCTGATCATGTGTTTGTATATTATGCAGAGTCCCACGCCTGCAGAAGGATGGTATACAATTAGGGATGCTACGAAGTATGGAAGCCCATGTCCTCAGAAACCATTTTTTGGGAAAGGTGAAGATCCAACTGCCACATTTGGAAATGAAGACTGTTTATTTATAAACGTGTTTACACCCAATGTAAGTAGAAATTTAAATTTATCAAAGTAGTCTAGAAAACTTCCACATCTTACAACCTGACAAGATGTGATTGATGTCTGATGTTATTTAAAGTAGTGCAAATGTAATCATAATGTGATACCATGGTCTTTAAAATTGTTGTTTACAGATATTATTAACATTTTTAATTATTCAGAAATGTATTCATTGAAACAATTTGTCTTCATAAAGTATTTGATTATTACATAGAACTATATGTAGGTACAGATAGATAATAATTTTTTAAAACTTTTGCTTAAGTTTGGATTCAGAAGTCTCTGTGAGGAACTCAAAATGAAAAACTGTGTATCAGGTTTGTGTTTTGTGTCTAGGGTTCTCACTCTAGAGAAAAATAACACTGCTAGGAAATTTGCGCCGACACCAACCTTTGTTCAACGGTTTGATGCTCATCTTTTACAAAATATCATCACTTGTGACGAAACCTGGATCTTTCAGGAGGATCGAGATATCAAAGGATAGTTATTTCATTGGAAAACACAGTCAATACCAAGAGTGAATGAGATGGTTACAGCAAGCCCAAATTAATAGTCTTGCTTGAATGTAATCCGGAAGGCACAGCATTTAAGCAGCTATATTATAAGGACGACCTGAGACTATGAAAGCTGAGAGATAGTGTGGAAAAAAAACTACCATAACTGTGGAGAAATACGATTATTTTTATTCCTAATCAGGGAAATGTGTTTGCTCACTCAGCATTTTTTTGTGGAGCTGTTTTTAAACTACACATACATTGTGTAAAACGAAAACTCGAACACAACATCTCACAAAAATTACGTTTATTTCATCAAACGCGTTTCAACGACAAAATCGCCATCCTCAGTGATACACGAGCTACAACAACAAAGGTTAAAGGTTATAGTTTTGTTATTGTAGTTCATGTATCACTGAGGATGGCGACTTTGTCGGTGAAACGCGTTTGATGAAATAAACGTAATTTTTGTGAGAACTTGTGTTAGAGTTTTTGTTTTACATGATATTATCTCACAAGTAAAGCTCAATATTTTTTATACACATACATTACTACTCAGGCATATCCTTCATATTGGACAAATGACTTTTTCTTTTTCCGAAAATGGAACATGTGCTTAAGGGAACACAATTTTAGTCAGTTGATGTAGTAAAGAAGAAACAATGGTTGTGGTAAAACAGCTGAGAGAAACTGATTTTAAAGAATATACATATTCAATTACAAACACATAAATAATGCTGAGATATTGTATCAGTGTAGTTATTTAATTGACACACCTCTTATATACAGTTTACATTCATAAATTAAAATTATAACAACAAAATTCACGATTATCAAAACATAACCTCAACCAGTCTTGCTATGAATCAGCTGTGTCTGAATCAGCTGTTCAAAAATGTTATTAAAATGAATTTAAAACCCGCTTGTTCTTATTTTTATCATTAATATTTTTATTTCAGTAATAATATATAATTATAAATTATGCTTTATCTGTTAAAGGTTAGTGTCAACAACTATTTACCAGTAATGGTTTTTATTCATGGTGGTGCGTTTTTTGCTGGGTCTTTTGACTACTTTGCTGGACCAGAATATCTCCTGGATAAAGATATTGTTCTGGTTGGTATGAACTACAGGCTAGGAGCGTTAGGTAAGTAGAGACATAATGTTCGAGTAGCCCAGAAGCAAAACCTGTATGTGCAATAAATTTCAAAAATTAGATTTTGCTAGCCTTGGTTTTTTATGAAACTACCTTCAAATTAATCGTATTTTAAGTTAGTAAACTATTCAAAATCTTTTAAAAATAAAGATCTTACACTGATACATGCTGTTATAAGCTGTGTGTTTACAGATTTATAACCTGGTAAATTAACAATCAGAAAGTATCAATGGAAAACCTGTTACATTCAAATCATCATTGAAATTCAAATTGTTCAACCTATAATAATTCTTTTCTATATAAGAACAGTATTAGCTAATTTGAATAATTAATTTTTGATTTTCGATAGAAATGTTAAGATTAAAACAGTTTATTTTCAATAATTAGTTTGGCTGATCTGAGCAGGAACATAGATTTTTTATTGTATAAATTGTTTATTTTTGGTTTGTTTGAAGAATAAATATTGAGATCATAAAAAGATATATAAAAAAAAGACGAAACTATATTATATATTCAATAAAAATATAAATAGGTTTTTTAAATATCTGTGCGTTTCTACTCATTTTATTGTGTAATATTACTACTCAGTAATATTAAAAAAGTTTAGGATTTTTTTCTTTCTTACAATATATTGTTGATATTGTTACAATATATACCTCTAATATTTTAGAAAATGCAGATAGCAGAGTTATTCACAATTCGATTGGTCGCTATGTTGGTTAGGAAGAACTTAGAGACCTCTAGTTTGCGCCATTATTCATATTTTTTAAAGGCCTTTAAAATGAGGCATCACTCAATAGGGGTTGATATTTAAAATTCTTGATTTACCCCCAAACTACCCCATTTTGTTGAAAATTTTCATACTTCAAAAAACTCCTCCTTTGGTTATCTAAACTTTCCCTAAAGCAAATCTGTCTATTTCCAATGATAAAAAAAATAATAGGGGGGACTTTTAGAACACTTGGTATATATAATACATTGTACTTGTACTTGTCTGGCCTTAGAATCTCATTGTTAAATTTCATTCAAATTAGTTTTGTGTATTTGGATGACATACATAATGGTAGAGTTAAAATAGATCGCTGGATTAACAACTGCTCATAAATAAGTGAAATGTTCACTCGTAAACCTTAATATTAGACCTGGGCAAAATATGATTATTTTCAGAGAGGCCTGAAAAATCAAGGGAGTATTTAATTAAATTATAAATTTATATTTTTTTACAGGATTTCTTTCAACTGAAGATGACTTTGCTCCTGGTAAC
This sequence comes from Aphrophora alni, assembly GCA_963513935.1. NCBI lineage: Eukaryota > Metazoa > Arthropoda > Insecta > Hemiptera > Aphrophoridae > Aphrophora > Aphrophora alni. The sequence continues at coordinate 12,806,285 of OY740776.1, forward strand.
AACGGTTTGAAAGATCAGGTGGCAGCACTGCGCTGGGTGAGGGACAACATTAAATACTTCGGTGGCAACCCTGATTCAGTCACTATATTTGGCGAGAGTGCAGGAAGTATTAGCGTTAACCTTCACATGTTATCACCACTTAGCAAAGGTAAGATTCATCTCCAACAGTCGATAAAATCAATATAATGCTTCCGAAGTAGAAATGTAAAATTATGACTACTTTTATTATATTTAGGCTTATTTCATGCTGCAATTTCCCAAAGTGGTACAGCGCTCTGCAAGGGGGTTGTAGTTTTACCAGGTGTCTCCATGAAGAATTCACAGTTGCTCGCACAAGCATTTGGTTGCCCTTATAACAGTTCCAACACGTTAATCACTTGTTTGCGTAATGTACCTGCTGAAAATTTCACAAATTTTAACTTCGATTTCAGTGTAAGTGAAATTTTAACATAGAATATTGTTATCATTTTAATTTGTTTGCTTTTGGAATATTTTAGGAGTAACCTAGTCCTCTAAAAAAATAAAATAAAATTTTATAGTAGATATTAAATAATTTTCTTTATAAAAATAAAACAAAGAATGGATTTTGATAAAATTTAAATATTTATTTCTTAATGTTTAAGAACTCGGGTCTTTTTTTAAACAAAACCCTAGCAATAGGAAAAATTTATAAGAAAACAACTTGTCCTCTAATCTAAGGGCATCTTTGGTAAGGAATATTAAAATATTTCAAAAAGTGTAAGGTGAATATTTGACAGGTTATGTTAGGTTACGTTTTCTAAAGAAGACCCAAAAACTAAAAGTGGTTATCAAAACTAAAGAAATAACGTTAGTATACATTTTTATATGGATGTAAAATCGGAGGACCCGAAATCGACTTTGTCAGTTAATCCTTTTCAATTTACTCCAAAAATTCAAATTACTATTGGTAAATTCTAATCTATTGAGTGTAATAAATCTCTGTTATATGATATTACAGAAACTCGAAATTCACAACTTTTAAATTTCGGTAAACACTTGAAAATGATGAATATATGTTATCTGTAAAACTATACATAAGTATTTCTGACATTTTATTAGGTAAATATTAATCTTTACTTGTTTTCATAGTTTAAGGAAAATTATTTTGAAATTGAGTTGTATTTCATTTTTTATGTCTCAATATATCGTCTGGAGTTCTTATATCTGTTCAGCGCACTACAGCTCAAACGTGCGGACCGATTTTAATCAAATTTCGTACTTGAACATATTTTGGCCGTACATAGAAACTTTTTATATTTTTTAGCTGTCATAAAAAAGCCTCTAAAAACAAAACGGATTGGTCATCATTTGTTCAAAAATCCCGGTCGTGAGTTATTGATAGCTTAAAAATCTGCCATAAAAGACGTAATTTCTCAAAGTAGGCTTTACCGATTTCGATCAAATTAGTGAGTTATATCAGTAGTAAACAAAATTATAAGTATTATCGTTCAGGAATAATTGGTAAAAACAAAACAAAACAAAAAACTGAGTATTAAACCATGAGTACTGTAATAATTAAAAACTCGTTTTTAATCAAATATTATTGAAACTAAACGAAGCGAAGACCAGTGCATATTTAAATCTCAATTTGAGGAGTGAGTGCCAGCATGTATGCTGAACCTTAGACTCTATAAAAGGCGGAGGTTTTGGTAAATAAAAATATAGATTACATTAATGGTTCCAAGAATCACCACAAACATGATAGGTTATGTGTTCTTATATATAATAATACTTAAATTGTACAATATAAGACTAAGATTAGATAAATATCCTTATGACGTGTGGCATTTCTCTACTGGCCCTCGCTCCGCCGAACGGAATTTTACTTGGATTAATACTATTTATACTGATGACCGACAGTACTTGATAGAATTCCATTTTATTCAAATAAAATACACACAGATATCTGTAAAATTCTATATTTATTAGGTCTATCCGACCAAGGTTTCGCCAGTTATGGCATTAACGAGGCACAAAGACTAATCCTAAGAAGAAATATTACACAATTTCAGACCAACCTCACAAGTCGCTTTACATGACAATGGAACCTGTAGCCGGGAAACCCAGTAAGTCATAAGCAATTGTAGACATGCTTTGAGGTTGAAGTAGTGGAGTAAAAGACAAGAATTCTGTTTGGTCATTTAAGCCTCGTAACTGGTGAAACCATGGTCGGCTAGACCTAACAAATGTAGAATTTTACAAAAGAATTTCTCTGTGTTTTATTTCAATTACTTGGATTATCTTTGTAAAAGTTTGGGTCGCTTCGCTCCTACACTCTTTACGACGCTTTTATGGAATAAGCGAAGCAAGCTTATAGATTGTTTATCTCAAACTGATGACCTTGGAACACACACACACAAAACATCTCCTTTTTCAGTGACATTTATCGAATATTTTCGGTAGGTTTTTATTTGATTTGGTTGGGAGAAAATGGGTCGAATGTTGTAAAACTGTTTAAATGAAAATTATCTTTCCTTATGGAATCAGTTCAATTAAACAGCGTTGTAAAAGTGCATTGAAAATATTAATGTTTAGTTTCAGAAATCAAAAACAGCACAATTACAATTATATTTCCTTCCTCATATTGAAGGAAAAGGTGAGGATGCTTTTCTGACTGGACGTCCTTCAGATCAAATAACATCTGTCCCGTGGATTGCGGGATTCAACTCGGAAGAAGGATCAATGCAGGTTTCTGGTAAGAAATTAAATTCATAATTATTTAGAAACCAAATAACAATTTGTGTAAAGTACAGATTAGTTTTGTTATAGAATAGTAAAAAAGATCGTTACATTTGAAAATATGAGACATAGGTTAAATGTTCTGTTGAGTCAAATATGCAACTCAATTCTAAGCTATATTTGATTATCATTTACAATCAATTGTATTTGTAGAGGTATTATACAGGATGTTTCAAAAAATATGTGCTCCAAATATGGGGAAGTAATTCAGGGGCTTAAAATTAAGAATGAACTTCTTGTAGACATGTGTCCAAAAATACTATTTTCTCCTTAGGTCAACTATTTTCTATTTTTCTGAAAACTAATGATAACTTTAGAAATTATTAAGATATCAGTCTAATGACGTATACAAAACGTACTTAATATACAGGGTGTATGAAAAGACCACAATATTAATAAGTTTAGGCGTTAGGATAAAAAGAGAGTTTTAAAGAAGCTACTCCAAGAGGTTTACTAATAATTCTAACAATTCTTTTAAAATTCTCCGATTGAGAACTATAATACATATTAGTATAACTAAATAAAGTATTAAAAAGTTAAACACTTTCTATTCCTGGCTCATCACATAGACTAAACTAAGATACTAGTTGTTCTAATTAGTAACAACTACGAAGACAGTTGTTTGTTGCAATGTTTATCACAAATTTTAAAACATAACTTGTAACATAAACTTGTACGTTTCCATATTTTTCAGCGATGTTGAAGAATGACATGGATAAAAGCTTAAGTAACATGAATCAAAATTTTGATAAAATAATGAGAATGTCCTTAATGTTATACGAACGAACAGAAACCTCTAAGGATATCGTCAAGAAGATCAGATCCTTTTACTTCGGTGACAAAGAAATCAACAAAGACGTTACCAAAGATCTAATCAATGTAAGTAAAACAAGGAATTAAGTTAATTTGATAGAGGACTGTTTTAAAATTTTTTTTTTTACAAAGTTGGTAATCCGATAACAGTACTGGTTTACATTTTTCTCGGCTTTAATAAACCGAATTTTAATATGCCGTCCGTCCGTTGTAAACATGATAGTGGCCACAAAATTAATAAAGGTTCATGCTATTTGCTACAAGGGACTATAGTGTGCTCACATAAAACCTTATTGAAAAATCGACTTGAAAATATCAAAATGGCGGCCATTTTTAATAATTTTACGTTCATGTCTCATGCGTTATTTACAATAAATCTGACAAGATTGTGTAAATTTCAATTCTGCATGCAATGGTACCAATCCCACATCTCTACGATGACAAACATCGAAATTATTGTCAAAAATATAATTTAAAATCATGACTTCCTAATAAAATCTGATATTCATAAAGTTACAAAATCCGTCTAGTCTGAATCACCGACACGAATGTAGCGAGTGGAAGCTCCTCTCATATGTACAGCTTTGAGGCCCATTGGAGTCAAGATATTGATAAGAAAGAATCGAGTGAAAACTATTTATAATACTTATTTTGTATATCATTTTTATCTCAGCTAGGAATGATATAATTAAAATGAGTACTGTACATTGTTTCCGCTTTTCTCAACGTCGTTAATCTCATGTTTGTTGACGCGTTTCGGATACACTCCATTCTCAAAACATTTAATAGTACTGATCTTTCTACGTTTGGACTCGGTTTTTTAAGCAACTCGTTACTCCTACTCTTCCCTCCTCCTTTTTAATTTGTTTCTGATTAGTCTACCCCCTCTCTCTACCAATGTTTCTGATCTCTTCCCCCCCTTTTGAAAAACTCTTGAAAATTTAAAAAATATCGTCTCCTTTTGAATTTATTTCTTTATTATTAATTTAGTGTCCTGCTCTTTGTTGATTGCTACATCTCCTTTATTTTACTGCTCAACTCTCTGCTTTCAGTTAAATACATATACTGTGGCTGTCTGTTCTTTGTTAACTGCTACCACTTATTTACTCTACTTCTCAACTCCCTCTGTTTTCTGTTAAACACATATACTCTGGATGTCTGATCTTTGTTGGTGGCAACCTCTCCTTTACTCTACTGCTCAGCTCTCTCTTTGTTTTCAGTTAAATACATATACTGTGGCTGTCTGCTCTTTGTTAACTGCTACCACTTATTTACTCTACTTCTCAACTCCCTCTGTTTTCTGTTAAACACATATACTATGGCTGTCTGCTCTTTGTTGGTGGTTACCCCTCCTTCACTCTACTGCTCAACTCTATCTGCTTTCAGTTACATACATATATTATGGCTGTCTGCTCTTTGTTGGTGGCTACTCTCTTTTACTCTACTGCTCAACTCTCTCTGTTTTCAGTTAAATACATATACTGTGACTGTCTGCTCTGTGTTGGTGGCAACCTCTTCTTTACTCTACTGCTCAACTCTCTCTGTTTTCAGTTGTACACATATACTATGGCTGTCTGCTCTTTGTTGGTGGTTACCCCTCCTTTACTCTACTGCTCAACTCTCTCTGTTTTCAGTTACATACATATACTATGACTGACTGCTCTTAGTTGGTGGCTACCTCTCCTTTACTCTACTGCTCAACTATCTCTGTTTTCAGTTACATAGCCTACATATACTGTAGCTGGCTGTTCTTAGTTGGTGGCCACCTCTTCTTTACTCTACTGCTCAACTCTCTCTGTTTTCCGTTGTACACATATACTATGGCTGTCTGCTCTTTGTTGGTGGTTACCCCTCCTTTACTCTACTGCTCAACTCTCTCTGTTTTCAGTTACATACATATACTATGACTGACTGCTCTTAGTTGGTGGCCACCTCTTCTTTACTCTACTGCTCAACTCTCTCTGTTTTCAGTTGTACACATATACTATGGCTGTCTGCTCTTTGTTGGTGGTTACCCCTCCTTTACTCTACTGCTCAACTCTCTCTGTTTTCAGTTACATACATATACTATGACTGACTGCTCTTAGTTGGTGGCTACCTCTCCTTTACTCTACTGCTCAACTATCTCTGTTTTCAGTTGTACACATATAATATGGCTGTCTGCTCTTTGTTAGTGGCAACCTCTCCTTTACTCTACTGCTCAACTCTCTCTGTTTTCAGTTAATACATATACTGTGACTCTCTGCTCTTTGTTAGTGGCAACCTCTCCTTTACTCTACTGCCCAACTCTCTCTGTTTTCAGTTAATACATATACTGTGACTCTCTGCTCTTTGTTAGTGGCAACCTCTCCTTTACTCTACTGCCCAACTCTCTCTGTTTTCAGTTAATACATATACTGTGACTCTCTGCTCTTTGTTAGTGGCAACCTCTCCTTTACTCTACTGCTCAACTCTCTCTGTTTTCAGTTAATACATATAATATGGCTGTCTGCTCTTTGTTAGTGGCAACCTCTTCTTTACTCTACTGCCCAACTCTCTCTGTTTTCAGTTAATACATATACTGTGACTCTCTGCTCTTTGTTAGTGGCAACCTCTCCTTTACTCTACTGCTCAACTCTCTCTGTTTTCAGTTACATACATATACTATGACTGACGGCTCTTAGTTGGTGGCTACCTCTCCTTTACTCTACTGCTCAACTCTCTCTGTTTTCAGTTACATACATATACTATGACTGACTGCTCTTAGTTGGTGGCTACCTCTCCTTTACTCTACTGCCCAACTATCTCTGTTTTCAGTTACATACCCTACGTATACTGTAGCTGGCTGTTCTTAGTTAGTGCTACCACTTCTTTACTCTACTGCCCAACTATCTCTGTTTTTAGTTACATACCCTACGTATACTGTAGCTGGCTGTTCTTAGTTAGTGCTACCACTTCTTTACTCTACTGCCCAACTCTCTCTGTTTTCAGTTGTACACAGACCAGAAATATCTCTATCCTACGACTGAGTCTCTCCGTCTCCACAAAGGTCCTGCCTATTTGTATTACTTCGGCTTCAAGAGTAGAGATTCATCCTCAAAAGTGTTTGGCAATCCAGTGGACGACCTTGGTAAATAGTTTGACTCATATTTAAATAAAATTATTATAATTTTGATCCAATTTATTCCATCTACAAAAACTTTGTTAGTTTTAATATTTTCAGTTTTGATTTTTTAAAGGAGATTCTTGCTTTAAGGTAGTTGTTTAAGTTGAACGATTACTCAAAATGTTCTTCGAAAGAAATCAGCTGTTACCAAAAAACTAGTTAAAAACATCTGTGCAAGTGAACATAATATATTAATAAATAACCGACTTAACTTAATTTATCTTTTTTTCTTCGAGGAGGTTTGGACTTTACTGTAAGAGGACCGACGTTACGTGCCCGTACTCTCCTTAAGGTATCACAACCCAATTCCTTTTCTTCAGTGCGCATCCCGGAACTGCGTATGGATTACTTCACACTGGCGTCTGCAGTTCGCGATAGACTCGTCTTCCATACCTAGTGATTTATTAGTTGATCTACTCAAAAGTCGAAATCAGTCTCTTTTTGTATCGGGATGAAATTTATGAAGTTTTCGTCAGCGAGATAATTCTCTTTAGCCCTCATCATAACAAGTAATCGGGTTCTCAATTCCGACCACAGATTTCCTCAACACCTTTTTATCCACTTGGCACCTTGGGGGAAAATAATGTATATTAAACTGTCTCTACAATAAAGACACTTTAGTTGTCCTTTGATCTAGGAACGGTGTAGATAGGCTGGAAAATCTCCATCTCAGTAAATACTTGTGTCAGTTAAAAATATACTTCCCTATAGCTTCTGTCAGGTCACTTGGGAATATTTGGAATCAGTTTCTTCGTCCAGTTTAGTTCTCCGTGCACACCATACATCTTGTTTGCCTTGAGATAGCAATTCGTTCCTTTTCTTTATCCCAGTTTTCTATAATGAGGTCGATAATGGTTTCCAGCCATTATCCTACCAGTCCATACGCGCTGATCGTTATACTCCTCGGTATAAAGGGGTAGAATATGGTTGGATTTAATACTCAGCATATAACACCTTTATCTTCTGCCTCTGGGACCATCTAACCTGACATAACCTAACTTGAAACAGATGGCTAAATATCTGAATATTCTATTATGTGAAAATAATTTTATTTCATTTTGTGTAATAATTGTGTTGCCTCATTTTACAGGTGTATCACACGCGGATGATTTGATGTATTTATTCCCTTTCAAATCATTTTTCCCAACCGTACAGAAACTGATGCTGAGAAACAATGTTCTCAGCAATTGATTGAACTGTGGACAAATTTTGCAAAATATAGGTAAGTTTGGTGGTTTAAAAATGGAAGAAAACGTTTTTAAAGTTTCATTCCAATTTTTCAATTCCACTTTAGTCTCTACATTTGGAAACTCTGCTACGCCGATTTCGTACATTTAGTTATCTCCAATTACATAAACCAAATCTAAACATAATTTTAATAAAAAAATACTCTACCCTTCATTTACAGATTGATCAGTGTATTTTCTTTTATATATGTCTAGATTTAACAATTTAATTCTGTAAAATCCTTATGAAATTAATTTTCTTGTTCTTAACCTAAATTTATTATTCTAAATCGACGTTAATAATTTTTCCTTTGCATTTTTCATTCTCAGCCTATTTTTCATATAAATCATATTCTTTTATAGATAGTTTAGGTAATTATTTAAAATCCATTTCAAATATTTCCCTAGACTCTTTTCATTCTGAAACTCTTTTTCTTATATATATATATATATATATATATATATATATATATATATATATTCTTAAATATATATATTTTAAATTTTACTTTAAATCAAAATGTTTTTTTCCTAACTAAAATTTTAATCATAATCTACACTTAATAATAATTTATTGTGTGGTTTCATAAATATGCAGTAAAACACCAACGTGATATTCAAAAAATTAATAATTAGTTAATTTTGATCAAACTGGTCTGTAAATTATAAAGTTTTATCTCGTTACTTAAATAATGGGTAAATTAAACAATTCAAATCCCATCGAAGTTAATTCAGTTTTTCACTGAGATTTAATCCAATTTGACAACTGCAAATTAATATTGATGGTTAGATATAACTTTATGAGCTTTATATCTACATTGGTTTAGGACTCCTTCTAATAACTTTTAAAGCTGTGATTGTTATTTTAAATCCAAATTTGTTTAGGACTCAGTCAAATAACGTTTGAAGCTTTGTTTGTAAATTTATATCTAAATTTGTTTAGGACTACGTCTCATAACTTCTGAAGCTGTGATTGTAATTTTAGATTCACATATATTTAGGATTCCGTGTAATAATGTTTGAAGCTGTGATTGTTATTTTAAATCCAAATTTGTATAGGACTCAGTCTCATAACGTTTGAAGCTTTGTTTGTAAATTTACATCTAAATTTACTTAGGATTACGTCTCATAACTTCTGAAGCTGTAATTGTAATTTTAGATTCACATATATTTAGGATTCCGTCTAATAACTTTTAAAGCTGTGATTGTTATTTTAGATCCAAATTTGTTAAGGACTCAGTCTCATAACGTTTGAAACTTTGTTTATAAATTTATATCTAAATATGTTTAGGATTCCGTCTAATAACTTTTAAAGCTGTGATTGTAATTTTAGATTCACATATATTTATGATTCCGTCTAATAACTTTTAAAGCTGTGATTGTTATTTTAGATTCACATATATTTAGGATTCTGTCTAATAACTTTTAAAGCTGTGATTGCTATTTTAGATCCAAATTTGTTAAGGACTCAGTCTCATAACGTTTGAAGCTTTGTTTATAAATTTATATCTAAATTTGTTTAGGACTCCGTCTCATAACTTTTAAAGCTGTGATTGTAATTTTAGATTCACATATATTTAGGATTCCGTCTAATAACTTTTGAAGCTGTGATTGTAATTTTAGATTAACATATGTTTAGGATTCCGTCTAATAACTTTTGAAGCTGTGATTGTCATTTTAGATTAACATATGTTTAGGATTCAGTCTAATAACTTTTGAAGCTGTGATTGTCATTTTAGATTAACATATGTTTAGGATTCAGTCAAATAACTTTTAAAGGTGTGATTGCTATTTTAGATTAACATATGTTTAGGATTCAGTCTAATAACTTTTGAAGCTGTGATTGTCATTTTAGATTAACATATGTTTAGGATTCCGTCAAATAACTTTTAAAGGTGTGATTGCTATTTTAGATCCAAATTTGTTAAGGACCCAGTCTCATAACGTTTGAAGCTTTGTTTATAAATTTATATCTAAATTTGTTTAGTACTACGTCTCATAACTTCTGAAGCTGTGATTGTAATTTTAGATCCAAAATTTTTTAGGACTCAGTATCATAACGTTTGTAGCTTTGTTTATAAATGTTTATCTATATTTGTTTAGTACTACGTCTCATAAGTTCTGAAGCTGTGATTGTAATTTTAGATCCAAAATTTTTTAGGACTCAGTCTCATAACGTTTGTAGCTTTGTTTATAAATGTATATCTATATTTGTTTAGTACTACGTCTCATAACTTTTGAAGCTGTGATTGTTATTTTAGATCCAAATTTCTTTAGGACTCAGTCTCATAACCTTTGAAGCTTTGTTTATAAATTTATATCTAAATTTGTTTGGTACTACGTCTCATAACTTTTGAAGCTGTGATTGTTATTTTAGATCCAAATTTCTTTAGGACTCAGTCTCATAACGTTTGAAGCTTTGTTTATAAATGTATATCTAAATTTGTTTAGTACTACGTTTCATAACTTCTGAAACTATGATTGTAATTTTAGATGCACATATATTTAGGATTCCGTCTAATAACTTTTGAAGCTGTGATTGTAATTTTAGATGCACATATATTTAGGATTCCGTCTAATAACTTTTGAAGCTGTGATTGTAATTTTAGATGCACATATATTTAGGATTCCGTCTAATAACTTTTGAAGCTGTGATTGTAATTTTAGATGCACATATATTTAGGATTCCGTCTAATAACTTTTGAAGCTGTGATTGTAATTTTAGATGCACATATATTTAGGATTCCGTCTAATAACTTTTGAAGCTGTGATTGTAATTTTAGATGCACATATATTTAGGATTCCGTCTAATAACTTTTGAAGCTGTGATTGTAATTTTAGATGCACATATATTTAGGATTCCGTCTAATAACTTTTGAAGCTGTGATTGTAATTTTAGATGCACATATATTTAGGATTCCGTCTAATAACTTTTGAAGCTGTGATTGTAATTTTAGATGCACATATGTTTATGACTCCGTCTCATAACTTTTGAAGCTGTGCTTATAATTAATTGTTACCTACATTTTCTTAGGACTCCATCTCCAAAGAAATCGTCTACAGTTTGGGAGCCAATCATGACTTCAGACATGGAGTACTTGCACATCAGTAATGATGGCTTCGAAATGAGGAAGAACTTGTTAAAACAACGCAGTGACTTCTGGCAGTCATTACATCTACAAGATTATTAGAAGACCAAGTTGAGTAACCTGAACCATTACTAAAACTAATAAAATATTAAATTTATATGTTGTGTTTATTGAAACTCTCTAAGACATGTTATAACAAAACAGTTTTTAAATAAAACTTGACTCTGTTTACATGTTACAATTTTTAAACACACACTAGTAACATTTTATATGGAACGTACCTTCCCAGGACAGATGAACAACACTTCAGAGGCTCTTAACTCGGATACGTATTAACTTGCATGTACTTATTTCACATCTACTCAACGTGGATGTTTGGTTTCATGAAGTGATGATGATGATTAGTAGGTTAGGTTAGGTTAGGTCTATTAGGTAATTTTGCTATAAAATGCTAGTGGATGAAAAATCCAGAGACTGACAAAACCTCAGGTTATCTACGTTCTATTGACAGGGAAATCTTCACCCACTAGTGAAGGAAGTCAGCTTTGACTCATGTTTATTACTATCAAACCAGTTGAGACAATAGTTCTTTATAAAAAAAGTTCTTACACAAATAATCAACAAAAAGCGTCCCAAAACATCTGATACCACACGTGACCAATTATCATGTCAAAAAACAAGCTTACGAGTTTAAGTAATCCAAAACTATCTCGTCCAATGATAGTTCCCCAGGAATCTGGAATTCAAAAACCTTTTGTATCTTATTCGTCAGGGCCTCATAATTGAAATTTACGTGGTTTGCAGTCTATTTGTCGCTCTCGTACAGTATACACACAGGTTCGACATGATAAGTTCCTATCCTGTGGAAATGCACTCTCAGAACAGAGTGTCCTGTAATTTGTCTAAAATGTCCCCTACTTCGGGTTATTATTGTCCTTTCAGGACTACCTGAAGAGATGTCCTTAAGTAATGATTTACTATGGTAGTGCCCCTTAAGAGGAGGCTCCACTAGCCGACCGGTTCTAAGACTAATAGAATAATACCCATACATTCCTTGTTTTTAAAGATATAAATATAAATAAAGTATCAATAGAAAGGTATTGTACAGCTGAATGTGTTTTGTTGAACCCAATTTCAAATATCTTTTTCTGTTTTACATGAAAATCAAAACAACATTTTTTTACTTTAGCAATTTTTAAAGAAAGTACCTTTAAAGATACGAAGGATTTTTCTCGCAGTTAACATAAAGCAGTTTGTTCTCTTCAATAAAAAAAAAAATCAAAGAAATCGGATGAAAAATGAAGGAAAAATATGGGTATCAACGAGAGTACTGTTTTGAATTAGTCTTATGGGCGGCAGACGGCATTTTTGTTATATGGAACCTCCTCACTTCCCAATCTTTGCTAGTGTTTCACATGAACCCACCAGTTTATGGCAATCTTAGCCAGACACGCGGATATTTCTACAGCTGGTTCAGGTCCTATAAACTCTAATGCAAAGCCTCGTTTAGCTAGATTGTCTGTCTTCTCGTTCCCCTTATTTCCCTTATGCTCCGGAATCCAGTGCACCGTTACCCGGTTTTCCTGGGATAAATTATTGGAGTTCTATCGGCGTTCCCATATCAGACTAGATTTAATTGTACTGCCTTCAACTACATCATTGCAGCCCGACTATTTGTATAAATGTCCAGTTTTCTTAGTCTCACCTCAAATTCTCCTGTATACAGTCATTCATGTCGAAACTCTCGACCTGAAAAACTGTGGTATATTGTCCAAAGAGGACGTTTCAACTCCAGTCTCAGTTCACATACCCCGGCATAATCTTGAGACCATTAAAACAGAGGTTGAAATTTTTTACGATTAACAAACTTTCTTTTGTGTTAGTTAAATTACTTCAACATGTACGAGAGTGCTTTATGTTTGTGCATTATGAAGGTACATTTATAATAATAATGTAAAAGAATATTCATTCATTATAAATAGTTTTACAGTGTGGTTTTAATTCATTTGGAAAATTTGTTTAATTAATATTAAATTTACGTATACTATTTTTAAAGTTTCTTCTACCATGTTGAGGCCAAAATGTATATTTTAAAAATAATCGTGACGTAACTTCTGTAGTTTCGGATGTTAAATGAATCCATCTTTAGGGCTCAAAATAAAAAAAAACAAAACACAAATGTCGTTACATATTAAACAGTACAAAACTTATCATGTAAAGTAAAAACTAAGTTTTTAATTTAAATTAAAATATTATAACCTTTATAACAAAAATTATTGTTCATCGGCAAGTGTGTAGTTATATTGCATATCCAACGCCTGGAATACATGTTTATTAGGATTCTGTAAGGCACTCTATTGTCACGTTCACATGCAGATGTGCTATTCCAAAGGTTAAACGGATGTAAATTCCAATTAGACATGTGTTGATACAAATTTTATATTTTATTTGTCTCTGACAAGACTGTATACGTATATTAATTATTGTTTAAAAGTTATTTGATATAGATGGATTGTTCGTATTATTTATATAGGTTAATCGGAAATTTGCAATCGTGTATGTGTGTGACGTGAATACACGACGTTTCAAGAGTATAAATCAACTTTCGTTATCAAGTGATAAACCTACAATATGAAAAAAGTGAAAAATGTCAACATTATCTAGTAGCATGGATCAAACAGTGACGACTTAGATCTCTTAACTATTTAGTAATAGTTTCTCTTTTAACATAATTTAACTTATAATAAACTGAATTATACGTTCTAATAAAGTCAACTGGTCTAGGTTCATTTATATCGTGTACCATTTTAAATTACAACAATATAAATAAGTTATTATGTGATAGACAATAACAACTTAGACCTCTCAACTATTTTAACACAAATAGTCTCTCTTTGACATAAATTAAACTAAAATATACTGAAAAAAAATATGATCTCAGAAAGCTATGTGCTCTATGGCCATTTATATTGTTTATATTAATTAAAAAAATTACAACAATATAAATAAGTTATTACGTGATAGACAATGACAACTTAGACCTGTCAACTATTTTAACACAAATAGTCTCTCTTTGACATAAATTAAACTAAAATATACTGAAAAAAAATATGATCTCAGAAAGCTATGTGCTCTACGGCCATTTATATTGTTTATATTAATTTAACAAATTACAACAATATAAGTAAGTTATTACGTGATAGACAACTGACGACTTAGATCTCTCAACTACCTTAACAAGAATATTCTCTCTTTTGACATAATTTAAACTAAAATAAACTGATAATATGATCTCACAAAGCCTTATAATCTACGGTCGTTTACATTTTAAAATCAACAATATAAATAAGTTATTATATGATCAGACAGTTGATGATTTAGACTTCTTCACTACCTTAACATAGCTAGTCTCTCTTTTGACATAATTTACCATAAAATAAACTGAAAATATAATCTCACAAAGCCATATAATCTAAGTTTTTTATATGGTTTACGTTTTAAAATTGCAACAATATAAATAAGTTATTATGTGATCAGACAATTGGCGACTTAGATCTCTCAACTACCTGAACATGAATAGTTTCTCTTTTGACATAATTTAGGAATAGTGTCACGCTTATTTTTGATTTAAGGGTTAAATCAACCTTATATAAAATACGTCATATTTTAAAATGAGTTTCATTATTTATATATTGTCACTTGTTCAGAAACATCCAATTACAGTGCTTGATAAACATTTGAATCAATCAATCCTGGTAATTTATCTACCCCTCACCACTCTCAATGTTGACATATTAATTTATGAAACAAATAAGGAAATGAACGAGGAACACTTTTTACTGACGTTGTACTTATTGACATTGTCTACTTTGTACTGTCAAAATAAAACATATTCCCTCACAGAGTCTTGTTAATTATTTGACCCACATTTTGTTTAATGTATCACGTTTAGATTTATACTAGGTTGTCACAAACTGGAGTAAATATATTGATGCCAAATGAACAAATTCACTGTAAAAAAACAACATAAAAACCTTGAATATTTTTTGCTTTCATTTATAGAATTAAGTGATAAAATTTAGATTTACTTTAAGACAGGTGGAGTAATCTATTAAACTCTTGTCCTCTACTTGATGAGTTAAATCTGTTTTGAGGTGTCCTGTTAAAAATGTGGTTTTTGTAACGATGTCTATCTGTCTTCTGAGTAGTTCTCTACAGATAAAACGTGTGGACCGATTTTAATTAAATTTGTATGTGGGTATATTTTGTCCATATCTTAGAACGTTTTCTTAAATTTTCGACAATTCAAAATTTAGGGATAAGAAAACTACATCCAGTAGCCCCCAAATATAACATATTGGTAGTTATCTTTCCAAAAGCGTGAGTTTTCTAGACAAAATAATCGGATAATGGGCTGTTTTTTTAAAACACGTATTTCCTCAAAATCGCCTTAATCAATTTCATTAAAGTTTTTGCGAATTCTGAAGATTAATGAAACAGACTCGTGCGCAGAATCCAAAATTAACATTGTTGTGTTAGAAGTAAGAATATAATTAGTTGGAGTAATAGTTTAAGTTCTTTTGAGAAGTCAGAATGATAAACAATTACTGTGTAACTGTCGAATAGCTTGCTTTGCAAGAAGTGTGGTGGGCGTCATGAGTCATAAGGTGTATATAAACTCCTGGGTGGAAAGAAACCAGGCCAATCATTAAGAAGGGAACCGACAGCGGGGTTCTAGAAGATAGCCAAGAGGAACTTGGCGTGAGAGAACTTCCGTGGATTTCAGACCAGAACAGTGGACCATACGAAGACCTTGCAAAGGTAAGCAAACTTTATGTGTAAAAGAAACCAGGTCAATCATTGAGGAGGGAACCGACTGCAGGGTTCTAGAAGATAGCTAAGAGGAACTTGGAGTGAGAGAACTTCCGAGGTGTTCAGACCAGACCAGTGGAGCATACGAAGACCTTGCAAAGGTAAGCAAACTTTATGTGTAAAAGAAACCAGGTCAATCATTAAGAAGGGAACCGACAGCGGGGTTCTAGAAGATAGCCAAGAGGAACTTGGCGTGAGAGAACTTCCGAGGTGTTTAGACCAGACCAGTGAACCATACGAAGACCTTGCAAAGGTAAGCAAACTTTATTAGTAAAAGAAACCAGGTCAATCATTAAGAAGGGAACCGACAGCGGGGTTCTAGAAGATAGCCAAGAGGAACTTGGCGTGAGAGAACTTCCGAGGTGTTTAGACCAGACCAGTGAACCATACGAAGACCTTGCAAAGGTAAGCAAACTTTATGTGTAAAAGAAACCAGATCAATCATTAAGAAGGGAACCGACAGCGGAGTTCTAGAAGATAGCCAAGAGGAACTTGGCGTGAGAGAACTTCCGAGGTGTTCAGACCAGACCAGTGAACCTATACGAAGACCTTGCAAAGATGAGCAAACTTTATGTGTAAAAGAAACCAGGCCAATCATTAAGAAGGGAACCGACGGCGGGGTTCTAGAAGATAGCCAAGAGGAACTTGGCGTGAGAGAACTTCCGAGGTGTTTAGACCAGACCAGTGAACCATACGAAGACTTTGCAAAGGTAAGCAAACTTTACGTGTAAAAGAAACCAGGTCAATCATTAAGAAGGGAACCGACTGCAGGGTTCTAGAAGATAGCCAAGAGGAACTTGGCGTGAGAGAACTTCCGTGGATTTCAGACCAGAACAGTGGACCATACGAAGACCTTGCAAAGGTAAGCAAACTTTATGTGTAAAAGAAACCAGGTCAATCATTGAGGAGGGAACCGACTGCAGGGTTCTAGAAGATAGCTAAGAGGAACTTGGAGTGAGAGAACTTCCGAGGTGTTTAGACCAGACCAGTGAACCATACGAAGACCTTGCAAAGGTAAGCAAACTTTATTAGTAAAAGAAACCAGGTCAATCATTAAGAAGGGAACCGACAGCGGGGTTCTAGAAGATAGCCAAGAGGAACTTGGCGTGAGAGAACTTCCGAGGTGTTTAGACCAGACCAGTGAACCATACGAAGACCTTGCAAAGGTAAGCAAACTTTATGTGTAAAAGAAACCAGATCAATCATTAAGAAGGGAACCGACAGCGGAGTTCTAGAAGATAGCCAAGAGGAACTTGGCGTGAGAGAACTTCCGAGGTGTTCAGACCAGACCAGTGAACCTATACGAAGACCTTGCAAAGATGAGCAAACTTTATGTGTAAAAGAAACCAGGCCAATCATTAAGAAGGGAACCGACGGCGGGGTTCTAGAAGATAGCCAAGAGGAACTTGGCGTGAGAGAACTTCCGAGGTGTTTAGACCAGACCAGTGAACCATACGAAGACTTTGCAAAGGTAAGCAAACTTTACGTGTAAAAGAAACCAGGTCAATCATTAAGAAGGGAACCGACTGCAGGGTTCTAGAAGATAGCCAAGAGGAACTTGGCGTGAGAGAACTTCCGTGGATTTCAGACCAGAACAGTGGACCATACGAAGACCTTGCAAAGGTAAGCA
This sequence comes from Aphrophora alni, assembly GCA_963513935.1. Lineage (NCBI taxonomy): Eukaryota > Metazoa > Arthropoda > Insecta > Hemiptera > Aphrophoridae > Aphrophora > Aphrophora alni. The sequence continues at coordinate 12,823,820 of OY740776.1, forward strand.
AACTTTATGTGTAAAAGAAACCAGGTCAATCATTGAGGAGGGAACCGACTGCAGGGTTCTAGAAGATAGCTAAGAGGAACTTGGAGTGAGAGAACTTCCGAGGTGTTCAGACCAGACCAGTGGAGCATACGAAGACCTTGCAAAGGTAAGCAAACTTTACGTGTAAAGGTATCTTTAAAAGTAACTTGTAATTGTTGGAGACTAAGATAACGTAGTCACAATAGTTGGAAACATTCTGAGTTTATGATTTTATAATGATAATAAATTTGTTGGTTCGATATCATTTAAGAAACAAATTGTAGTTACAAAAGAGATTTGTATTAAAACAAAAATTGTACAACTGACATAATATAGATAGATACAGAGAAATAAATTTTACTTAATAAATATAAATTCAAACAATTTCTTATTTTACTGTAACAAAAGAGCTCAGGCTGGAATCAGGAATTAACAGTTGTCTGATGATGTATTTAGCTAAGGAAGATTAGGGGTCATTATTTAAATATATAGGTAAGTAGGTATTTGTTCACAGATAACGTCATTCGGAGATTTTAACTTTTAAATTGACGACTACTAAATTGACATTTTCGTTAGTTTTTAATTGATTTTAGAGATGGTTAGTCATAAAGTTTGCACAATGATGCAGCATTTATCTTTAAACCGACGATGACTGAAAGGTCTTTAATTCACAATAATAACATAAAAGCCATGTAGGTCTAGTTGCGTTCACTGCTACTCTAACAAAATATAATTTCCTGTATTGCATTCCTTCTTCTGAAAAACTAATTTCTTTTTCAACATAAAAATGGTCGCTTTATTATTCCATTAAATTTGCGGATATATAAACACAAAGTAAAAGACGGAAAATGTTATTAAAAAGCCAATTATAAAGTGAATGCACATTTCCTGAAATAACTTCTGAAGTTTGCGTGAGAGAGTAAATTGTATATTTATGGTATTTTATGCTCTTCGGAATAGCTGCCACGATATGAAAATTAATGAGCCTTCTAGGATGTACAGTAAATCAATCTTTTATTATTTCAAAGGAAAATATAACATAAATATTATATAAACACTCATAAACATTGCACAAACTTTACCACTCACCCATTTGTGAAACTAAATAAAAACCCTGCAAAATTATTCGTCTCTAAAAATGTCATTTCGGTAGTTTTGGGTAAAAAATTGAAAATGGATTTTGAACAAATATTTAATAATTTAAAATTACCTAACCTAACCTAACCTAACCTAACCTAACCTAACCTAACCTAACCTAACCTAACCTAACCTAACCTAACCTAACCTAACCTAACCTAACCTAACCTAACCTAACCTAACCAAACCTTGCCTAACCTAACCTAACCTAACCTAACCTAACCTAACCTAACCTAAACTAACCTAACCTAACCTAACCTAACCTAACCTAACCTAACCAAACCTAACCTAACCTAACCTAAATATCCTTTGCATGTGCTATAAACGTGCCCCTACAGTAAATCAATGTCGTTGGTTTACCTATAATTTTACATCCCCCCCCCCATGTAGTCTAGAGTTAGATCCCTCTCTTCTTCTTTCCTATTAGCTCTCTTTTGACCAACTCTTGTTCTCTTCTGATCCTGGCGCTATTAGGATAATCAATGGGTGTGTGTCTTTTCTTCCATTTTTTTGCTTTAAAACAATGGAAAATAATAATGACTACTGTTTAAAGTTCATTTTTGCTAAACAGATATCCTCGATTTAGACCAATTTTTACTAAAAAAACGTAAAGAGCGAAACTAGGAGTGTTTTGAAGCTGCAGTAAACGATCATTCTTTTAAATATATTATTTTTGTATTTAATTTAATTCTAGAGGCCGGTCGGCTGGTTCCTTCTTTGTTTCTCTTTTGTTTTTATTTGCTCTGTGTTAATCACTACCTCAAACATGCATTAAAACATAGAGGTAGCTAAATTGATCCCTTGTATTATATTTTTATAGTAAATTAAGCTATTTTTATGCTTTAGTTCTTTCTTATTCTTTGGTTATAATATATCTATTATTATGATTTAAACAGATGTATATAAGGATCAATAAAATATTCTTTCATTCATTAAACCAGAAAGATGAGTCAAACAGTTTAAAAATGGCTGCTTTATTTATCCGATGTTCAGGAAAATAGTAACACTATTGTGTAACGTTAACATATTTGTTACTCAAAATAAATTGACAATTCATTTTTATCAACCTTAAAAAGCAAAAATACATGTTACTAATTCGTATGTAGGTCATTTTAAATGTTTTAGAAAATATTATTTATTTTTTTATCATGATTGATATATGTAATGAAATCACAGTTAACTTCTTCAACTGTTTCATATGGAAGCCGAAAGGAATCTGTACATTCCAAAAATAATTGAAGAATAATAAATCAAACTATAGAAAGTTGTAACAGGTAAACCAACGTAGACGTCCATTATGGCTTCCTTTAATAAAAATTAAAAACTGAAAAAAAGTATACTTTAAAAGGTGACATTTTTTGATTAAATTTCCATTAGGAGAGATAACACTTTAATAGAGGGTGCAAACCGTTAAGTAACGAATCCGTTGACACACGCGTCTATTAGTTTGTTATTTCTTGTTTAGTGTAGTTGTGAGACTTGCGGTTTTCCAGGACAAGTTTGTAATTATTATTAATTATTTTAAGCCCGGATTACTTTCTCACATTACTAGTTACAGTTTTAGGTTCCAACATCGCTATTAGCTGGAATATTAATATTCAAGGTTTATCACTTGATTATGGTTGTTGATTTGAACTCTCGAAACGTTGTGTTTTATTTTTATATAATCGAACTTCTGATTAAACCATAAGAATAGTATAGCAATAATTCTCTAAAACATACGCCTGGTATTTTCTAATACAACAGATTTAAATATTTGACCTAGAAAACGTGGACTCGTATTATGTGTGCGCAGGTTTACTTTGTGGTAATAACGGTTGTGTTGAACATAACATTTTAAAGCTGTGAGGTCACACGTATTGCTGACTGCCACGGAATAATATTATCTAGCAGTAAAATGTTGCATCTTTGACACTTAACTCTCTTTGTAATTTACATAAAAGTCTGCTTTATTATATTTAAAAATATAATAAACCAATGTCATTAAACTTCATCTAGTAAGATTCTATTTAAATCCAAGTTACGTGAATAGACAATTGACGACTTAGATCTCTCGACCACCTTAACAAGAATATTCTCTCTTTTGACATAATTTAAACTAAAATAAACTGAAAATATAATCTCACAAAGCCATATAATCTATGGCCATTTATATTGTTCACATTTTAAAATTGCAACAATATAAATAAGTTATTATGTGATCAGACAATTGACGACTTAGACCTCTCAACTACCTGAACATGACTAGTCTCTTTATTGAGATAATTTACCTTAAAATAAACTGATAATATAATCTCACAAAGCCATATAATCTACGGCCATTTATATTGTTCACATTTTAAAATTGCAACAATATAAATAAGTTATTATGTGATCAGAGAGTTGACGAGTTAGACCTCTCAACTACCTGAACATGACTAGTCTCTTTATTGAGATAATTTACCTTAAAATAAACTGATAATATAATCTCACAAAGCCATATAATCTACGGCCATTTATATTGTTCACATTTTAAAATTGCAACAATATAAATAAGTTATTATGTGATCAGAGAGTTGACGAGTTAGACCTCTCAACTACCTGAACATGACTAGTCTCTCTAGTGACATAATTTACCTTAAAATAAACTGATAATATAATCTCACAAAGCCATATAATCTACGGCCATTTATATTGTTCACATTTTAAAATTGCAACAATATAAATAAGTTATTATATTATCAGAGAGTTGACGAGTTAGACCTCTCAACTACCTGAACAAGTTATTATGTGATCAGACAATTGACGACTTGGACCTCTCAACTAAGTTTATATTTTAAACAGTTAATATAATTACAAATGAACAGTATAATAATTGTAAGGGAAAACAACATAGTTTTGTTTTGTATAAAAATTGTTCAATAAATGAAAAAAATATTTTTAAATTTTGGAAGTTTATGAGATCAAGTTCATACATACCAATGAAAAATTATAAACCATTTCTTTTAAATTAGTGTCACCGAAAAAGGTGTACGTGATTTAAATCGTAAATGAATTAGCAACAATTAATATTGCACAGTGTTGTTCATCCCCAACAGCTGTGACATTAGTAGTGATGAATTTGCAACAGAAAGCTCAATGTGTTTTATGTTTCTCTTGATTTTAAGTCATTGGTTTTATTGAAAAGGCTTTTGCAGTTACTTACTGCTAAGGACAAGCCTTTGATTCTTGTTGCCTCTTTACAAACCTAGCGTCTGTGGACCACTTGCAACTCATCATCTTTTGTTTGGTCGAATAATTGGTAACATTTATTTGGAATTACTTAACTGTATTAATATCAGATCTCAGCTTGTCTGTTTTAATGAAAACATTCTTCTTTTTCTTTTCGTAAGGCGATAATGACCAAAATATGTTACTTCTTTAAAAAAAATTACTAAAAAATTAATCGAATTGAATATACTTGAGATTAAAAGCGTGGATTTTTTTAATATTGAGAACAGAATTACAATATCCGTCAATATTTTATACAAAACCATCTGTTTCATCAGGCGACATGTGGTTGCTTTTGGAAAATAATATACAGTGCTTCTACAGACATTAAAAATATATCTAATTTTACTCATACTGTTATATACAAGTCACTACATGATGAACAGTCTGGATATGGAGGATATCTATTTCTATCAATAGCCTGAGGTCTTGAGGGGCTCACTTATAACGAGTACGGGTTTAGCAATCCCGATTTATTTAGCTGGATTTACAACTTCTTTTATGTAATATTGTGTTACATCCCTCTGTTTTATCTTTCCTATGAGGTTTTTCTTTATCTTTAACAAAAACGTCAAAATCAATGACCTCGTTACATAGTCTTAAAGTCATTGAATAACAATCCATGTAGGACGTTGCCGTGATAGGCAGCTGTACAATAAGGTGATTTGTGGTAAGACAATCCAGTTACCGGGACCTTAATTCTAGCTGCCGTCACTAGAATTCACTACTCAAATCCAAAAATTCCGTCTTGATGTTGAGTCAAAATGGCTTTTTTTTAAAGCGCCACGGAATGCCACTAAACCTTGGTTAAACACTCAACTAGGAAAAATTAAGTTGAGTAACATGTTATAGAAAGTAAAGAGAAATAAGGAAGCTATCTTTCTGTTTAAAATAGACCTGCCATTTACTTATTAATTCAGAACATGCTTGTGGAATAATCAAACTGCAGTAATAATGTCCTTGAGAAGTTGGTTTAGATGAGGAAAGAGAGTTCTATCTAAATATGTAACTTCATTGAGTAGGTACAATCAGAAGAAGGTATTGAGCGGTGTAACTGGTCATGGAGTAATCAAGAAATGTATAAATAGTCATGGTAGTTTTTGTGTAAACATAGAAAAACATACTTTCGAAGGGTGATGTTTTAGTTAAAGTCGAAAAACTACTCGGCCATCATCGCCTTATAAAAATGGAAGAATAAACGATAAAATAAAGACCCCCTGGAATCGAATGCTCTAAAAGTATCAGGATTGGAAAGTAACTTGAGATATCAAGAGAGACCTGATGGGAAAGATGAAAGAGAGGGATCTATCCCAAGACTACATAAAAATAAGTTTATATCCAGCTAGAGACTCTCAGAAACCAAGTCCGTACACACTGTAGTAAGCCTCTGAGAGGAATGATAGCTTGGAATGCAGACTGTCTGGCAAACATACAGATACAGCAAAGACTTACTTTTACAGGATGAAGTACTGAACTGAGGGAGACTCCTGATCTTCGGCTAATCTGAAATTCAAATGTAATAGGTTCTAAGACTCTAGAAAAACAAGGAATTGAAATAGATTTATTAAAGTTAAGGAAATGTTCAAATAGTCTTTTAGACTGACGTGCTGGGGTTGTAAAACCGGCGTCGAGTATGCACAGATTTCTTATGTTTATAAAACCCTGAATTATAATTGTACCCAGAAACCCTTTGCACTAAAGGAGAGCAGCATCCTTCAAGCTTAGTGATGACTTCATCGGAAAATATAACGTTAGTTAGTTTTATTTTCAGAATTTGAAATAACTTTTTCAAACTTTCAAAAGAGAGAATGTAATATGTTCATTTTTCAAAAAGATTTCTTTGTTAAAAACTTATTTAATCAATACAGCTATGACTATCCCGAGGGACCAGTTGAAACCTTCTTCATGTTGTCTCAGTTTACAACCTTTCCTTTCATCACTGCTGTCAGGTCACTCTTGGCCAAAACTTGTTCTCTTCCGAACCTAACCTAACCTAACCTAACCTAACCTTTCCTTTCATCACTGCTGTCAGGTCACTCTTGACCAACACTTGTTCTCTTCTGAACCTAACCTAACCTAACCTAACCTAACCTAACCTAACCTTTCCTTTCATCACTGCTGTCAGGTCACTCTTGACCAACACTTGTTCTCTTCCGAACCTAACCTAACCTAACCTAACCTTTCCTTTCATCACTGCTGTCAGGTCACTCTTGACCAACACTTGTTCCCTTCCGAACCTAACCTAACCTAACCTAACCTAACCTAACATAACCTAACCTAACCTAACCTAACCTAACCTTTCCTTTCATCACTGCTGTCAGGTCACTCTTGACCAACACTTGTTCTCTTCCGAACCTAACCTAACCTAACCTAACCTAACCTAACCTTTCCTTTCATCACTGCTGCCAGGTCACTCTTGACCAACACTTGTTCTCTTCCGAACCTAACCTAACCTAACCTAACCTAACCTAACCTAACCTTTCCTTTCATCACTGCTGTCAGGTCACGCTTGACCAACACTTGTTCTCTTCCGAACCTAACCTAACCTAACCTAACCTAACCTAACCTAACCTAACCTAACCCAACCTAACCTTCCCTTTCATCACTGCTGTCAGGTCACTCTTGACCAACACTTGTTCTCTTCCGAACCTAACCTAACATAACCTAACCTAACCTAACCTAACCTAACCTAACCTTACCTAACCTCACCTAACCTAACCTAACCTAACCTAACCTAACCTAACCTTCCCTTTTATCTTTGTTGTCAGGTCACTCTTGACCAACACTTGTTCTCTTCCGAACCTAACCTAACCTAACCTAACCTTTCCTTTCATCATTGCTGTCATGTCACTGTTGACCAACACTTGTTCTCTTCCGAACCTAACCTAACCTAACCTAACCTTTCCTTTCATCACTGCTGTCAGGTCACTCTTGACCAACACTTGTTCTCTTCCGAACCTAACCTAACCTAACCTAACCTAACCTAACCTAACCTAAGCTAAGCTAACCTAACCTAACCTAACCTAACCTAACCTAACCTAACCTAACCTAACCAAACCTAACCTAACCTAACCTAACCTAACCTAACCTAACTTAACCTAACCTTTCCTTTCATCACTGCTGTCAGGTCACTCTTGACCAACACTTGTTATCTTCCGAACCTAACTGTATTATAATTTAGAAGACTAAATGTTAGTTTTTAAAGATAACCTGAAAATTTATTTGCCTTTAAAACAAATAAAAGTTCCGTCCTTTTTGTAAGCTCATTACATGCTTAACTATTCAATGTTTGTCGTTTTTAATACACGATTGATTTAAAAAAAAAAATAGTTTATTTGAAATTACAGTTAAAAAAAGTTACAATAAAATTAAATTAACTATCTATCCATTAAAAGAAAATAAATTCCCTAAACAGTTTGAAACTCGTTTGTTCTGTATTACCAGTATTTTGTAACAAGGGGCATTAATCATTTTTGCCGTTTATCTCTTCCCTCATTCCCCACTCTGTTCTTCAAGTTGTGTTGTGAAGTGGATATATTCTCTGATATTTCTTCACCAAATCTTTTTTGTGTCGTCCAAATTATTTTTTTTATAATACTAAAACTGTGTTGTAATCTCTTATAATATATAAAGAGTTTAAATTGGGAGCAAGGGCGAAATTCTTTAACTTTTGATGATTTGTCATGAAATAAAGTTAATGAGACATTTTCAAAAATCAACTCATAAATTGTGTTACCATTTCAAACAGCTCTCTCATTTTACCCTCACTTTCTATAACCACTTATTCAACTCAAATTTTCTCGGTTTAGAGTTGAGTGTTTAACCAAGGTTTAGTGTTATGGGAACTTGGTATTCCGAGGGCCTCTAGCTGGATCTAAACCTATTTTCATGTAGTCTTGGGATAGATCCCTCTCTTTCATTTATCCTATCAGGTTTCTTTTGAAAACTCTTGTTACTTCAAGATCCTGATACTATTAGAGTATTCGATGGTAGGGGGTCTTCATCTTATGGTCTATTCTTTCATTTTTATAAGGCGATGATGGCCAAGTAGTTTTTCGACTTTGACCAAAAAATCGCCCTTCTAAAGTAATTTTCCTGTTTCTGTATGTTTACACACGAGCTACCATGACTATTTATATATTTCTTGAATACTCCATGACCAGTTACACCGCTCAATACCTTCTTCTGATTGTACCTACTCAATGAAGTTACATATTTAGATAGAACTCTCATTCCTCATCTGACTCAACTTCTCAAGGACATTATAACTGCAGTTTAATTATTCCACAAGCATGTACTGACTTAATAAGTGAATGGCAGGTCTATTTTAAACAGAACGATAGCTTCCTTATTTCTCTCTTAATTTCCATAACCTGTTACTCAACTCAATTTTTCCTAGTTGAGTGTCTATCCAAGGTTGAGTGGCATTCCGTAGCGCTTTTAAAAAAAATGCCATTTAGACTCAACATCAAGAAGAAATTTTGGGATTTGAGTAGTGAATTCTAGTGACGGCAGCTAGGATTTAGGTCCCGGGAACTGGATTGTCTCGCCATAAATCACCTTATGGCATAGCTGTCTATCACGGCAACGTCCTAGATGGATTGACTTTAAGACTATGTAACGAGGTCATTGATTTTGTCGTTTTTGTTTCAAAATGAAACGTCTTTTGGTCATCATCACTTTATACAAAAAATGGAGATCAGAATATAAAATAAAGATTTCTAACTCTCGAATACACTAATATTGTCAGAATCGGAAAAGAACAAGAGTTGGTCAAGAAAAACCTCACAGGAAAGATAAAACAGAGGGATGTAACACACTATTACATAAAAGAAGGTGTAAATCCAGCTAAGTAAATCGGGATTGCTAAACCCGTACTCAATATAAGTGAGCCCCTCAAGACCCAAGGCTATTGATAGAAATTAATTACTATTTGAGAAAAATGTATTGCAAACTACAGGTGCTTTGTGATTTTGATTCAATCATATGATCTGCCCAGGTACAAAATTTGCTGTGATGTGAAGATATAAAAGCAATAATAAGTACTAATTAAATCCTACACGTAATAACCAAAAGATGGACGCCATCGTGGTACTTACCCAGCCCCAATGTAATAGAAGCAGATCCTCTAAATCTAATCTCCAAAAGTTAGTTTCTTGGACCTTGTAGGAAATGTTAAATTGTATTGGTAGGTCAAGTGGTCTATTCAGTAGAGTAAGTTTGTTTAAAACAGTTGTTACACAGGTTTTCTAAACCTCGTAATTATCTTAACGTAGGCTAGGATCTAACTAGCCTCGTAGATATTCCAAAATCTCCACTCGCTTCGCTCGTGTGATGACCTTCATGTCAGGGTTAGAAAATACGATTTTGACAATGCTCCACTATTGTTCATCATAGAGTGTTGGGGTTGATATCATTACATCCAAAATTGCAATCTAGTAATTTGTATGTCATTTACTGTGTTACAATGTGATTAACACATGAGATACGAAACTGTTAAAATTAGCCGCCATTTTGAAACGTTCAATTAAATTTTTCTGAATATCAATAAAATTCTATGTAAGGAGACTATAGTCTTCTACACTATAAATTATCTTACTATCTTAATTTTTGTCGTCATTACTTAATAAAGGACGACAACGATATCGACGACGGACGGACGTACGGCATAACGAAAATAACTTTTCGATTTCTTGCGGCAGTGAAACGCAAACGTCAATCAAAGAAACATAAATATTTTTTACCGCTGCTCAACGTACCCATACTTTGTATATTGGATGAGATATATTTGAAATGTCTGTAGAAGTGAAATATATTATATTTCCAATAAGCAACCACATGTTGCTTTATGGAACAGCTGATTTTGTATAAAACGATTGACGAATATTATAATTCTTTTCTAAATTGAATTAATTCTAAATTAATTCTAAAGAATTAATGGGTTATTGATTCCCAGGTTACTGATCATTTTATGATTTCTTTAAGTATTAAACACGATCGACGATTCAAGAGACTTGAAACTAACATTGGTAAACGTATCATTGATTTTCAGATACTAAACAAAGCTTTAAGGAATGTTGACTGGAAGGTAATGTATACATCGTCCACGGTCTCAATCGCTTTTTCTCACTTTTCAAAAATTTTGGAATCATGCATTCAATCATCTTTTAAAATGCCAAATTATAAGAAAAGTTTTAAAAAATTGAAACCGTGGATGACTGAGGTTAAAGTAAACACTAAGAATGCATTGTATAAGGATTGCTTGAAAGAACCACTAAATGTGCTGTTAAAAGACCGTTATGTAAGAATCAAAACGTTACTGAAACGGGATATCACAAATGCGAAAAATGAATATTATAAAACTTATCTCGGAAGCAATAGGTTAAATCCCAGGCGCCAGTGGAGGTGTGTTAAAGAACTTATAGGAGTATCTACGAGTCCATCAAATCAGCTAAGTGTAAGAGATACAAACGGTAGTGTAGTATCAGATCCAAAAATGGTTGCGAATATATTTAACAATTTTTTTAGTTCAGTAGCACATGATTTACGATTGAATATAGACCGACACATTTATTAGAAATGCAAGAACTAATTTAGATTTCGCTAAAAACAAATATTCAAAAATTCACTATTTTTATATCCTTTTAACTGTACCGAGATTCAAAATATTATTAACACTCTAAGTGCTCGCAAAGCTCCGGGGTATGACTCAGTAACGCCGGTTATAGTTAAAGGTATTGCAGAAAATATAATTGAACACCTCGTTTATCTCATTAATTTTAGCATGTCCTCAGGTGAATTCCCAAATGATTTAAAAAATGCTATTGTCGTACCTTTGTTTAAAAAATCGGATAAACTATGCCCTAGTAATTATAGACCGATTGCTTTGCTTTCAATCTTTTCTAAGATACTTGAAAAAATATTAAAATCTCGATTGGTAAATTTTTTAGAGAAAGAAGGTTTCCTTAATAAAAATCAATATGGATTCCAAAAAAAAATAATACTGAAAATTGCCTTTTGGATTTCTTTGGGAAGGGTTATGAAGGAATGAACGACGGTGACTTTTGTGCTGGAATTTTCGTGGACGTGATGAAGGCTTTCGATACAGTAGATCGCACTATTCTCCTAGATAAAATGTATAAAGCAGAAATCAGAGGAGTAGCATATGAATTGTTTTTATCTTATCTTTCTGGAAGAAAGCAGAGAGTGAAAGTCGGAGATAAGCTCAGTGAGGAAGTTGAAGTAATCTATGGAATTCCGCAAGGATCTGTGTTATCAGGGCCATTGTTCCTTATATATGTAAATAGTTTATGTGACGGTATCTTTAAAGGAATGTTAACAGCATTCGCGGATGATACTTCACTTTTTTACAGATCTAAAACTCTCCAAGATTTACAAAACAGTATGCAAAACGATATTTTTTTGCTTAGACTTTGGTTTACCGAAAATTGTTTAGCAATGAGCCCTAAAACCCAAGCGTTAATTTTTAACTTAAATGACAAAAAACGTGTAAACCTATTACTCAAATACCATGAAGTTGACTGTACATTACCAAACTGCAACTGTTTACCTATTACTCTTGTAGATGAAATTAAATACTTAGGATTATTTTTTGACAGCAGGCTAAGTTGGAAGATTCATATAAATTACATAAAAGATAAGGTTATTAAATATACAAGGATTTTCTATTTACTTAGACCCTTTTGTAGTCAGGACCTATTACGAACTTTGTACTTTGCCTTTGTTAATTCAAAGTTAGAGTATGCTTTGACATTATGGGGCGGCACTTATAATACTACAATGAAAACAATTGTTGTTCAACAAAACTCATTTATTCGTATTATAGATAATAAATCAAAATTAGAACACGCTTTACCTATTTATAGAAAACTTGAGATTCTACTTAAAGAATTCGTATATTTATAAGGTATTAAAAGTTTATTATAATAAGAGTAACAAACAAAGAGAATATATTCGAAATCCTACTGTAATCCTTAGAAATAGATTGAATGCGTGTGTTCCAAGACCTAGACTTACTTTATATAAAAAGTTTTTCACCTATCTTGCTCCGAAATTTTATAATTGCTTGCCCCGTCAAATTAAAATTGTTAAAAAGTTAAGTAAATTCTTAAGAGTGTTAAAAACATATCTTCTGTTTCATGATAATATTTCTATGTTTTATGACTGTTTAGAATAAGATTTATGACTTATAAGGAATATTTTTTGTGTTGTTTTATTGTTAGGTTTAAGAATAGCCTACTTAATTGTTTAGGGTAAGATTTTTTGTTTTTGTTTTTTTTTTGTGTTAACTAAGATATATATTATCTATTTTGGCATAATTAATATTATTTATATATATATATATAAAAAAAAAAAAAAATTGTTTGTCCTGTATAAATAATAAGTAGCCTTTGTCTTTTGTTGTTTCTTCCATCTTGAGAGATGAAATTTTAACAAAGTTCGGTGAATCACCAAATGTAACCGATCAGCTCTATCTATAACTCTATCTCTAGCTCTTGTCTTATAGATTCTAAGTTTCATGTGTATCACCCCAAACAGGTTTTTTTTTATAAACCTCGGGGTCAGACTTTATTAGTCTTAAGTTTGTAAAGTTTTGTAATCTGAACATGTATATGTATATAGTGACTAATAAAGATATTTCATATTTCATATAAATATTGAGGAGATTTACATCTTTAGTTTCAAGTATGCAATTATATGTTTAAATTTGTTTAATTCTTAAAGCTATTACTATGTTGGTAATGTTATATATTTTATTTTTATTTAAATATCGCCTTAAAAAAAAAGAGTATAAAATAAAAATCCTAGCCCTCGAACATTATAATAGCTTTAGGGTTGAATGAAAACAGGAGTTAACTAAGAGAACCCATAGGAAAGATGAAAGAGGGAGATCTAATTTAAGACTACGTGTAAAAGTGTACATTCAGTTAGGTACATCGGGATTGCCCCACGCCTTTACTGATTATAGTGAAGCCCTGAGGTGTATTATTTTTGTTAGGTTGTTGTAATAATTGGTTTTCTTGTCTTTATTACAAATATAAAATATATTTGTAGTTTTCATTGACATTATTTAAAACAGAAAAACGTTTGATTCTGATTTTAAATTTATTGTAAGATACCTGTGAGATATTATTAGATAGAATAAAACTCGAAAACAAGATCTCACAAAAAATACGTTTACTTAATCAATCGCGTTTCAACGACAAAGTCGCCATCCTCATTGATGCATGAGTAGCCTAAACTATAACCACAGGTAAGGAAGGCGATTTTGTCTTTGAAACGTGTTTGATTAAATAAACGTAATTTTATTGAGATCTTGTGTTCAAGTTTTATTCTATCTTAAATTTATTGGATAATTAAGAATTTTATCTTTTAATCCGACGTTTATGTAAGCTGTATAAAAACTAGTATACGACGTTTCGAAAGTATAGAGCAACGCTCGTTATCAAGTGATAAAATATAAGGCATACCAACAATAAAAGAGACAAAACAGCCTACTTATCATATTGGAAACTAAAACCAACAATAGTACTCAGAGCTGAAACTATTATGTTACATCAAATACAAATCTGATTTAAAAAAAACTACAAATCAGTAGGAGACAAGTTGGGTCAAGATCATACTTTGATCAAATAACAATAATAATAAGGGGTATAATGCCAACGGAATAGTTACCTAACGATTTTATCGCAGTTACTCAGATATTTAGGTCCTTGTTTAAAGCTCTTTTAAACGTTTTAATCTGTATCTACCGCAGAATAAATGGGGGGGGATCTAAACAATGATTATTTTAGTATCTAAATAAAAGTATTCGTGATTTAATTTTAGTCAGCCGTCTAACGAACCTATTAAATGTGTACTAAATGTGTGTATTAAGAAGAATACACTCGCTTCGCTCGTATCAGTGTCTCGGAATTGGCGGCCCTATACATATATGGAGGAGCCTCCACTTGGCTCATGATGGTGGTTCCGCACTGCCGCATCTGATAACGATATAATATTTTCTTTTGTGTTCATCGTTGGAAACGTTTTTGACTTTAACTTCGCTATTTGTCATCGTAGACTTGTGTGGTTGATACCATTTGCAATTTTTTTGGAATTGAAATCTGTAATTTTGTAACTAATTTAGTAGTGATAGGCTACATTGAAAAATACACTTTTGAAAAATATAATAATAGTTTTATTTATAAAAATTTAAACATCGTTTATTTTCATTATTAATTACCATTTCTTCTTTTGGATACTTTTCATAAAAATAATTTTGATCTTTTGCAGCTGACACGCGGTCCGCGACGGATCCCCCCCTTTTTTAAATATTACATATTTTATTTAAATGTACTTTACACTGAAGAGAAATTCATAATTTGCTTGTATATTTAAGACGTGCATCAAAGGCAACATTTGTACCTTATACAAATGCTGGTCGACGGAAAAATTTAATGAAGAAATAACAGATTATTTCAGCTTCACCAGGAAATGAAAGCAGGTTAAAGTGACGGAAATGATTGGAACATCTTGTTACAAAGTACTGGTAATTGGACAGTTCAGTGTGGGCTACAACCTGCACAGCACTAAAGGATTTGATTTTATTTGGATGCCAGTATTTTCAAAATATCTTCTTCATTCATGTATTAGGCATATTAATTTATTATAGGTTCAATTTATTCCTCAATCGACTCTATTTTTTTCTACTGGTTGTTATTTTTTAGTTCAAGTGGTAATATGACTTCATATATTCTCTTAACATTAATCCAGTTTCATTTAGCTTCTTCTATTCTATGATTATACTTGACTCCTCTATATTCTCATTATTTCTAAATCCATCTATTCTACTGTAGTAAAATATATTTTAAAAAGAATTTTTTTAAAGTGTCAAAAACCTGTCGAAAGTAATTTTAAATAATTCTTTTGATAAGAAATCAATAAGTCCAGGGTTCTTGAAGAATCGCTTTTTTAAGTGATTGAAGTGAAAGCGTTGAAAAAAACGTTTTTGTACGATTCTTAAAATATAAATTTTACAAAAGAATGCAAAATACATCATAAAATTTCCATCAATTAGATTATTTTACTCGTTTAAATGCGATTAAAATACACCTCGTTATAAATGTGGCTATGAAGCTACCCCTATATAAGACATACAATTTTTCTCGCATTAATTGTTAATAACTCCGGAATCATATATGTCTCATCAACAATTTCAGTAGGAGTTTATTAGATAATTGAATTGCTTTTGTTTTGAGCCCTTACAGCGTATATTGTTTTATGATGGAAGTTGTCTCAGTTTTGAATGAAATAAAACAAACGCTCACACAAACAAAAACTAAAAATCGTTTAATTTTTTTAATATTCGATCCAATGAAAATTGAAAAATAAATTGTAATTATTATTCATTAAAAATTTATATATTTTTTTGTCATTTGGTATATAATAATTGTATATAAAAGATGTTTCTATAGCAAATCCCAAGCAAAGACTCCATCCATATTTTAAGTTGATATACATACAATAGAGAGAATATCAAAAAAGGCCCCAAGACGCAGAGATCTATATCATGTCAGATAGCCAGGCAGCTCTTAAGGCTCTGTGTTTATACAGTTTGAGTCTGTTACAGTTTGAGTCTCCTTAGTTTGGATGTCAGGACATGAAGGAATACCAGGAAATGAAGAAGCATACGCCTTGCTAAGGAGGGTGCAGAGATTGATTTTGTCGGGCCCGAATCATTCTTTGTGGTGCCTAAAACATATCTTCATAATATCATGGAAACGTGGGTCTACCAGCCACTCTGGTCTAAAAAAAGCCATAAGAGTTTATAGTCTACTCTAGGACAATTACTGGAACTTCGTGGAAATCAATTTAGGCTGATTATTGACCTACATTGTCCAGTGAATTATCATCTGAAACACGTGGGAAAGGCAGCGGTGGCTTCATGTCACTTCTGCCTGACATATAAAGAAACAGCTGAACACTGGTTGTGTGAGTGTGAATCTCTAACCTACAAAAGGCTATTTCACCTCAGCATTCTATTTCCCACCACCGCAGAGGTAAACGATCATGTCCCCAAAACCATTTTAAGATTCTTAGGAAGCTTAAAACTTGACTGGGTTAAAAAAAAAAAAGTTGGGTAACCAAAAAGTTCCATATTAGGGTCACAGTGACAAGGGGCTGAATAGCCTCGGAACCCTAAATCACTAACTAGGGTGTTTCTGCAATGCGTGGAGATAATTCAGGGAGTGATGATATGGGTTGAAATAATAGAAAAAAGTTTCTATAAACACAAGTTCGTAAACAATTCTTCTACCAGGTATCCGCCATTAAAAAAAAAAAAATTTATATCTTTAGAACGGTTGAACCGATTATGTTAAAATTTTGGAATAGTCGTCAATGTAAAAACAGTATAAAAAACTCAACTTGTTCCAAATGGTGGCCATTTGAAATAAAAATAACTCATTTACATTTATTTTAAATTAATGTTTTTAATTGTTGCCATTTTGGAACAAGCTATTGTAAAAAGTTGATAATGTTTTTCAAACTAGGTCTTTACACTGACTACTACCGTACATAATGTCAACACAATCGGTTAAGCCGTTTTAGAGATATAAATTATTTAGTTAAAAAAACGGCTAATAACGGGTAAATGAACCGTTTCCAGTCATATGTTTATAAGAATTTTAGCTTTATTTTGATCCATATAATCACCCCTTGAATTACAGAAACACTGTATAGTAAAAAACAAAAAAAAAAATATATTTTCCAAAGAAGTTTTAATTGTGTTAAAAATATTGTGTGGTGATTAGCCACCACTCCCCTCCTCCCCTTCGCTATCTCGGTATGTGCGTGAATCTTTGGTTTATTATAACTGCCTTGATAAATCTAAAGGAATAGGGCCGGTACGGACCTAGGGTTTATATCTGGGCGCATCGCGTTTTTGGTTATCGTAATATTATTAGTTGAACTAATACGCGGCTATGATAGGCCTTTTGTATTAGTCCGACATGTGCCAATACAGAGTAGTTAATATTAATATTGGTTTTAGTGGAAATTGGTTAGTTTTCGTAAATTAGTTTGTAGGAACAATCGTCAAAAAAGGCTAGCCTAAATTGAGATTCGCCCAGTGTACTTATATTAATTTTACCAGGCCAACGGACGACCCGACAATGTATTACAAAGTAAATCCACGTACCACCCAAACCGCACCCAACAAGCCGTTCCGTTGCAATTGATTTGAATTAAATTTTTTTTTAAAATTGTTTCACAATGTTGGAATTATCTATACAATTGCGTAAGTTATTTCAAACGAATATAATTTTATCAGTGTCACTTCTTATAATTACTGAAATACAACTGTAGAAAAGAAAAAAATATGTAAAAATTTTACATTATGAAGAAAATGATTAGAGATTAAATAATATATTAGAAAATATGGAAATATACAAATCAAAATTTAAAACACGTAAAATTTTTAATGAACAAATAAACTCACAAGTAGACATTATTTAAAAAAAAAAAAATTGGGAGCTTTCAAAGGGAGGGACAAGAAACCAGAAATATGGATAGAGGAAGAGGGAAGTGACTAACTCGAACACGAGTTTTAGATGAATTCATAAGAAGAAAGGAGGGGATGAAAAGTGGGAGGAGCAAGTTGTTTAATATAACGAATCCAAGCGTAGGATGATCAGTACTGTTAAGTGTTTTGAGAATGGAGTATATCCGAAACGCGTTAATTAGTGAATGACAGGTCTATTTTAAACAGGACGACAGCTTCCTTATTTCTCTCTACTTTCTATAACATGTTACTCAACTTAATTTTTCCTATTTGAGTGTTTAACCAAGGTTTAGTAGCATTCCGTGGCGCTTTAAAATAAAGAAAGTCATTTTGACTCAACATCAAGAAGCAATTTTGGGATTTGAGTAGTGAATTCTAGTGACGGCAGCTAGAATTAAGTGAAATTAACTTAGCTGTGAATGGCGGAACAATTTACTCATTTTAATTATAACATTCCTAGCGTAAATAAAAATGATTTTACAAAATTATAGAAACAATAAAAAATCGGTAAAAAACATAAAAACAATTGATTATATATTATTAGATATAAAGCTAACATTCTATGAAGAACTTTTTATATTGAAAATGTAAATTTTAAAATATAGCTTTAAAATGTCATGTTGTGTTTATTTTAGACTACAAAAAATAATATTGTTTGGTAACTTCACAGCTTTATAGTTTTAAACGAGTACAGTACATTGCAAAACAAATATAGCTCTTGGTTAATCAGCATTCAATAGATATGTTGAGACTAAATAACAAGGAAATTCAAGTTCAATAAGTAGCACAGCCAATTAGTCTTATTAGAGGGATGACAACATTGATTGATTCCATTTGTTGTTTAACATCGTAACTGGAAATATCTTTATAAATGACAAAATGTGCAACAGAAAAAGTCATCAATATGAAAGCATGACATCTACAAGTGATGGTGTATCAGCTTAAGTCAGCAATATATTTAATTAATTTGTTTTCTTTATACCTTGAACAATATATGCAAGCGTCATGAGGCGTCATATGGTACTTATCCATCTCTATCATAAAAACAGATCCGCTCAATGTAATTAGACCAGTGAATAAAAACAGATTTTGTAAGAATCTGGACAAAAATCCTTCAGACACAAAATTTGGTGGAAAGTTAGGTTTTGGGGGTACTTCAATGAGTGAAAAATCGGACACTCCAACTTACCGCTGGGTTCTCCTAGGGGGATTAAAAGAAGTGGCAAAACAGTCTTTTTTTTTTTGTTGTAAATATCTCAAAAACTAACCAAGATATAAAAAACAATAATTGAAAACAACATTGCAGGTGACTAAATTTTCCATCAAAATAGTCCTTAGTAATGTTTTCGTCAGTCGCACTGGGACAGAGTTACGAGCGCTCAAAGTTGAGAATTTTTTGAAATTGTTCGTTTAAGGGGGGCGGTACTTTTTGTCGCATTCTTTTTGCAAACAAAAACTAAATAATTTACTGTGACTTTATATAAAGGTATTTTTGGTAATTTTTTTTAGGGTATTGTTAGTACATTTTATAGTTTAAAAAAAAATGTAAAACCATAATTTTTGTAACTCCCAAATGTTTTTGACTATTTAAACAAAAGTTCTAAATATACGATAGCAGCAGATCTTAATTCCCTAATAACTTTTTTTTCTGTTAAAGATAAACTGAAAAGGTAAAGTTATTCTGGTTTCCAATGACTAGTAGAACATTCTGAACCAGAATTACTTTTGTATACTCAAAAACAGCATTACAACAATGTTTTTTAAACGGAACAACTAAGTTTTTATCTCACCACATTGATTATGTTTCAGATTGTAGTCACATATGTCATAAACAAGTGACAAAAATTTATAGATGTAGGTATAATAGTTTTTGAGATATTTGGAAAACGGTAATTAAAAACACATTGTTTTCGGGAAATAAGCGTTAAAGT
Source organism: Aphrophora alni (assembly GCA_963513935.1). Taxonomy (NCBI): domain Eukaryota; kingdom Metazoa; phylum Arthropoda; class Insecta; order Hemiptera; family Aphrophoridae; genus Aphrophora; species Aphrophora alni. The sequence continues at coordinate 12,843,719 of OY740776.1, forward strand.
TAAATTTTGCCCCAACAACACACTAAAACTGACCATAGGTAACTCCTTCTAATTCCTTATCCATCTGTTCCTTTTGAAGTCTCAACCTTCTTCTAGCTTTTCTAGGTTCCAGTGTTTCCAATTCTACCTTTTTGTCTGCTTTTTAACTCGTAATATGTCAAAATCAATCATTGCTTTTTCAAAATGCTTGCCTGGAATAATGTTCAACTGCTGCAGAACCTTTGGTTTAGCTTTGTTTCCTTTGTTATAAACCAAAGCAGCCTCATAAGCTGCCAACTCAACAACTTTCCTACCAGCAAAGCCTCTTTTACGGCAAATGGACCACAAAACACTATTATAACTCTCATTGGCGTTCTGAGTTTTTCCTTTCAAGCACCTTCGCAAAAGTACAGGCGCGGAGAGGTCATTGAAAATAGGCTTAATAAAATCCATAATTGGAGTTGGAATAGTATTTTTGTGTTTATAATTTACTACATTGCCTGCAGCTACTGATTTTTGGTATGTACACTAAGATTCCGCTCTATTCGGGCAAAAATGATGACGCGGTTGCTCATCCGTACTTGGTGATTGTGATCGCAATTCCCTAAAAAACTGGAAAAATTGGCAAAACATAACTTTGGTTTTTTCCCAATAACTTTATTTAAAATCTTGATATTTAATTGAAATTTGCACCAAGTTGTTATGGAAACATCAGGCTTTAAAAAAAAAAAAATTAAAAAGTATTTTTTAAAATCTTTTGGTGTACCGCCCCCCATAAAGTATTTTATGAACAAAACTTGGATGTTTTGAGTTTCGGCCGATTTTTGTATAGTAAAAAGCGCTAAATATGGGTACTGTATGTAAATGTTTGCACATGTAATACCAAGTATTTGGATATAAATTTTTGTATGTACATATTTATGCACACTTATACATTACACACTACAACTACAAAAACGTGCAGTTACACATTTTCCACATTTACATGCATATACTGAATAATATTATATGCGTATAGATGAACAATTTTTGATTTAAAACAGTATAACATATATGCATGAAAATATTTCTACACATATTTGCACATATATGCGAGTGTATATACATGTATACAACTAAAAACACTTACCTTCAAAAATGCCTGTTTATGTAGTTGTAATGTGTGTTTATATGTGAGCATAAATATATATAGCCTACCGGGTGTTCAAAAAGTCTGGAAACCCCTTAATATTAATTTTAATAATAAACGCGAGCAATTAAATTCTAGGATTACGTCCTCACTGTAGTTACCGACTTTTTGCTCATTTTAACTGTCTTTTTTCGCTTTGGGGGGACGTCCTGTGGAGGAAGTGTAAAAAATCTTAAATGTAAGCATAGGTCGAATTATACCTCATTTTAAAGGTCTTTGTTAGAGGAACACATTGCCGCAATCCCGACTGAAAAAGAACCATTCGTTTGGAAATGGCAGCCTCTTAAAGTTTGTTTGATTTTAATGCTAATTCAATGGCAAATTTTTAATAGGCTTTAGTTTAGATTACAATGTCACTTAGTGAGACAGAGCAAATAACCATTCTGATGATGAGGGGTTATGGGGATAGAACTCGTTCATATGAGGAGGTAAGCCGCTTGTTCAATGAAACTTGCCCCAATTGACCACCTATTCAAAAATCAACAGTGTTCAAGACCGTACAGCGCGGTTCTGTAACAGATCGGTCAAGATCCGGACGGCCAATATCAGCAACCAATGCGACCAATCAGCTACACAAGGACACCCTTCTAGCACCTTCTGTAATACCTTCCAAAGTTTGTATATTTTTTAATAATTATTGTCTTGCAAAGTAAGTAATTTAAAATAAACAACTGACATGCTGTCTGTTCAATTTTATTAATAATGATAATTGTCCCCAATTACATCTGTGCACTCCTAACGTTTTAAAACAATTAAATCGACCATTACTGATATTTACTATACCTCCACACTACATCTGTGAAATTATCATAGCTAAAACACTAACATAACCATCACGGTTGAGTATACACTTCTGCCTCTTAATCTTCGCAACGTAAAGTTAACAAATTTTAAAAGGCTGCCATTTCCAAATTAATGGTCTTTTTTCAGTCGGGATTTCGGCAATGTGTTCCTCTAACAAATACCTTTAAAATGAGGTATAATTCGACCTATGCTTATATTTAAGATTTTTTAGACTTCCTCCACAGGACGTCCCCCCAAAGTGAAAAAAGACAGTTAAAATGAGCAAAAAGTCGGTAACTACAGTGAGGACATAATCCTAGAATTTCATTGCTCTGCGTTTATTAATAAAATAAATATTAAGGGGTTTCCAGACTTTTTGAACACCCGGTATATATATACATGCAAACATAGGAATACTTGGTGTTACATGTAAAAACACTTACATACGCATATTTAGTGCTTTTACTATACAAAAAATCTGCCTAAACTGTACAAAAATGCAAATATTACTTTCGTAAAAATGACTTGGGGGAAAAAAGTCTCAACTTTGAGAACTCATATCTCTTAGTCCAGTGCGTCTGACGCAAAAATTACTAAGGGTCAATTTGATGGAAAATATAATCAGCTACATCTTATGTATTTAACTTTTTTAATTATTGTTTATTTTTTAGATATTAATAAAAATTCATTTTGCCACACCTTTTAACCCCTGCGGGGTGAGCGGGAGTGTTCAATTTTTACCCATTGAAGTAACACCAAAACCTAACTTTCCACCAAATTTTGTGTCTGAAGGATTTTTGTCCAGTAAAAATCTTTATGCAGTGCTCTAAATACCCAAAAGTTGGTTTCTTGGCGTTGCAAGAAATGTTAAATTGTATTGTTAGAGCTAGAGCAAGGGCGATTTGTTTAAAACACTTAGGTTACGTATCACTAGATAGAGTAAAACTCGAACAGAAGATCTTACGCAATTACGTGTACTTAATTAAACATGTTTCAACGACAAAGTAGCCATCCTCAGTGATTAATGAGCTGCAATAACTAAGTTAAGTTATAGTTTAGTTATTGTAGCTCATGTATCACTGAGGATGGCGACTTTGTCGTTGAAACGTGTTTGATTAAGTAAACGTAATTTTTGTGAGATTTTGTGTTCGAGTTTTAGTCTATCTAATAGTCTATTATCTCACAAGTCAAGCTCAATATTTATTTAAATTAGTTATCACTCATCTTTTAACGTCGAACTTTGTAAATGTGTATATATTAAAAGGTTCGCTTCGCTTGGCCCTGGCGGGAATCAAAGATGTCTGAACTCTCTACGTTAGATTCGTTGACTTAGTTATTGGGTGTTATCCTACTACATTTCTCAGTGCAATATGAATGGAACTAGGTACCAAGGTGTATTGAATAAACACGTGATTCCAGAAATTACAGTTCCAGAAATGCAATCTTAACTTGTTAATCTTGTGTAAACTTTTTTGAACAATTGAACTTGTTATTCGATGGATTGGAACAGATAGTGAGTTTATGGACGGGTTGTCAAGATCACCAGACCTAATCATTAAGGACATCTCTTTGTAGTTCTGCTAAAAGAAATGAGTTTATCCTTACACCATCATTACAGATGAGGAATTGATGACAATAATTTAAAATTAAAATCCCAAGTTTCTACAAGACTTTCCGGCATTTCTATGAAGCTTTCATTTGGCGGTGCTTTAGCGACGAATAGTGATCATTGTTTCTTCTTTGACAATTCATTGTTTCCTGTATTACTTATTGAAATTAGTAAAATCCGTGATGTAACAGTAATATAGTTAATAAAAATAAAATATTCTAATATCCAAAAACTGTGTTTTAATTTAACCGCCATTTTGTTTACATGCAAGATATTTACTTGAACATTCTGTCGTACACTTTTATATACATTTAAAACATATGCAAAATATTAACCAAATCTGTTTACAAAGGACTGCTTCACGACAAATGAGACATTGGAATACCTTCATGGGACACTGTATAAACAGTGTATTGATACTACAGTAACCACATCCATTACCATCTGTATTCGATGTATCAATATTGTTAATGGGAAGACATTATAGGATATAGATTAGAAATTCGATCTGTATTAATGTGTATATTTGGTGATATCTTACTGAAGACAGATGAAACAATTAACTGAACCTAATGTGGACTGTTAGTCATTTTACTTTCTAATATGCATTTAATAATGATATTTATTGTATTTTTGGATTTAGATAGGATAAGTTTAGTTGTCGCCATATTTTAGAAGTTTCATGGAGCCGAAAGTTGATTTTCAACATGGCGTCCGTCCGCCATCGTTGTCGTTGTTTGTACGTAAGGACGAGAGCACCCCACAAGAGTAAGAAACATCGATTACGGTTAGGGGATTATAGTGTGCTCTTTAGAGCCCTAATGAAACTTAGCAAAAATTTAACTTAAAACGTCAAAATGGCCGCCATTTTAAAACAGTTCTTTTGTTAATATCTCGTAATAATAGATTCACCCAGTATTTTTTGTCAGTAAAGTTGGTACACGATATAAACTGAAATTAGTTTAAAATCGGTGCAGTAGTTTCCAATATATAACATTTTCACCTCCTGACCAACAGATGATTCCAGATGATTTGTAATTTTTTTATCAATAACATAGTTAGTAGGATTTAAACGGAGTTCGGAATTTAATAGATTTTTTTTTTAAATCGTTGTAGCAATTCCCGAAGTTTTTACAAATTTATCCCTTATTAACAAAAGATATCTATAATAAAAAATAAATACTATTGACCCAGTACATGATTTAAATACGAATTTTACAACAAACATTTGTTTGAAATCGGTGCAGTTAGTTTTTGAGCCATACGAACACAATACGTTTTTTAAATGGTCGCTATTTTGTCATTTTAAATTGAATTTTTCTGAATTTCTATAGGGTTCTATATGAACACACTATAGTCCTCTAGATCAAATATTTTGTTCCAATCTTAATTTTTGTGGCCTCTAACGTGCTCACGTAATGACGACATCGACGATTGGACAGAAAACGTACTACGATAAATCTATAATAAGCGGCATTCAGTCCAAAACTGATTATACCTACATTTTGTATAAACATAATTTATTTGTTGCCACCTACAGAAACAGATTTGTTTAAAAATTTTCACATAATAACATATTGAAGAAAACTTTAATGCTAACACATAAAACCTAACTTAAACTTACCTGACATAACCTAACCTAACCTAACCTAACCTAACCTATCCTAACCTAACCCAACCTAACCTAACCTGATCTAACGTAACGTAACGTCACGTAACATAACTTAAAGTAACGTAACGTAACGTAACCTAACCCAACCTAACCTAACCTAACCTAACCTAATCTAACCAAACCTATCCTAACCTAACCTAACCTATTTACGACGAAAAATAGCAAAGTTATTGTCAAAATTTTAATATCGATCCTTGGCTTGCTAAGAGAATGTGATATTCGTATAGTTCGATTAGACCTAAATTTTGTGTAAACATAAAGGAAAACAATTTGTTGCCACCCACAAAACAGTTTTGTTATAATCTTCACATAAAAACAGGTTGAAGAAAACTTTAATGCTAACACATAAAACCTAACCTAACCTAACCTAACCCAACCTAACATAGCCTAATCTAACCTAACCTATCCTAACCTAACCTAACCTAATCTAACCAAACCTATCCAAACCTAACCTAACCTATTTACGACGAAAAATAGCAAAGTTATTGTCAAAATTTTAATATCGATCCTTGGCTTGCTAAGAGAATGTGATATTCGTATAGTTCGATTAGACCTAAATTTTGTGTAAACATAAAGGAAAACAATTTGTTGCCACCCACAAAACAGTTTTGTTATAATCTTCACATAAAAACAGGTTGAGAAATCTTTAATGCTAACACATAAAACCTAACCTAAACTGACCTGACGTAACCTAACCTAACCTAACCTAACCCAACCTAACATAACCTAATCTAACCTAACCTATCCTAACCTAACCTAACCTAATCTAACCAAACCTATCCAAACCTAACCTAACCTATTTACGACGAAAAATAGCAAAGTTACTGTCAATATTTTAATTTCGATAGCCTACTTGGCTTGCTAAGAGAATGTGATATTTGTATAGTTCGATTAGACCTAAATTTTGTGTAAACATAAAGGAAGATAATTTGTAACCACCCACAAAACAGATTTCTTAAAAATCTTCACATAAAAACAGGTTGAAGAAAACTAAACAAGAGTACTGTTTTATTGCGTAGTTACCTCAGGATGTCGCCACGCATTAATTAGAAAGAGTAATTAATTAATTATTCATTTTAATTTATAAAATGGAAGCACAGAATTTGTCGTCTTGAGTTATTAAACTTAGCTGAGGTTTCCACTTTAGCAAAACTTGTTACGCTAGCATAACTTGTTTATTATTCTGCAGTGCAATGTGTTTTGCCAGATTACAGTGCAATGTGTTATGATATGCCACTTCATGTCTGATTTAATGTGCAAGGATAGTCACAGGTTTGAAATTATTCTATTTTTGTGACGTACAACCATTGACAAATCTGTGTCATATAAATTGAAGCACACAACAAAGATTAAACATGAATATTACGTTAATTTTATTTTGGAAATAGGTCCGGGTGTTTAAATGTTCTTAGATAAATTAACGATTTTTGGGTAGCTGACATTAGACGAAAAATTAAATTAGCATTATTTTAAAATTGATTATAACAAAACAATTTCCTCTGATGTGTTATAGAAGATTTAATTTTTCAAAATTGGCCTTATATACGTCGTTTGTATTTTTTTGAAATATGAAGATTAAGGACGAAACACTTCAAATCAAGACTAATTGCAAAACATAAAATAAAACTTCTCCACACTAAAATTTGATTTCATTTGTTTTGGTTAAGGGGATACGCCTCCTCCGGAACATTTATTTCCTATTTTTTAAATTGAAACCATAAATAATATTTTTTAAGCTTTGTTATAATGAAAGACAAGGTAAAATAAATTAAAAAAAGTTGTCCTACCCTTAGTGTTCATAAATTTTACTTATTTCATCTTTTTAAAAGTTTTTTTAGGTATTTAACAAAATTTTGAATATTTTTTTTGTTTTTGAACCATTTTACCTAAAATTTTAAAGGCTCATTCTACATATATTAATACAGTTTTCCAACTATGGAAAATTTTCTAGCTAGTATGTAACAAAAGTTATATGGTTTCAAATTTTTTGAAAGTTAAAATTAAAAAATGTTCTTTTAAAAACTTTTATAAAATGAGTAATATAGATTGTGAAATGATTCCCATAGTTGAAAAGCTGGCAAATCTTATAAAGATAAAGTGGTAAAAATTTCAAAGCTCTATCTTATATGGGTCAAAAGTTATTCAAAATCTTGTGTTTGAAAACGGGGAAAAAATGATAAGCGGCAAATGACGTTTAAAGTTTTACTATGAATCAAATATCAAAAATTCAATGTTTGCTACCTTCTAAAAGTCCCCTGCACCAAATGTTTTTATTTCTTAGGCAATCTTCATCTTTGTTTTATGTCTCTTCCCATGTTTAGGACTTGTAACAGCTATATGACTATGTATGCTATATCATCTACCTAATATAAAATTATCCAAAGGGTCTAAACAATGCTCGACACAAATTTTTGCCTCTACACCTAGTTTACCTTCGCAACTAAACACATACTTGTTCAAAATGGTACTAATTACTATGAACTGTAACATAAAAATAAACTCACTTCAAATGAACACAATAGTAAACATAACCTAAAATCAAAACAACAGTTTACATCATTGTTGTCACAGCAAACCGCTGTTGCAGTGCTAGATCATAAAAATATCACATATAATTAATTTAGAAGGATCTAAACTAAGACTAGACGGAAAAAGTGTAGATCCAATAAGGGATTCTTGGGATTGCCGTAGAATCACTCAATACAAATGTGGTACTGAGATCTTTGAGCAAAACTGAAAAAAAAAATAATAAATAATTTTTTTTTTCAAAATTGATTAACAATTTTCACCAAATTTTCGTAAAAATGTTGTCTCTAAACATCCAAACAAAGACCTGTTATAAAAGACCTAATTTTATAAATTCGACCGTTATTTGCACAAGCTACATTATCATTTCACAAAACGAGCACAAATTGGAGAAACTTAGCCATCAAGATTTATATTGGCATCAGTGTTGCATCAGAGTTTGTGAAGAGAGACCTGTTAGAAATGATGAAGAGAGGGATCTAACCCAAGACTAGACGGAACAAGTGTGGGGCCAGCTAGGCAACCTTGCGATTGACGTAGCCATATTCACTACAAATGCGTTATAATACCATTAGAGCAAAACTGAAAGAAGAATATATATATTTTTGTCAAGGTTGATTATCATTTGCCACTAAATTTTCGTAAAAATGTTACCTCTAAAGATTCATACAAAAACCTATTATAAAATCTTAATTTTATGATATCAATAATTAATTGCACAAACATAATTTTTTCACTAATGTAAGGTATGTATGTTAATTTTTTTAATGTTTAAAAACAATTTGCAATGTTAATTTAGTCTATTTAAAAAATTTCTTAAAAAAAAAAAAATTGATTTTGTAAAAAATAAAATAAAAATATTTCAGTTTTGTTGTTGATATAGTTAGGAAACCAACAACAACAACAGTAGAGAGTGATTTAATTTAATTTTAGAACATGTTTTATAAACGGTCATTGTTAGGCTAATAAAATGTCCAATGTCTATATATTTTAAAAAACTAACACTTTTACAAAAAAATAAACATGAAAAATTGGTGTTTTTTGTGCAATTTGTTTCAATTAAACCCCGTCAATTTCTTTTTCAAGGCAACCATCGTTTATTTATGTGGGCCTTCCCACGATCATACCACAAGTTGGAGTGAAACAAGTTGCTTATAAAAAATTCTGTATTAAATATAGTTATATTTAAATATAAATATTATAATATATTTAATATATTAAATATATTCTGTATGGAATAGTGTCGTGTTTGGTATCAATTTGCTTATATTTTCCTAAACATTCGAACTATGCTGAAAAAAATTTAAAGTGTGTCTCCCATAAAAAAGTTAAACAGAGCAGTGTTAACGCTAGTAGGTGACTCATCACTGAAACAGCTGGGTGAGGAAGGGAGCGACGGGGGGACGGTCGCAGGTAGCCAAGGGTTCAGACGCCAAGTTAGTGTATACAGACTATAGGTGATCCCTCCAGAACGAACGTGTCCAACCTCTGAGTGATCTGTTGGCTGATCCTCACCGCACTCTACCACATTTGTTGTCTAAGGACTGATCCTCTCTGGACGAACTCCTTTCTAACTCCTACAACGTCATTTCCTACTGTTCTCTCCAGACATTATCAGAATAAGAGTATTCGAGGACTATTAACGCTCCATTTTCCTCCCATTCGTGTAAGGGATGATGACCACCAGGTCTTCCGTTGTCAAACTCGAGAAAGAAAAGTAAACACTGGATTTAAATTAAATACAATTTCTTAGGTTGAGTTTATAACAGCATCGGAGCAAGGGAACACATTTATTAAAAATTTAAAACAAATTAGTTATTATACTCAAAAGCTTTAAAACCTCTCCCCCGTAACACTTGAAGTAAAGTTCACTGACATATTATCTCATCTGGAATATTGCCATACTCTAAACATCAAATTATTAATATACTAAATTAATTTTATGTTTGTTTACACAACATTCAATCTAGTTGAACTAATAACTTTGTTAATAAAGTTACAAAAATTGTAAACAGAGATTAACTCCTTAATAAAAAAGTCAAGAACTTTATGAAGAGGTAACAACAATTAAAATGTTTTCCTTTTATATACCCAGCACAAAAAGTACAGGGCGAGTTTGGTAATTGTCGAAAATTCCGACATCTGATTTTATTGTTCCACACGTTTCATGGCCTCAGTGAAAAGTGATTTTCAACATACTGTCCGTCCGTCGGCGTTGTCCTCTGTACGTAAGTGTAGCGCCCAAAAATATAAAGATAAAAACATAAAAATTGGTACAGGAAACTAAATTGTGGTCATACCGATATTTTGGAAATACAAAAAATAAAAGAACTGAAAACTGTCAATTTAAACAGTTTTGTGTTCATATTACAGTATTATTTTCAACTTACAGCACACTAAATTAGATAAAAATTTACAAATTATAATTCTGCATGTAACGATGCAGAATATAGGTTAATATCACTCTACGATGACAATTAGCATAGGTTAAACATGTCATCTCGAATCTTGACCTTGAAAGAAAATGTGATGTTTGTATAGTTATGAATTCCGGGATAATCAAGTCACCAAGATTTCTTCACGACCTTTGATTGTCGCCAGGGCAGAGACACTGGCACGAGCGAAGCGAGTGGAGACTTTTCAATATATAATCATCTACAAGGACCGTCAGGTTCTAAGGAAGATCAAGAAAGTAGTAAGGTTCAAGCAACTTATGTAATAATTGTTTTAAACAAACTAAACCTACTGGATAATACTTTTAGAATTTACAAATACAATTTAAAATTTCCTACAAGGCCCAAGAAACCAACTTTAGGGTATTATATTTAGAGGATCTGCTTGTATTGATTGATTGATTTGATTTGAAGTTTAAAGGGCTTTTAAAAACCAGTTTTGGCATCGCGACCGATGGCATATTGTCCAACTAAAACCTCCTTATTCAAAGCTTAGCAGATTTGTTCCCCTTACAAGTTTAAGTAATCCACTAACTAGCTCGCCCAATTACAGTTCCCCAGGAATTTTGAATCCAAAAACCTTTCACCACTTATTGCTCAAGGGCTTAAAATTGAAAATTATGGGTCTGCAGTCTCCTCACCTTCCCGCATAGTTTATTCAGTTTTGCAATAAGCTCCTATCCTGTCCAAGTGAAGTCACAGACCACAGTGTCCCGTAATATGTTCGAGTAGTCCCTTACCTTCAGATCATTATTGTCCTTTCAGAACTACCTGAAACAATGGTACTGAAGTAATGATTTACCATGGGTTACCCCTTAAGGATTCCCCATCATTGGTGGTGTTTTGGATAGCCCACCGGTTTATGGCCACCTTGTCCAGACACCGATATTCTTACAGCAGGCTCAGAAACTACAAACTCTGATGCAGAATCCCGTTTAGCTATATAGTCGACCTTCTCGTTACCCTCAACTCCCTTATGCCCCAATACCTAGTGCAAAGTTACCTGGTTTTCCCGAGATAAAGCAATGAGGTTTTCTCGGCAATCCCATACCAGACTAGATTTTATTGTAGTGCCTGCAAGTGGATTAATTGTAGTCTGACTGTCTGTATATGGATACGGTTTTTCATAAATTCTCGACTCAAATTCTCCTATATGCAGTCATTTATGGCCATAATCTCAGCCTGAAAAACTGGCATATTGTCCCAAAGTAAACGAACGTTTCAACCCCGGTCTCAACCCATAGACCGCAGTACCAGTACCAGCCGTAGTTTTTGAACCGTCGGTGCACCACAACCAGGTTTCCTGTATTTCCTACAACTCGATATTCGTCCCCATGGGTCGTTGTAACTTTAAAAGCTTTTGAAAACGAGTATCTCTTGTCTGTCTTATCGGTACACATACTTAGAATCGGATACCTAACCTAACCTAACCTAACCTAACCTAACCTAACCTAACCTAACCTAACCTAACCTAACCTAACCTAACCTAACCTAACCTAACCTAACCTAACCTAACCTAACCTTTTCTGTAATTTTAGCATGCCTCATATGTGAGTTTCTCCAGAACCCGGTGCACCTCAGCCTGTAGAGTGCTTTTCTCGCTTCCGCCGTTATAAACAGGTCAATATGTGGAAGCCCTAGTAATTATTCCATTGTAGCAGTTGGTGTAGTGAACACTGCTCCGGTAGTGCATAGACATCCTCTGAACTATTATGTTCTGCTTGTATTACATTGTATTCTGGTGTTGGCCAAGTACCATGTTGCCGCCATCAATTTTTTTTATTAATGAAAAATCAAATTATTATTATAATATATAGATGTTATAGAATTCCTATCCACCGGTAGAATTAATTTTTACCATCTATAATCCATATAGAATTCAAAGAGTTACGTTTTACTGTTAAATTCATCTCAAATCTTGTTTCCAGTTTCTAGAAAAAATTTTAAGTATACAATAATCTCTTTGCTTCAATGTATGTTCTCAGAACATTTCTTATGTGGGATACTATCTCCCAATTGGATATCGTCTCAATACTTCTACAAAGACTTTTGTCTTAAAGTTCATAAAAAATTCCTTAGAAGAGTACTTCACTGCATTATTAACGAAAGCGTTATTTGTCTATTGTATGTTAAAAAGAGAATCTAAGAGCATATATCTTACATTTTACAAGAAACATAATCACATATTGCTTTATGAATGTTTAAGCAGAAGTTATGTGTATTGTATACGTGGAGTGTACATTAAGTAATGAGTCTGGTAACGTAATGTTAGATGTGGCAACACTGGAAACGCGGGACGTGGAGGGACAGCAGGTGAACATGTGATATGCCCTCAGTACTAGTTTGAGCTTTTTAGAATTATTTGGTTGTCGATTTTTTTCGTGAAACAATTTTTCTACTGCGTTCTAAAAATCAGTAACCACCAATTCGAGTTACTGTGTGGTTTCAAGTTTTGCACTTAGCACTTGGACTCTTGTAAAACGTCGGCAGACCTACGGGAACCGTGTTTTGTCAAGAGCCCAAGTTTGTCGGAGGTTTAAGGAATTTTCTGAAGGAAGAAAGTCGATGGAAGATGAACTAGACAGCAGAAGGCCTTCATCTTCAAAACCCGATGCAAATGTCGACAGAATCCGGAATCTTGTGCGTTCAGATTGTTGGTTGACAGTCAGAATGATCGTAGAAGAGTTGAATTGTGGAATGAGTAACAATTGTTGACACAGGAAGTGCAGACAAGCTCACTGGTGACGTTTGCAGTTACAGTGCATGATTACTGATTTATTATCAATTGGTGAAATAAATAAAAGAGATATATTGTTATAACTTGGTAACTACTGAAATAAAATAAAAACTAACAGGAACAGAAATATCTACAAAAAAAATATAACGTATGAAAATCAGAGGTAACAATAGACAGATTGTGTTACTTATCTAGAATACGAGGGATAAGTTAAGTTTGGTAATTGAACACAATTTACATCTCCGTTTTTCATCTGTGACAGCCTCATTCGAGACACTTACTTATACACCCGAACATCACTAGTAGATGCTCTATAGTTCACTTTGTGAACTAACTACCCCCACCACTTTTCCCTTAGATTGTAACAGTAAGAAACTAATTTATATTAGGATTGTAAGGTAGAGGTTTCAATGAAAGCAACTAACAAAAACTTAAGATTGTCAATTTTGAGGTTATGTTTCTTTAAGAGTGATGTTGTCTCCTCATCTACCTAATGTTCAACTACCTAATTTCATAGCTTCAGGACACAGAAAATTGATTTTTATTTTGCCGTCCGTCAGTCGTCGTTGACGTCTCTATATAAGCACAGTAATTAAAATAGGAACATGAAAGTGTATAATTTGCTTACGCAGAACGTATACCACAATTCGAATTGTCGCGGTAGGAAGTGCCGCCCATTTTTCATTTGCCATGCGCAAGAAGAGGGTGTTTTCCAGGTGTGTGTCTCTGGCAGTGTAAACTAACGGTTGGAATATTTTTTTATCGGGGAACAATTAAAGAAAACCAACAATATTATCTTTAAAAATGGTTGGCTAAGACCATTTGGACAAGTCTAAAGATCCACAGGAGTGTGGATTATTAAATGCCAGCGATTATTAACCGCAAGTTTATCAGATATAGTTGACGGACAACGGTTACTCTATCTATGAAGCAGACCACGTGACATTTTAATTCGTAAGTAACCACTAGATTAGTATTTTAGGTATATTATTTGTTTAAACTCATTATTAAGCTGACGTAGCGTCCGGTGTGAGCTCGAGTGTAGTGTGTAGGTAGGTGATGTCGGCTGTTTTGCCGGGGATTGTTGCTTATGGCGAGGAATGGTGATGGGGTGTTCTAAAAGGTTATGTGGTAGGCAGCTCGAGGATCATAGAAGGGGAGATCAGGGACGGAATAAGTATAGGGACGAGGTGACGGGGTGAGGCGAATAAGTGGTCGCCACACAGGTGAGATGCCCTTCGGGGAGATTCCCACAGTATCTCTCTGGAGAGAGATCTGTTTAAAACATTTTTTCCTCCCTAAAAAAAAAAAAAAAAAAAAAGAGTTGAGTCTGGACCAATCACGAGCTGCCCTTTACTGTTCGACAGTAAGGGAGATGTAGGTGTTTGGTTGGCCCAGGGTTTCCGGCACAGAGGTCCGGGAGAAGTGCGGGGAAGTGTTCTCAGTGTTTGGTGTGACCAAACGCTGAGAAATGTTGGATTGAGTGAGTCGGGTAAATTAGTTCCAATGTAAAGGGCGATGGCAAAGCTTGTTCAGTGTATCACTGGCCTTGATTGTTTATTGGAATAACGACTAATATAATTAACGGGTCACACGCTTACATAATCAAAAGTTCGACAATTATTTGCATAACCATAAAAATTTAATCGTTTACGTACCATATTTATAACCAACTATTGGAAACCTTATAGATGTTCAGATAAATATAATTGAAAAATTCAATATTAAGGTATTATTAAACAGTTTTTTGTTCATTTCTCCAAATCATAACACAGTAAATTAGATAAAAATTTACAAATTCAGGTACTGCCTGATACCAACCATCATATTTCCACGAGGTTGTTGTAAAAAATGTAATTTTGAATTTTTACTTTTAAAGACACTATGATAATCGTATAATTATGAGACGAAGTTTAAATTGGGGAAAATTAATTGTATTGTTTACACTGATGACCGACGGTACTTGATAGAATTCCATATTTTAACAAATAAAACACAATTTTTCTTTTGTAAAATTCTATAATTTATTTGGTCTAGCCGACCTTTTTAGTCTTGTAAGAGCCTCGTCAATGCCGTAAGTGGCGAAACCATGGTCGGCTAGACCAAATAAATTATAGAATTTTACAAAAGAAAAATTGTGTTTTATTTGTTAAAATTAATTGTGTCAGTTGATTAACAGTTGAATATTCACATACAACAATAGCTGATTAACAATATATTCAGAAGTTTAACACGGAGAAATGTAATTGCATCAGCTGATTAAGAATTGAATATTTACATGTAACAACAGTTGATTAAAAGTATTTCCAGTTGTTGTTGAGTCCAAAAAATAGTTTTTGAAATAATGTCAGTTTATTGTGTATGTAGTGTTCTACAGCCCAAATGTAGTTGTCAATCAATTAATTTGGTATGCGAATTAAAATTATAAAAATGTTTTTAGGTAACCGAAATTTAGGGTTTGCAGTCGTGAAAGAAAACACATGGAATTTTCTAAAAATAAACTCCGAAGACTTTGATCAAGTTTTGTTTTAAGGGCTCAATAAACGTATTAATCGCCACCTATCAAAAATTCCATTTTATATTTACCGATAAAATAAATAAATAAAAAATAACAATTAAAAAAAAAAAATCATTTACCAAATTGGTTTAAAAGCAGTCTACTCGTTTTGGTGTAGACAATGAACGTCATTCCTAAAGTCACTTTTTGGAGTCAGATTTAACCTCAAAACGGTTATTTCAAAACGACACTGGTTTTTTGACCGTCTTTTTTTACACTAAACGTATGTAAGAAAGTAAAAATATTAACCTAACCTAAAAAACTAGCAAAAAAGTTTTGCAACGAATTAATTCGTGTCTCAAAACACACAAATCGGCCAATAGGTTAAAACATGTAACGTCTCACAAAATATACGGTTGATAAAATACGAAATTCGTCCATCAGGAGGTCATATTAGTGAGTACTGGTGTAGTACACCCGAAGAACCCTATCTGGATACAACTTCCTTCACGTAGTCTTGTTTTAGATCTGTGTTTCTCATCTTTCTAATCAAAAACTCAATTCATCTCTATGGACCAAAACTTGTTCCCTCTCGATCCTTCAATCCTTACGCTGGGGTCTTTATACTATACTTTCTCTTCTTTCTTTGTTTGATGAAGCAATAATAACCGAGAGGAGAAAAACCAAATATAAAATCTTAGAAAAAATAGGATATTTGCATTATGTAAAGAATTAACCGGTAACTAATCTAGTAACAAAACAACATTTTAAGGGAAATTTTGTAAGAAATATGGATGTTATATTTACATCACTGCTAGAAAGAAATTATGTTCTACAGAGGTGCTTTTATTAAAACATAAATGTACTTGAACTTCATATTATTACTCTGCACTTTGAACCTTTTCTAACTCTCTAGTTAAGCCTACAGTGTAATCCTAACTGAAGATCTAATCCTCCCAGTTGATATTCATTTCCACATATCCTGTATTACTTACGTCTCCTGGAGGATTACATTTTTAATTAACAGACGCAGAACGTTTTTATTATTTGCTTGTATATTTTTTGAAAGTAGCATTTAAAAAAAAGAAATTCAAATTGTCAAAATGTTTTCCATTGAGAGTAAGTCGTAAGTCTAATTTTATATTATGTGGGGGTAAATTTTATAATGAAAAGTTACTTAATAGACTTCACTCACCCCACCTTAAAGAAAATTGAACGTCCACAGGAAATTGTTGTCAAATAAATGTATAACTATTATTTGAAGAAAACCTTCACGTCATACACAAAACACAAACACTACACAAAATCCTGTATACAACAATTGCACACGCATGATGTTTTACGAAGAGACTAAACTCTTCTCGTCCTCAGATGTTAGTCCGGGATGTTCACGGACTAAAAAAGATGTTTGAGACTAAAAACGTCGATGTACATCGTTTTGTTTGAAGGAGATTTGTTCTCAATCCTTCTTCCTACGGCGCCACATGAATTCACATAAGTAGGAATCTAACAAATCTACTTCTTTCGGTTCCTGGTAAAATACTGTCCTTAATACACGCCAACAAGGTTTCAGCTGTTCTGTCGGGTCAAGTTCTGTTTTCTAATTTTGTCAATAGAAAATTGTTTACGAGTGGCGGTCCTCTTCTTGAACAGACTTGGAAGTATTCCGCCCAAACCTCCTACACTCATATCTTCAACACTTGATCCATGTCACTTTATTATGTCTTCTTTAGCTTGGGTACGAAGACCAGGTAACCTGGAGTGTACCGTCAAGTCCCAGGCGGAACATGAAAGGGACACCGAAACCGCAGTGGTCGTGAATGGTGGACTGTTTACGATCACGGGCCCACGACCATTCTGGGCTTCGGGGCGAAGCTGAGAAATCAGTTATAGCTTAAAATGGTACCACGGGGCATGGGAGCCCTGACGGAGCTTCACTCAGTCACCCATGCAGATGAGGTTGGACTCGTGGGGGTAGTGGTGCTGCTGATAGTGGATATTCTCCTTCCTCCTTCTTTTTTGGGTGGGTGTCGGTGTTGTGCCGAAAGGCTCTACATACATCGGCACTCCTAGTTTTTTTTGTTTAAATTTATTTTTTTTTTTAAACTAGTTCTTTGAAACTCTTAAAGTACATGTCTTCTTTAGCTAAGAGTTGACAGCATTTTCAGTTAACCTTCCACGAACAGACGAGGGCTTACCATCAGCTTTCCTTGTTGATTGATTTTCAAAATGCGTAATCTTGAGCTCATGGGCTTTAGTAAGTGTCGTATACACAGAAGTTTAGTTATAGGACAATCATCACCATGCACTTTGAACATGTCAGAGTTATTTACCAACACAACAGAGAAAAATATTTTACCTTCTCAATGCAGTATAAACTACTAAGTTCACAATATAAAAGTCAAGGTAATGTAAAATTATCTACAGGAAAACGTTCTTTCATATAATCAAAACCTAATGTTTTATGTCAAATTAAAAAATGAATAAATATTTTTTCGGATACATCATCATTATTATCATTATATTTCTGTTATTTCAGATTATAATTATTATGATGATTTATTTTCACTTACTTTTGTTCTGAAACAAAAGAAAAACAATGTTAATAATGATTAAAAAGATACTTCTTTTTTTTATGCTTCCTTCGTAATCAACTTTTAAAATACCGTTAATTGTTAATAATTTTGGTTTCACAAATAAATATAATTATTTTATGTAAAATTAATTTTAATTTATAATCTGTATGATTTTAAATAACGGAACTACTGAACTGATTTTGTTAAATAATATTTTCGGTTGGTTTATATTTACTTTTAGAGATTGTTGAGTGAGAAAGTTCTTGCAATACCTGTTATCAGTCGAACATAATCTGTTGTAACAAAAATAAACCTATCCAACAACTAACTGACTAGTAGCAAACAACATGTAAACAAACAGATTGGTCTTTGCTTAAAAGTTATCAGAGCGTCGATGCGCAATAAGTGGTGCGCATTAAACAAGCTATATGTTATCGCGTAAGGTCACATCAGTCTTGGCGCGGCCTGTGTTTGTCGTGGTGTGTTGTGCGTTTGGTTGTGCTGTTAGTCTATGTGTTTTGTTTGAAAGGTGATAGGTAAGTTTAATTAGAAATATTTGTAATGTTTAATTGTTTTGTAGAAGAATAAAATTGTATAGAACTAGTCATTAAGATACTTAGATTTAGCCGGTTTCTATTCTTTTATTTTTAACGCGTAAAATAAAACGATACTAAATAAATAACAAAATAGTATAAATACATAATAATAAATAAATAATATTTAATGAAAAACGAAAATTCAATATAAAAATATAAAGATAGAATGGTCACAAGTAAATGAATAATTAAAGGCTAATATTATTTATTTAAGAAATTAAAATTTGGAAAAAAATCTTTTGGTCTCTCCACTTATGACAGGAGAATGCCTCCATTAAAAAAAATATGATTCACCATATGAATTCCTTCACCGATTAAAAAGACCCAGACAACAAAATTTATAAGGTGCTTTTAAAAGACTTAAATATTTTGTCCTTGTTGTTTAAGGGTGAAAAAGTCTCGTTAAGCATTGGTTTATAAAAAAAAAAGAAGAAAACAACGTAAAATAAATATCCCTAGCTCTCGAATAACCTAATAGCGTTCGGTATAAAAATAAAAAGAGTCATTCAAAGAGACCAGAAAGAGAGGGATTAGCAAGACTGCATGAAAAAAAATTTCCTACTTTTTCTGAATCCTTTAGATCCAGTTAGGTCTTTAGGGATTGCCAAACCTGTACTCACCACACCTGAGCCCCTGAGTGTTGAAAGACTTATACTTTTGTATATTATATTCGCAAGATGATAGGTTAATTTTTTGTCTGTGGATAAATCGTTCTGTCAAGTCCACAAAAGTGTCTACAACAGTGTGAGCATCATTAAAGACAAACGCGTGGACCAACTTGGATCAAATTTGATATGAGGATGTGCCTTAAAATTGCCAGTAAAAATTAAATTTTGCTCTAGAAACCTGTAAAGACACAAACAAAACATATTTGCCGCTATTTATTCAAAATTGAGTATGTAATCGATAAAAAAATAGGGCTGTTATAAAAGACGTAATTTTTCAAAATTGGGTTTACCGATTTCGTTCAAATTGTAATGAAATGTGAAGGTTAAATACTCAAATCCGTGTGTTAAATTGGAAATTTAAAGTTTTACCAATTTTGAATAATTTATAAAAAACAAAAAGATCCTTTATCGCTGTTTTTAAAGTCGATTTTAGTCACATAGGACTTTCGTGTTCCATTTATGGCACAACTGAAACAAACTTGTATTTAAATTTTTTTTTTAGAGGCAACCTGCAATTGTTCATTTTCACTTTTTGGCTGTCAACGACAGAACGAATAATTGCGGTTGGTTTTTATTTGGTTTTGGTGACGTAAGCGAGAAAGTTTGTGCAATATTTGTGCTCCCGTTTATTTAAAGTGTCTGAATACTTATTAAAAAGTAGATCATCCACTTGATTAACTTAATCTATACTAGATCCAAAATGTCCTTCTGTCTACTAATCCTTTATTTTTAGTTTGTCTTATTTGGTATTTTTACCTTATTGTACTCTGGTTTCGGCCAACAGCCCATCATTAGTAATGTAGAATATAAAACACAATAAAATAAAGTTTAGTTTATTACTCCGTCCAGAGTTCGTTACTGTTCAATAATTAAAAAATATAAATTACCTTGTTTTAAAATTTGTAAAATAACATAAGAATAACAAATAATAATAATAAAAAAAAAATTATCAGACAAAAAGATATTTTTGATCTAATTTATAACTAATTTGTAGGTTAAAATCATTCATTTATTTAAGTAATATTTATTTTCTCCTTTCACAGCAGACATTTTACAAAAAAAACATTCGTACAAATAAATGTATAAACAAACATTGTTTATTATAAAATATTACTTTAGAAGATTAAAAAAAGATAAAAAATAAGAACAATTTTAGATACAAAATAAAATAAATTTTGCCCTCTACAGCTAGCCCGTTTTGAGGCTGCATACCATTAACTAATCACAAAACAAATAGAATACTGAATTTAGTTAATTGGGAGCAGTTAAACTATTAATACAATTAACAAAAACAAGTTCTGAAACAAAACAAACAAAAACCAGAGATGTAGTTTAAATTTAACAGACTAAACAAGTCTAGGAATTAGACTAATTATAAAACTATTTTAAACAGTTTTATTGTATTAACTAATACATGTAAACTATTATAACATACACATATTCATAGCAACATAATACACATACACACTTACCTGAAGTAACAAAGACTTTATACATATACATTAGCTGACATTACAACACTACACAATCACCCCCAACAAAGCTTCTAAGTCATCAATGACCAACAGCCAGAGTTTTAGAAGTTGTAAAAATTTTGATAGATTTTTAAAATACATAGATAGTCCAGTTAGGTACATAGGCAGGTACAGTATATCAAACACACAGAACACAATTCTCACAAAAAATACGCCTAAGTATCTGACGCGTTTCAACGACTAGGTCGTCCTCTTTAGTGATACACGAGCTACACCAATCAAACTATAACTATAAATTGATTGGTGTAGCTCGTGTATCACTGAAGAGGACGACCTTGTCGTTGAAACGCGTCTGATACATAGGCGTATTTTTTGTGAGAATTGTTCTGTGTGTTTGGTATACTGTATAATTTTTCTTATAAGTCAAGCTCAACATTTAATATATGCAGGTAGTTTATTAGGTAAGTTACCGATATTTACAGTTATTGTAGATTCTAGACGTGACGACAGTGTAAAATTTAAAGTAAAGTATAGTCAATTTAGCTCTGGCAACAGAGGGTTTGTTTTTATTCCTACGCGAATGATATTCAGCTCTGTTTTGGAAACCTGAGAAACTCGCACTTCTGATATAAAACATTTGAAGGAATTTGTAGATATACAGGGTGTTAAAAAACCTTTCAGGACTTTGGGATATGATTTCACATACAAAAAGGAAGAAAAAAAAGTTCATATGAAGGTATGTCCTAAAACGTTTAGTTTTCAGTCTATCTGTCTGTATGTGTTTTTTACTTAATACGTTATATTTTAGGAACCTGTGAAGATATCAACTTCAATCTTGGTACATGTATTACATCTAATAAGACTCATTTTGGTATGGAATATCAAGTTTATACTTTGTACCATTTCAAAATGGCGGCCATTTAAATTTCTAAATCTCAATATCTCAAAATTCGTAAAATTTATAAAATATTTACAAGAGACAAAATTGCTAAGTTTCATCTCCTAAATAACGGTGCATACATTATTAAGATTCCATGATTATTAATTGAGTTTTTGCAATTTTATGGAAATGACTACATGCAAATTTTGTAGTAATAATGGCAAAATTTCACGTTTTTAGTTCGAACACTTGTTAAGTTATTTTTATAAATCATTCCTTAAAGTCCTTATGCCATTATTCACCGCAAAATTTTAGTCATTATTTGTATTTTTTATTTTGTTCCTAACATTATTTACAGTTCTTGAGATATTGCGCATTTCGTTTAAAACAACCCAACTTTAATGTTACTTTTTAAATAAAACCTTCCAGTAGTTGTAAACGTTTTTATTGACTATGATAATACCACTGTCATTTTACACTATTACTTATTCCTTATTAACAACTAACTAGTACAAATGAAAACTAAAGGAAATGTTCAAAATGTCCGCCCTGATTGAAGATGCTCGCATTGAGGTGCTTTATCATTGAGTTCCTTACTCTTCTAACAATAACTGGTGTCTGACAGATTCTTTCAATACCATTCAAAATCCTCTCCCTCAGCTCTTTCAGTGTTTCCACTGGGGTGGAGTAAACAAGAGTCTTTAGGTACCCCCATAGGTAAAAGTCCAGTGGGTTGAGGTCAGGTGACTTCGGAGGCCATGGTACTGGACCGCCCCGCCCAATCCATTTGGTGCGATAGGTTTCATTTAGAAGATCTCGAATAAGGTGATCGAAATGATCGAGTGCCCCATCAAGCATAAACCACGTGACACAACCCATGTTCAAGGATACGTCTCCAATAAGTTTTGCAGATCAATTGTTAAAAACTGTAAATATCTGTCGCTCTTCAGTGTTCCAGGTGGGAATCTGAAAAACAAATAGTCATCCAAAATACCAGTCCATATATTTACTGAAAATTGATACTGGTGACGACACTGTGTTATTTCATGGGGGGGGGGGGGGGGGGTTTACCATAGGGGGTTTCCATAGGGGGGTCCATATGGGGGGGGGGGGTTACCATAGGGGGTTTCCATAGGGGGGTCCATATGGGGGGGGGTCCAAACACCAAAAATGAGTGTTAGGGTGCAAGGGCGTACCCAGGATCAAAACTAGGGGGTGGGGGCAAGCCATGGTCATTCAATATACAATTGATTATTAAAATAGTTATTTCAAGAATTGTAATAAATTCCAGCAACAAAATGTATAATAAAGATTTATTTTTTTGCTTCCAGGGAGGGGGCAGCTGCCCCCCTGCCCCTCGCTGGGTACGCCCATGTTAGGAAGATTAGTTATGACTTTTCTCAAAAATTGCATTCATCTGTAAATAACACGCGTTAAAAAAATTCTAATTAGTTCGGTGTTTTTGAACAAACCGTTAACTCGTTGAGGATAATATCGAGGTAACAAAGCCTGAAATTTCTGGACATGATACACTTATAATTGTTTTTCATGTACTCTGTGCCAAATTGTCACATTACTTACATTAAACTGTTGGGCAAGCTCTCTTGTAATTTTATCATTATGGTTGAATATTACATTTAACAAACCCTCTTCAAATTCAGGTGTTCTTACTAGACGTAAAAAATTAGTTTTATCTTACTTTTAAATGACACGGTATATTAAAAAAAACAAAATCACTATTTTTTTAGCTCTAAATGATTCAAAATAGATATGATAATAACAATTCTCATCATGTAGTTTATAAATATAAAGACCTAAAAATGATGTAAGTTTATTTTAGAATTTTATTTCTTGTGATTTACTGTGAAGTGAAAAACAACGTTCTGTTAACTACCAGCCTAAATTAGTCCTAGAACAAGGCTTATGCAAATTAAATTAAAATAATCAATTTCTCAAAATTGACTCTACCGATTTAATTGATATTATAGTGAAATGTGAAGATTAACGACACAAACGTATGTGTCAATTGACAAATAAAAATGTTAATACAATTATGGAATAATTGTATTCTACAAGAAACTCGACCCAGAGGTCAATTTTTTTTTCTTGTTGTTTAAAGGCGAAAAACCTCTAATAAATAATTTAAAAAACATACAATAATATTTAGCTCTCGAATACTCTAATAGAGTCAGAGTCGAAAAAGAACAAGAATTGGTCAAGAGAGACCGGATAGGAAAGATGAAAGGGATGTAACCCAATACTACAAGAAAAAATGTAGACCTAGCAAAATCACCTTGAAATTTCCAAGCCCGTACTCATTACAGTGAGCCCCTGAAGGTGTATTTAGTGTACTCACTATAGTGAGCCCCTGAAGGTGTGTTTAGTGTACTCACTACAGTGAGCCCCTGAACGTGTATTTAGTGTACTCACTACAGTGAGCCCCTGAACGTGTATTTAGTGTACTCACTACAGTGAGCCCCTGAACGTGTATTTAGTGTACTCACTACAGTGAGCCCCTGAACGTGTATTTAGTGTACTCATTACAGTGAGCCCCTGAACGTGTATTTAGTGTACTCATTATAGTGAGCCCCTGAAGGTGTGTTTAGTGTACTCACTACAGTGAGCCCCTGAAGGTGTATTTAGTGTACTCACTACAGTGAGCCCCTGAACGTGTATTTAGTGTACTCATTATAGTGAGCCCCTGAAGGTGTGTTTAGTGTACTCACTACAGTGAGCCCCTGAACGTGTATTTAGTGTACTCACTACAGTGAGCCCCTGAACGTGTATTTAGTGTACTCATTATAGTGAGCCCCTGAAGGTGTGTTTAGTGTACTCACTACAGTGAGCCCCTGAAGGTGTATTTAGTGTACTCACTACAGTGAGCCCCTGGAGGTGTATTTAGTGTACTCATTACAGTGAGCCCCTGGAGGTGTATTTAGTGTACTCATTACAGTGAGCCCCTGGAGGTGTATTTAGTGTACTCATTACAGTGAGCCCCTGAAGGTGTATTTAGCGTACTCACTACCGTGAGCACCTGAAGGTGTATATAGTGTACTCACTACAGTGAGCCCCTGAAGGTGTATTTAGTGTACTCACTACAGTGAGCCCCTGGAGGTGTATTTAGTGTACTCATTACAGTGAGCCCCTGGAGGTGTATTTAGTGTACTCACTACAGTGAGCCCCTGGAGGTGTATTTAGTGTACTCATTACAGTGAGCCCCTGGAGGTGTATTTAGTGTACTCATTACAGTGAGCCCCTGGAGGTGTATTTAGTGTACTCACTACAGTGAGCCCCTGGAGGTGTATTTAGTGTACTCATTACAGTGAGCCCCTGGAGGTGTATTTAGTGTACTCACTACAGTGAGCCCCTGGAGGTGTATTTAGTGTACTCATTACAGTGAGCCCCTGGAGGTGTATTTAGTGTACTCATTACAGTGAGCCCCTGAAGGTGTATTTAGCGTACTCACTACCGTGAGCACCTGAAGGTGTATATAGTGTACTCACTACAGTGAGCCCCTGAAGGTGTATTTAGTGTACTCACTACAGTGAGCCCCTGGAGGTGTATTTAGTGTACTCATTACAGTGAGCCCCTGGAGGTGTATTTAGTGTACTCATTACAGTGAGCCCCTGAAGGTGTATTTAGCGTACTCACTACCGTGAGCCCCTGAAGGTGTATATAGTGTACTCACTACAGTGAGCCCCTGGAGGTGTATTTAGTGTACTCATTACAGTGAGCCCCTGGAGGTGTATTTAGTGTACTCATTACAGTGAGCCCCTGAAGGTGTATTTAGTGTACTCACTACAGTGAGCCCCTGAAGGTGTATTTAGTGTACTCACTACAGTGAGCCCCTGAAGGTGTATTTAGTGTACTCACTACAGAGACCCCCTGGAGGTGTATTTAGTGTACTCACTACAGTGAGCCCCTGAAGGTGTATATAGTGTACTCACTACAGTGAGCCCCTGAAGGTGTATTTAGTGTACTCACTACAGTGAGCCCCTGAAGGTGTATTTAGTGTACTCACTATAGTGAGCCCCTGAAGGTGCATTTAGTGTACTCACTACAGTGAGCCCCTGAAGGTGTGTTTAGTGTACTCACTACAGTGAGCCCCTGAAGGTGTATTTAGTGTACTCACTACAGTGAGCTCCTGAAGGTGTATTTAGTGTACTCACTACAGTGAGCCCCTGAAGGTGTATTTAGTGTACTCACTACAGTGAGCCCCTGAAGGTGTATATAGTTTGCTATTTCGATTTTCTGAATGTGTTTATAGAAAAGTATTTCAAATTGTTGCACTGGCTGTTAAATGTTTGTGCAATGATTGGTACATCAATTCAGTTTATAACAACCTAATCTTCCTGCATCTGTTTTAAATTCGTTCGGAATACAGTGGACCCTGAGTTGAATTATGCATGCAATGCTTGTACTCAACACTGTAAATAGACCACTTCAAGTTTTACTCGGTGCAAATGGGTTTCTAAGCAATGTATTTGTTTACATAAATAATAAAATAGGGTTTATTATATATAAAGAGTTTCATAGTCGTTTGAACATAATTTACTTTTATGTAATAATTGTCAAACAAAAAGAAACTATAAAATTACAATTTACCAAATTAACACTTTGAATACAAAGGGTCTAAAAGTCTGTGCGATATTACACTTTATTTCCAACGTAATTTACCAAAGTGAGTCTCATATCTTTCATAGTTTTAAAGATATAAATTTGCCCCTTTATTAAAAAAAACGACTGTTTCAGTTTAAAATTATATTTTCTTTTTTAATTTTTCACCTTGCAAGTAAAGTGACCCCATTTCCAAAAACTACTTTAAGAGAGATCCAACATCGTTTTTTGAAAATGAAAATGTGCATTTATTACAAGCCCTCAAATATAAAAAAGTGAATATTTTGAAATTAAAAAATGAAGAGTAACACTATCCTAATAATTGAGCATTTTGACAGAGGTAACGTAACAGAACTAAATGACTAAATTTACGTATTAAGATAAGAAAACTATCTATTACATTTCAGTCCTATACCTGCTTGCTTGTTTATCACTATTTGATCGGATCACTAACCTTGATAATGGTTAATTCTGACAATTTGGACATTATATTTATTTTGTAGAGAGTTATTTCCAACCTACTTTCATTGCTGAATATTAACATATAACAAGTTTTAAAAATATTATAATTGACCAGTGTTAAGTGTCAATTAGAAAACCGAAATTTAAACTACCTTCATATTTGATCACTTTTGACTTTATGAACAAATAAATACATTCGCTTATACAGTTTGAAAGATTATTGAAATCTGTAGCTTTTGAGTAATTTGAACACCTCTAGGTGTAATCGTTTATTTATAAAACAAATTTACATTTTAACAAAGATTTTGAAACATTATTTTTGATTGGTGTAAATAATTCATAATCACAGTTTCAAAAAAAAAAAAAAAAAAAAAAAAAAAAACCAACGTTGGATCTGTTTCATAGAAAAATTATTGTAGTTTATGAAAACTGTGTGGCTTTATTTGGTAGATGAAAAAATAAAGTAAATGAAATCCCCCTCCCCCTATTCCCCCTTCCCCTATTATTATTCCGATTTTATTTGGCACGTTGTTCACTATTTAACCTATATATATATATATATATATATATATATATATATATATATATATTAAGACAGCGTCTATGGTTTATTTTCACTTTTTGATTGCCAACTACTGTAGTAATAATATTTTTGGTTAGTTTTTATTTGGTTTTAGGGAAGCGAATAATAAAGTTTGTGCAATGTTTTTTACAGTTTATTCTTAATTGATTGACATTATATCTCTCACTTCATCTGTGAGGGTTATTTTAACAGAACATGATTAAAAATATAATGAAACTGTCTGACTGTACAACGATTAAAAAAAAATTAATAAAAAATAGAAACTAGAAGTAATTCTAAAAGTAAAAATGTTTTCTCTATTATTTTCAAACTAAAGGCTTCGTAAGCTCAAAGGGATGTACTAAATCTGTAGTTTGTTAAATAAATTATCTTTGTTAACAATTTATAAACCCTTCTTTTAATTAACAATGTTTTACTTTAACAGAGAAACACAGCTTCTTTTGTTTTTCATTACCTCACGGCTGTGTTGCTGTTAAGGATAACAAATGCACAAGTTTTAACAAAAAAATAAGTTTTAATATTAACAACGAGAATCGGAAATTATCAGCAAAACTTTTTAATTATAAACAACTCGGAGTAGAACTTAAAAAAAAAGTGATAGATTTCTACACCTTGGTGAAAAAGTTGTACGTAAATTATAATTTGATACAGTGCAGTAAACGAGAATTCATCTCGGAATCTGTACAGATTTTGATGAAACGGGGCGTATTAGGTATCTGGTTTTAATTTGATTGATAATGATAGATTATCATATATTTTAAAGGCAGTCGAACAGGGATACAAATATTTTTTAACGGTTTTTCAGGTTTTAACTGTACTTGCTTATAACGATATGTAACACTTAATAAAAAAAAAGTACCGTACTAGAATTCAAACAGTAAGAATACAGTCAAAATTTACCCCACTTGCACGACAGAAATGTAGCGAAACCTTTCATTGATATTTGCTATCTTTTTGCAACTATTTATTTATTTTATTGTATTTAAATTTCAATCTTAACACGCAAATAAAGTTGAAAAAGTAGTTACTAAGTGTTCTGGTAGCTCGGTGGTTAGGGACGTTACTTTCTGATCAATAACGAGACTTGAGATCGTGGGTTCGAATCCCAAGATTAATGTGCAGGTTTCTTTACAAACTGTTGTATGGCGGAGGGAGGGCTCACTTTAAACAAACAGTAGTGACAACTACCGAACTGACATTGTTAGCGAAATAAAACTAGAAGTTATTCTAATTACGAATATGTATATTTATTTGACGAAAAGATTAATATGTGGGCTCTACGAAGCATAAAAGGGTTTGACTTTATAAAAATAACTGTACCTATATGTCTATGAAATCAAATCGAGTAGTTTTAACACATGTTTGACACTTATTGGTGACGTATAATTGTTTGGTTTTTTTTTTTAATGGATAAGTGAGAAAATTTATGCAGTGTTTGTTAATTTTTGACTATTTAAGAATTGACATTTTTAGCGACGGATAATTTTGTTTGGTTAGTATTTGGTTTTGTGTGAGAATGGTTGTGCAATGTTTTATATGTTAATGAAACGTCACTCCTATCAATCGACATTTCAAAATGGTGGTGAAATTTCAATATTTACAATGTTTATATTGTCAAAAGAATACAATGTGGGAGATAATGATGCTTTCATCTAAACAGATTGAAGGCCAAGAAGTTGAATGAATCTCCAAAACGTCCTGACCTTGAATTATTAAGTAAAATAGTAAAAGTAATATGTTTCCTAATAACTTTGATGACGTCATCAGTCAGTCATAGTTAAATGTAAAGTTTATCACTGCCTGCTGGACTGTTAAAAGATATTAATAAGCATTAAGTTGTTGTGACCTTGGTAAAGGGATAATGGTTCTCCAGAGACGAATGAAAGTTCCATTAAACTTGAAAGTTATCCATCCTGTCGTAACATTTCGACGACACGCCAAGTAGTTGTGCTAGAGCTACTACAAGGTATAATTTTAAATTAAAATCTTACATTCTTCATAGGAAATTAATTCATGATCAGGCTAAATGGTTGAATTGAATTTCTATGCACATAAATGCATCTCTGTATCTTTTTAAGGGTTTTCCGCGTATGAAATTTGATGCGATTTTCATTCCAATATCTGTTCAGATTTTATTCAAAGCTTTCATGAGCAATTCAATAATCTAAGTTTTATGAAACAATTTACGCAATTTCTTAAAATTGTTAAGTACAAAAACTATTATTTTTTTCAGAAACAATGTTGGTACAAGTACAAGATTTGACCAGTAATTGAATCTGAAAAATTGTTTGAAATCGGTGTAGTAGTTTCCGATTTATAACCATAACCATTTTTTTCTGCTAAAAAAACCGATTTCATATTTGGCTACGTATTTATACGATTATAATTTTCTTAAAATGATTAGCAACAAGAAACTGAAAGAAATTACCAACACACTCTTATTATTATAATTATTTTTAAATATTTGAAATATTTACATTCTGCCTGTGCCAATCTTTTTACTAAAAGGTAAAACAAAAAGAAATTTATTTTGTTTTTCTTTTATTTGTGGGAGCCTGGGGAATTGCTACAAAGTTTCAAACGGCAAGTTTAGGCTTGTATACATCATTTTAAATCTATCTGAGAGTCAATAAAAATGAAATAAAGAAAATTCAATTCTGACACCGAAAAGAGGTTGCCAAAAGAGGTTTCTAACCTAAGGAATATATCAAATTTTTTTTTTTAATAAGGGGAGGTGACAGTTTCTTTCAGCCATACAGTATATCGTTAGTAGAAGAGTTGGTATATGATTTAAGCACTAATTGGAATTTAAAAAAAGTTTTTTAAAGCTCATCAGTAGTATTCACAGTTTAACAATTATCGGCATCGATTAAGAGGAAATCCAGATTCTACGGTATGTTTTTGACGTTTTAGGTACAAAATATATTTCTCAGTGTGTTAATACGTACGTTATTTACAATCGAAATATATATTAAAGATTTACATTTTCATAGATTTAAATCATTTTCCCCACGAAGTCTATACCCTATGCCCTTTAGAGTAATTAACAGAAGAAAAAAGTTACGCCACTATCTGGGTTCGAACCTGCGTAGCATGTGAAAGTTCATTTATAGGTACTGCAATGAGATAAGCAGGCTCTCCTCCGTCTGACATACACATACAAGGTGAATAAATAGTCAAGACCCCCCCTCTAATATTTTTCTAAGTAAATATACAGGGATATCCTTTTGGTGGTCGTGCAATCTTAGCAGGAAGTTTCATTTTATGATTTTGAAAATTTTGATTGTCCCCCAAAAATGGGGGATTTTAGGGGCAACTCAAAATTTTAAAATATAAACCCTCTTCAAGTGACACCTCATTTTGAAGTGTTTACAAAAACTTAAAGAATGGTGAAAACCAGAGTTCGCTATCTCTTCTCTATCAAAAATGGTAGCCCGTCAAATGTTATTGAAGTCTACATTTACATTAGTTTTCAAGGTAAAGTTACTTTATCTGAAACAACTGGGTTATTATTGAAAACTAATGTAAGTGTAGACTTCAATAACATTTGACGGGCTACCATTTTTGAAAGAGAAGAGATAGCGAACTCTGGTTTTCACCATTCTTTAAGTTTTTGTAAACATTTCAAAATGAGGTGTCACTTGAAGGGGGTTTACATTTAAAAATTTTAAGTTGCCCCCAAAATCCCCCATTTTTGGGGACACTCAAAATTTTCAAAATCATAAAATGAAACTTCCTGCTAAGATTGTACGACCACCAAAAGGATATCTCTGTATATTTACTTAGAAAAATATTAGAGGGGGGGTGTTGACTTTTTATTCACCCAGTATAGTTTTAAAGTGGTTTCGTTGAACACCGCCGTGAGATGTAGCTTAGTTACGCCAAGTCTGTTGGCTTGAGGGGGGGGGGGAATAGATGGTTAACTTTGTTGGCTGCTAAAATGTGAACGGCCTAAGCTTTACTTTTTATTTAAAAATGTCGAAAGATACATTTCCTTTTGGGAACGCAACAGGCATTTATGGCTGACTTGCAAAAGGAATTGACAGTCCAAGTAAAGAAGAACGTAGGAATGTATTACGTTTTCCCACCGCAATCTTTTTTGTATCCCTTTCTTGGAAATATTAAATTGCTTTCAAATTTAAAATATGTAAACATCAACCATACATAAAAATTAAACGGTATTAAATACCATATTCATGTTTTATATATGATTTTATAATCCTGAAGGTGCTTTCTATGTAATGGTGAAACATGAAGCATCATATATAAGAAGGACTACTATAGATATAAAAATTATTTATCTATAACCATTTAATAAAATATCATGTAATGTATTCCATGTAAATAATAGTTAAATTATATAATTATAGATCTTAACCCAACCTATCCTGTCTTTGACGAGAAAGACAAGTTAGGTTAGGTTAAATTATTTCCATATACAGAGTGTGAAATAAGTCGTGAAACTTCTCGATATAATTTAAATGGATTACTATATCCACGTGAAACCTCTACCATACATATTGTAACATCTTTTCTGGTGTTGAAGTGAGTTCAAATTTATACCTCCATTTTGAAAGAAGAGGTAAAAGGGGCAACTTTCATTTTTTAAATGGCAATCCCTATCTTGTGACAACATTGTAAAGGTCTATGCAATAGAAAAATAATGTTACCTCCAAATTGTTTCTAGTACATCCCTCGCAAAAGTTACATGAGAAAATTAGTTATAACTAACTTGCGTATCTCTTACCTGTTTTAATGTAACAAGTGCTCGAAAGGCTTTAAGTGCTTTAGTGATGAGGCTACTTTCATGACAATAGATACAACCAACTGTCGTTATTGGAGGATAGAAATCCACATTGGTATGTTGAGGCTCATACAAAACGCTCTTCAAAACAAAATGTTTGTGCAGCAATAATTAACAACCAGTTGGTTGGACAGTTTGTAATTGATTTGATGGAGACTTGAACTCCGAGAAATATTTAGAGAGAACTTTCCAACCAGATCGTGTCTGTACAGGAGACAGAAAACATTTGGTTGTTACAAGATGGAGCACCACCACACTACGGCTGTGATTTACGACAATACTTGGACAATGTTTCCGAGAAGATGGATAGTCAGAAGAGGCGCTGTGGAATGGCCAGGAAGGATTCCTGACCTTAATCCAGTAGAGTTTTTTTAGGGGGGTCACCTGAAAACCTATTTTATAAAATTAAGCCAACTGACGTCAATGACCTACAGGGGTAGAATTTTACAAAAGTCTCAATCCATTCCAAGAGAATCTTTTACGAATGCTGTCTCAGTTTCTTTACAAAGGCTAGCACACTGCCAAACCACTGAAGGTCAACAATTTGAGAACTTTTTACATTAAAACAAGTAAGAGTTTTACAATTTTTTCCATGTAACTTTTGCCAGAGATGTACTAGAAACCTTTTGGAGGTGCCATTATTTTTCTATTGCATAGACCTTTCCAGTGATATGTCACAAAATTGAGGTTGCCAATAAAAAAAATGAAAGTTGCCACCTTTAAAATCTCATAAAAAACAGATATAGTATATTAATAGTTATGATAGAGGTTTTACGTTAATATAGCAATCCATTTAAATTATATCGAGGTGTATCACGACTTATTTCACACTCTGTATATAGAAACAATTTAACCTAACCTAACTTGTCTTTCTCGTCAAAGACAGGATAGGTTAGGTTAAGATCTATATTAATATAATTTAACTATTATTTACATGTAATACATGACAAGATATTTTATTAAATGGTTATAGATACCTAATTTTTATATCTATAGTAGTCATTCTTATACATGATGTGTCATGTTTCAACGTTACATAGACAGCATCTTTAGGATTATAAATTCATTCCTATTATAATATTCCTATTTAATGGCAAAATAAAATTATCAATAAAAGTTTTACTACTCATGCTCAATTATGTCCTGAGGGAAACACGAAAAACATAGAGGGGGAAACGCAAAAGACTCACGAATTGGTCGCCCATTCCACAAAATTTTGGATCAGGAGTTATCGGTAAAAAACTAGAAATCGTCCAGGAATTGTTTTAAAATACGTAATTTTTCAAAATTGGCTCTGTAGTTTTATTTATATTTTAGTAAAAAATTAACACAACCCAAAATTAGTGTGTGAAAAGTAGTAAGGAAAATAAAATTAGGCTTGAGAAATAATTGTCAAATCTTATCCACCGTCTTAAAAAACTCGATTTAATTTAAATTCTATTTTAGGCTGACAAGTTACTGACAATAAAGGTAAGTGGTATTTAAACACATAAATCCACAAGAAGATATAACAGAAGACGAGGGCATTCCTATACCAACATGGCGGGGTATTGATAGGCTCTTTAATTCTATCCAGAACATCTAATAAAAAGAAATGTTATTTTGAATTGTCACAATTATGACTCATAGATCAAAGTTCTTTCTAGTCTAGTGGCTTATCTCTTTAATCTAAAGTTCCCACTGTTTGCAATCAGGCTTCTCTCGTTAACAATGCGTCACTCAGTTGTAATGTTTAAGGTTATGTCAGTTTTAATTTGTTAAGAGTTTATTCTTGCGTGTTCAGTGTAAGTGTATTGCGTTTTGTATATTTAATAATATTTAGTGATTATTATCAAGAGGCAGCTTAATTTGATGTTTTTAATTAACACGTAAATGCTTTTTCTTGGTTGTGTAATCTATACTTTAACCTCAATTTGTTTTTTTGTAACCACAGGAATTATTGTTTTTATTTTAAGTTTAGGGTTATAAATTTTTTTTTCTATTTTAAAATTTTTGAAGGTAGATTACTCTATATTGTTTTCTTCTCATATACCGGATGTTTCAAAGTATGTCACCTGTTTCGTATTTGTAAACGTGTTTGTTTATAATAATTTTACAAATACATGTACGATTTAATACATTTTATTTGAACTGCAAAGTTTTAAAGTAAATTACAAAAATATAAAAAACATGTAATGAAAATAAAAATTACAGTATATTATTTATTAATCATGTAAGCCTAACTAACCTAAGTTTTTAATCACTCACTTTAACTGAACTTACATAAATAGGTCACCCAATAAAGAAAAACTACTGAAACATCATAAAAAGTAATTAACTTTTGAGAAGCCTCTCTCTCACATTTTAATATTACTAATTACAACAGTTGTAAAACCCAAGTTACAACGATTCAGTCTCCCCAGCGCCGAGTCTCCCCAGCGCCGAGCGGGCTACCTGGCATAATCTGACAGTTTTTGAAACTGTCTCTCAGAAACAAATCTCTCTGATTTTCGACTGGAACACTCCAAGGCCAGCTGATTTATTTGAATGAATATCCATATATGAGGTTACTATATTCGCATTAACCCCAGGTCGTATATACTTTATAACGAATACCGGTCAATTGCGGTATAAAGTATAAAAAAGTATACTTCTATATACATAAATATACAAAAATATACATATCTTTGACTTGCAAAACCTGTCTATGTTGCCAAAAAATATTTGGCAGTTTCCTGTGACTAATAGTGGGGAGAAAGCGAGCCTACCTCGGCTCGTTTCTCGCTTACCAGCTCCTTCGCGCGGGAATAACAACGTTTAACAAATGTAATCTCATTACAAATCTCTATTACATTATACTCTTTAGAAACCATGTGTTTCGTTCTTACAATCAATTGATAGTCAAAACGCTGCTTTGAACGGGAATTCTGTTTGTACGAGACCGTTATTTTAAAAGAGAAGGTATTAACCCTCGTCACTTCTGCATCACTGAGCAGACACTTTGGTAATTTATGGCCTCGGCGCTGGGGATACTCATTTGCCCTCGGCGCTGGGGAGACTCGGCGCTGGGGAGACTCCACGAGTTACAACACTGGGTGTGGAACCAATTTGGACAGGATTGGTGTTGCTAGTCTCTTAAAAGGCTTTCAAATTAATTTATTATCAGCATCCAAATTACCTATCAATCTTTATTAAACATAAAATAAGTGTTGCAGATAATACATAAGTTGATTTCCTGTATGTTTACTTTAACAATTTAGGTTTTTATTAAAATTTGAGGTGCCCTTCAGGACCACCCGGGGAAGGGGTGGGTTATATGTTTTTTTAAAGAAGGTCATATTTATCCAAATATATTTCCAAAGTTTCATTTTCCTATTTAATTCCGTTCTAAATTAACAGAAGGATCCCAAATTTTTGGAACACTCTGTATAAGCCTAGATGATTAGTCTGCTTTTAGTGGAGATAGATTATAGACAAAGGCAGATGCGTTCTGTTTTTCTGTTTCTTTTATTTCCTCACATATACATATTATAGGAAAAATTATCTCATAAGTAAAAAAAATTGTTTTCGCATTTTTCGTAGGTGTATCAGTTTTGTGGTTATAACTTTTGGAATGGTGTCTGTTGTTTGCAGCTCATAAGAGTCAACGAATTTTGATGGAATTTGGTATGTAGGCATATTTTTTAATTTTAATTTTTCCAATTTTTTCCGTAATACAATTTTGATATAAATAATAACTAAATGTAATTGAAGTAATTATCAATTATGCCACACTAATCAAACAAAATAATATATTATAGAAAATTACATATAAAGACTATTGATTTAAAAGTTTGGACTGAAGACTATCGACTTAAAATTTTTACAGTTTGTCCAATATTTTTGCAGAGTTTATTTAATAACTATTAAAAACTTTTAAAATTACAATACATGCAAAAATAGATAACTAAAAACATATCGATATCATAAGATAATTCTCTAAATGTATTCAATGGGTAGAAATCCCTTTTCACCAGAGCAAGACTTGAAGTGATCTATTTACAATCTTGAGAACAATTTGAGTTTATCATGCATAATTCAACATACTGATCTACTGTGTTTCTGAATGAGGTTAGTTTTAAGTGATGCAGGAAACGTTTATGTAAACTGAATAATAAAAAGAACGCCAATAACTGGACACACTTGTTTATATGTTAAGTTAAGTACCTTTTCATGTACATTTCTACAAAAGCTAAATACGAACTTAAGGAATAGTCGTGTCCTTAGGGGCTCACTCTGATGAGTACTGGCATGGCGGTCTTACTGGACCTAGCTGGATCTACCGTTTTTATGTAATCTTGGGTTAGATCCCTCTCTTTCAATTTTCCTATCAGGTCTATTTTGACCAACTCCTTTTTTCTTCCAACCTTGTTACTATAAGTATATTCGAGGGCTTTGGGGGTCTTTATTTTATTTTATGATGTTTGAACTTCCAATTTTTATTTGATTTTTCTGTTCTCCTTGATCGCTCTAAATTTATTATTTTATCTGTATGTAATTTTGTAATTTTTGTTTTGTGTTGTTGTCACTGATATAGTAGTACTATTTTATATATTATTTTTATCAAGCGACCCGTTAACCCGCGTTACCACGGGTAAAAAAGTGGTAATAAAACCACTTAACTTATATACTTGAAACTTCGGTTTTAGCAGTTTCTCACTAAGGTTTATGATTGTGCAAAATTTCAAGTTCCTAGCCTATATATCGAAATAGTTTGAATATGGTGATTTCTGAAACTTCAGGAACCTATATCTCAGGAACCACTCGACTTATATACTTGAAACTTCGGTTTTAGCAGTTCTTCACTAAGGTTTATGTTTGTGCAAAAATTCAAGTTCCTAGCCTATATATCGAAATAGTTTGAGTATGGAGATATCTGAAACTTCAGGAACCTATATCTCAGGAACCACTTGATCTATATACTTGAAACTTCGGTTTTAGCAGTTTCTCACTAAGGTTTATGAATGTGCAAAATTTCAAGTTCCTAGCCTATATATCGAAATAGTTTCAATATGGAGAGTTCTGAAACTTGAGGAACCTATATCTCAGGAACCACTTGACTTGTATACTTGAAACTTCGGTTTTAGCAGTTTCACACTAAGGTTTATGATTAGCAAAATTTTAAGTTCATAGCCTATATATCGAAATAGTTTGAATATGGAGATTTCTGAAACTTCAGGAACCTATATTTTAGGAACCACTTGATCTATGTACTTGAAACTTCGGTTTTAGCAGTTTCTCACTAAGGTCTATGATTGTGCAAAAGTTCAAGTTCCTAGATTATATATCAAAATAGTTTCAATATGGAGATTTCTGAAACTTCAGGAACCTATATCTCAGGAACCACTTGACTTGTATACTTGAAACTTCGGTTTCAGCAGTTTCTCACTAAGATAGTGCAAAATTTCAAGTTCCTAGCCAATACAGTTTTCGAGTTGAAAAATCAAACGGACAGACTTAGCTTTTTATTAATATGATTTATATATAAACGAATTTTACTGTTCGATTTATTCCATAAAATCATTTATATTTATTAGATATACAGAAATCAAAGTTGCAAAATATTTTCACAAACTTTCTCATTCACCCATCCCCAAAACGAAATAAAAACAGATCAAAACTATTTCTTACCAAATATTACAGTTATTAGTTGTCAGTCAAAAAGTGAAAATAACATTGCACACCGTCTTAAAATACATTCAGGGTGATTGAAACAGGTGTGATCGCGGTTTTATTCGATAAGTAGTAAACTTTAAAAAAATCTTTAAATGATAGTCTCCAGGGTTTTTCGAATTAAAACTAGATTTTACCAAAATTTTCACTAGATGGCTGTCAGCTTTCATGTTTCTAATAGGAACCCCTATTTTGGATAAAACACATTTTAAGACTTTTATATTCTTTGATACTTTTCGATATATCCAACTGTTTAGGAGCTACAGGCCCTTAAATGTTTCAAAAATTTAAGCAATTTCTGAACGATTTATCTTTTTTTTTAAAGTCAGGTTCAAGTGAAATTTAAACTAGAGCTTTGGTTAAAGGTGTAACAACACTACCGTTATTTTTATTTGTTACATAGGCTGAGGAATAACAGAGTTATCGACAAAAAAAATCATAATTTTCTGATAATTGTTTAGAACATCCGCTGGCTTACACCACCTGTTAATTAGTACTAAATGTATTATACTTTGTGTATTAGGGACAAAAAACACTGTTAATACATTTGCTTAGGGTATAATAATTTATTCACAACGTCTAATACAGCCTGTAATAATTAATTACAAACTTGTGTTCTAGGCAATTGGAAGAAAAGTTCATTAAAAGGAAGTAGGTAAAATCGCCTTTTCAAAAAATGTTAATATAATTTTTCGAAAATGCTTTGGATTTTAAAATTTACATAACATCTGTTTTAGGGAATAAAGAGTATAATAACTACCTGATTTTTATAAGTGTGTTGCCAACATTATTTTTATCTTAGAAAAATAATAATTAAATTTTCAACAATGTTGCCATTTTTCAGACCTAGCACGTAAGACAAAAAAAAAGTGTTACATTTTAAACTTCGCCTTCAACTATTGAGCACTTACAGCTGCTAAACCCCCACGAGATAGCGGAAATATCCAAGAATAAAAAGTCTCAATATAATGTATTTTGTTAAAATCGCCAGAAAACTTAGCTTAGATTACGGGTTTCTATAAGTAAATTGAAAGCTACCGACATATTGATGATAAGGTAGGTGATAAAAATAAGGATTTGCTAATACCTTTATTATTACTATTAAATTAGAAATTGTATTGCCACCATTACTTTTAACTTGAAAAATA
This sequence comes from Aphrophora alni, assembly GCA_963513935.1. Lineage (NCBI taxonomy): Eukaryota > Metazoa > Arthropoda > Insecta > Hemiptera > Aphrophoridae > Aphrophora > Aphrophora alni. Next base: position 12,882,664 of record OY740776.1, read on the forward strand.
ATAATAAATTTCTTAAAAATGTTGCCACTTTTTAGTCCTACCACGAGAGTTATAAAAAAAAAAAAAGAAAAAAGTTGCTTTACAAACATTAAATATATATATTTTTTCAATTAGAATTCGTTTCAACTGTTTTTAATACGAAAATTAACTTTTTAAATGCTTTAAAAATTGAAGTTTCATAACTATGAGACTTGTAGCTCCTAAACAGGTAAAGATATCGAAAAATATCCAAGAATTAGAAAGTCTTAAAATAATCTATTTTATCCAAAATAACATAAAAAGGGGTTTCTATAAGAAATTAGAACTGTCCGCAATGTTGGAAAAATAGCGGTTGATATGACAAAAGTTAGTAGTATCTCTATTTTAAAATTTAAAAACACCCTTGTTTTTACCATTTAAAGTTATTTTTAACTTTTGTAATTACCGAGTAAAACGGCCTCACCTATTCCAATCACTATGAATGAATAAAAAAATGCTTAAACTTGCTTTGTTTATCCCATAATAGGTACGCCCTTAACGAAAGACGTAATTCATTAAAATCAAAATTTAAATGTTATCGGACCAGTAGTTTTTTGCTAATTTTTCTTTAACCATAATATATTTAACTTAGTATTTTGCACACGGTATTGAGTCAAATTATTCAAATTTCACTAAAATAAAAACGAAATTGGTAATGACGATTTTGAAAACGTCTTTTAAACATCCGCACGACCGATTTTAACACTATTCTATCTTTCCATACCAGGATTCACTATTTATCTAAATTTGCACAACCTCAAAATATTGGAGCAATACCGTAACTTATTCCCCACGGTGTTGTAACTCTGAACGTTTTACGAGAGCCGTAAACGGTAGACCAACTCGACTTTTCTCAAACACGCATACGTTGTAAAACAATGTTTTTAATAATTTTAATACTCATAACCTTTAAAAAGCTGAGTGTATTAAACACAACAATCCATAAGCCGATTATAAAACACCTAAATAAGGTCGGTATCCCCAGTGACCCTCTCTCAGATTTAATCATGCATAGTTTCATTAAGAGCCTGTATACTGGGCTTACGTCAATCCTTTATCCTTGTTGACAATACAGATTCGAGTGTTTATTAAGCCTCCAACCATGTATGATAAGATAAGAACCAATATAAGGGCCTAATATTATTTATGTTTACAATGTCGATATCTTCTACTTCTTCCTTGTTTATTTTTATCCTTTACACTTGTTTACGTCAAATGCTTTATAATATGCGTACCTTTTCACGAATACAATTTTCTGCTTCAACATATTTTCGAAATTGGTTTATAACCTAAAAACTGAATTAAAAACTTTTTTGAAATCTGTGAAGTAGTTCTCAATTAACAATGTGGAATTTCTCTTCTGACAATTAAAAGGAAATTTATCAAGGACGATTGTTGACATTTCAGTTTATATTTCATAAATAAAAAAATTGTGAAAAATGTAATTTATAATTGTTAAAATAGTTTGAGGTTTAAATTGTATAGATCATTTTAGTTTGAAAGCCGCCGTATAATTTGAGTGATGGAGACTCGCGTCAAACCAAAATTGATCAGGGACGTCTTGTGCTTCTCACACGGTCACGTAACACGTTCGTTAGGGTGTTCTAAAGCAGTGACTTTAAGGGTGTTCCCTGAGAATATTTTTTTTTTAAATTCAGTCTTCCCATTTTATCTTCTCTACCAGTTGTAATTTGTCAAAAGGAAGTATCAATAATTGTTTTTAGTAGATTTAATTCACTAAATGTTTGTATTTTATCAATTTAACTATACAGAGTGTATTTTAAGCCTAGTTCCCACGGCCTGCCGGCCGTAAGGCCTCGTCTGCCATCTACCAGATAACAGGTCGTGGGAACAGCTTGCCCGTGTACGCCTGACCTACGGACAGGCCGTCCGGGGCTGCCTGAACAGGTCCTGTACAAAATGGAAAAAGAGGCGGCACTACAAAGGCCTGTGGTCGGAGTTGAGGCGGGTGTGTCTGTTCCGAGACACCGTTCCCACGACCTGATAGACGCCAGACTAGGCGAGATAATTGCGTTTGCTCAGACAAGCTGAAACCGTCAATACGTTAGCAATGGAGTGGACGAACGAGGTTGTTATTGAGTTGTTGTGCTGGTCGTCCCTGCCAGGCCACTACAGGCCGCGTCGCCTACACAGGTCACGGGCCGTCGGAACGGTCCTGTCTGATGATACACAGGCGACACGCTATCCGTGTACCGACATCGGGCGGTCTGCGAAAACACTGGCCGTGGGAACACGGCTCTACAGGTGAGGCAAAACTCCGGGAAGTCATTCTACATAACATACTGATGACAAACTGTCCAGTGAACTAGGCCCCGGTAATGTCCCCCCCCTAGTTATCCACCTTTAAAAAAAAAAAATACCTAATATTTTTGTTTTGCAATTAGAAAATATATCGGGCTCAAACTTTGTATACCACTTTGTTGCGTAACCGTTTATCACTGTACGAAAAACCAAAACAGAAACAAATTAAAAATAATACATTTATATGGCTAAATGTCGATTTAAAGTGGTAAATTGTTTGAATTCTGAAATTATGTGTTTCTGTCTTTTACAGTATTTTTCTCATGGTTTTATTATTACTGTTGTATTTTGGAAAGATAAAAATCGTTGCGTTTAAATTGTGTTAAAAGATTGTTTTGTCAATTTTTTGGTATGTTTTTGAATGAAAAGTATATGTTTATCGGAATATTTTTAAAGGTTAGTTCTGTTTTCTGTTTATAATTTTTTTTAAGTAAATTAAAAGTAAGTATTTTTAGTCGCGGAGGCTCATGTTATAAATGAATAATTTGAATGAACAGTTGCAAGCGCTTACTAAAACACCTCAAACAAGAACCGCAGTTGGAATTATTACTTAATAAAATCTCCAGCATTGAAGGGTTAACACAGACTAAGGAAATTAGAGAACAAACAATGTATACATATTAGGAAAATGACATTAATTTACATACAATATAAACTTCAGGCGGGAGGTTAGGAAGAGGTGCAAGAGTGACTATTGTCACAGGGGCTAGAATTTGAAGGAGCTGAGAATTTGTGAAAAATCCTACTTGATCGAAACTAAACTAGCATCTTTACAATATAATCTCTTAATTTGTAAAATTTCCAAAACATTTAATATCCTACTTTTTGCTTTGATATGGAGATTATTATTTAATTCGAATTAAAGTCTGACACTACATGATTGTTTAAATATTTAGAAAAGCTAGAGCAAGTATAACTCAACCGCCTTTCGTGTTTTCATAACCTAGAATTTACGCCCTGTTTAGCCTGTATAACAGTGTTACTAACCTACGCGTCAATTTATGAACACCACTTTTTGGCATATTACTAATTTTATCCTTAAAATTTGTCCTAACATTTTGCACAAATTGTTTTTACAATAAAAACTAGAACACAGTGATTTTTCTTTTCTAATATATTAGAAACCGCATGTCTAACTTCACCAAAGTAATTCTACGCCTTACGTGGTCTTGTTGGGAGTTAAAGATATTAAAAAATTTTATTTTAATTTATTTTATCTACGATGTTAACCTTTTAGTGGCCGCTAACGAATTTACGCACAGACAACATCCAGGATCGGTTGGCATGTTGAAAGTACTGTTTTGGTTTTCTGAGGACATGGAATGTTAAGTCAAAGAAAGGAAGGACTTTTTTCGATTATGAAACTTACCACTTCGAATACTGGACAAGTAAAATGATCAAATGCTCATTAAGTTTTCATTGTTGATTATGACGTAATTAAAAACAGAGTATTTAAAATTAATTTTTAATTGTTTTTTTATTTATTTTTTTAGTCTGCACCCAACTTATTTCAAACACAGCGTATAACTTGCTCTTCTTGTTTTTTGATTGTCAAGAAAACACACCACAAGTACACAACAACAACAAAAACACATAGAATATCGGTTTTTTGCATCAATTATAAATTTAACATTAGGATTGTTTTTAGGTCGTGTCACACTTTGCGGAACCTTCCAACCAGGGTAAAATGGCTGATAACGATGTTTATAAAATTCCGTGCCAATGCGGTCATAATTTGGAGGGGGGGAGGTTGCGGTCACAGTTATTTTAGTCAGTGGATACGTCTGCAGTAGCGATGTTGATACTCGGGTGAAATAGATACTCGCAATACTCGGCTTCGAATTATTTCAATACTCGTATTATTAATTCGACATCGAGTATCTGCGCAAAATGATTATGCGCATTATGTGTGTGTATGTTATATTTCTATCTGTTAGACTGATCCACCAAGTATTTATTTTCTTAAACATTATGTGATTGACACTTGTAATACGTAATTAAATGTTATCCTGCCTCGGCACAAATTCAGTAATTAAACGTAAGTACAATTATTACCAACATTAATAATTTAGTGATCATTTAAAATAAGTTAATTTACTATATTTTTATAAAGATGGTAACCTATAAATATTTATTTAAATATAAGTAATAACAATTAAATAATAATTTAATTTACTTTTTGTTAATGTGGAAATAAATTAATATTATTGATATTTTAAATTGAACTTGTTACCGAATCTAAATCATTATAACTCAAAATCATAATGTTTAATTAATGTGTAGTGAAAAATCAGCTTAGAAACAAATGTAACCAACGTAGAAACACCGAGTATTTTGTTTGGAATTGACACAACACTAACGAATATCGTTGACCGAGGATACTCGCACACCGAGGATACTCGCTATGACTCGCACATTACCTCCTTGTTCCTAGTTACGAGGATTTTGACCGAGTATTTTAATTCGAAACCGAGGATTTTAATACTCGGACTCTTCCGAGGATTTTGATACTCGGAATCACCGAGTATTTTAATTCGAACTCGCACATCACTAGTCTGCAGGATTATCGTGATCATGTGATAAAAAGGAACTTCAACTATTCTACGATATGCGAACATCAGAGAGTCTGGACATATTATAAACTGGGAAGCAGCAAGTATTGTTCAGAAATCTAATCGAAGCAGCTTGTACGAGGTGGACACCGATGGTTTTCACAGCCCAGTGTCTCATTTCCCGTGTTTATATCGCTTTAATAAGAAAGGAAATAGAAGAAAAATTCATAATGGCAGAATAATAAACCCCACTCATCTAGCGGTTCAATGATTGCACAACTGATAAGATCCAAGGTTTGTCAGTAACGTTACGACTTAGTAAGCGTCTCGGTCTAGCAGGCCTTCGTCCACTGGAAGGCATATATATATATAAACTTTTTTCTGATAAAGCGAAATGTTTTCTTTGCGAAACACAAGACAATTCGTATGTGTCCTGGTTTTTGTGTTTTTTGTGAATTTTATTTATCTTTAAACGACCGTTAAAAACGGCAACTTTCATAAGTGTTTGTTGTTGTTGTTGTTGTGCTACTGTATTGTGGTTGACAATCAAGAAACAAACATAACAAGGGATAAGCTGTATTCAAACAAGGTGGGTGTAGCCTAAAAAACCAATTAAATAGTATAGTTTTATCTCAACTAACAGTAAAATAGGGATAACCCTTGCTGCTCAATCTGTCAATAGTTTAAAATTTAATATTAATAAGACAAACATAATGAATTTTAAGACTTCAACATCGAAAGCTGATTTGGTAAATGTACAATTTAAAAATAACTTATTAATTGGAAAAAATGATGCTAGATTTTTGGGAAAGATTGATCACCATATAAATTGGAACTCCCATAGAAAGGTTCTAATTAAGAAATTAAATACAGAATGTTTTTTAATGATTTTTTTTAATGTCACAGATATATACAAAAAAAATTGTGTACTAGTTATTTTTTCACTATTTAAATATGCGATTATAATCTAAGGAGACTCTAAGGAAGCAAACCATATTTTTATAATTTAAAAAAATCTTACAATCATGTTTAATTAACTTTAATTTCACTCTTGTAAAGGATTACTTAAATATTTTGAAATTTTAACGTTACTATCTCTTTATTCGTTTGAAGTTTTATGTTTTGTGCACTGTCACAAACAGTCATTTGCAGAAAATTGTGTGCAAAACAATTATGGCACAAAGAACAGGGAAGAAATGTTGTACCTGATTAACAGGCTTACCCCAGCTGGAAAGGAGTCTTTTACAATCACAAGGGGATGAAAATTTACAATCAGTTAAAATCTACATTTAAGATATTAGAAACATCACTGTTAAAAAAAAGAAAGAAGCAACATATTATAACACAAATGATTTCCTTCAAGATAGGAATCTTTTTATAATGTATAACGTATTTTATAGGAAAATCTTAGAAATTATCAATCATGTATTAATTTGTTGTTTATTGCTTTTGTTTGGTATTGCTATGTATGTGAATGCAATGTGCTCATCTGTATGTACGTGTATTTATAAAGATAGTTAATATTTATTTCTTAAACAGACTAAAAAAATTGTAGAAACGATTAATGAACTGATGTGATCTATTGTGACTAATTTTATTCTTGTGATGTAATGTTAAATTGATATTGATTATAGTTCTGTAATTATGTGTTACTTGAGGACAAGCTGCCTACCTGCAACAATCTCTATGGTATCCAATCAGGTGTAATGCAGTGAAATAAAATAAATATAAATAAATTTATTATGAATTTACAGTTTAAATCTGCACGCCACAACACAGCACGCAAGTAATCGACCCAAGTTCACTCAAGTGTATTTTATTTCGCAAATGAATGTAACTTTTTGTAACGGCATCAGTCAGTCATTTGCGCATGTTCACTTTAGTTATTTCAACGTCTATTTATACATAGACATTTAGCGTATCTTAAGCTATTGATGTGTGAGTTAAAATTAAAATACTCGGTGAATCCGATTATCAAAATCCTCGAAACGTTCCGATTATTAAAATCCTCGATTTATAAATTATGGAACAAGGAGACGATATAATATTCGTTGGTAATTCGCTGATTGGTAAAACCGAGTTCGAATCCAATGCGCAAAATCATTCTGCGCAGTTACTCGATTTCGAAATAATAATACGAGTATTGAAATAATTTGAAACCGATTAATTCGATTATCCATTTCACCCGAGTATCAACATCGCTATCTTAAGCTATTGATGTGTGAGTTAAAATTAAAATACTGGGTGAATCCGAGTATCAAAATCCTCGATTTCGGAATAAAATATTCGTAACTCGGAACAAGGAGACGATATAATATTCGTTAGTAATTCGCTGATTGGTAAAACCGAGTTCGAATCCGATGCGCAAAATCAGTCTGCGCAGATACATGATTTCGAAATAATAATGCGAGTGTTGAAATCATTTGAAACCGATTAATTCGATTATCTATTTCACCCGAGTACCAACATCGCTATCTTAATCAGTATATTTTATTTTGTTTATGAAAAAGAAAGAGTTATATAAAAGGATATACAACGTTCAACGGACTGGAGACGCACACCTTTCAGACGTCACGTAATAGTAATGAAGTAATTAACCACACATGGGCAATGTTATCCAGTTAAACAAAATAAAATCAATTATTTTTCCGTGTTTTATAAAATACTGGGTGTTTCAGACCACATGGACACTATCTGTAGCGCCTAAACGAAACCAGATAAAAATTTCCTTCCAATTAGAACCCCCCCCCCTTTTCAACCCCAAAGAATTCAGGAATATTATTTTCGATGCTCCTCAATGACCCAAAAGGGCACTTTTGGTGGGGCAGGGTGGTGTTTTTGGAAAATTTTCAAATAGAAACATAGGTCGTGTGATACCTCATTTTAAAGGTCTCTCTTTTCTGAACATTTTGGAGCAAACAAATTTTGTTATCTTTTCATTACTGTACAGGGTGTGAAGAAATATTTTTTAAATAGTTTTTAGCGGGAAATGTGACTGCCAGCTCCCTAACAAAGATAGGGCAACCCATTTCCCCCCTAGTTTTACAATAACACAACCTTTCAGGAGATATGGGGTAGTATGAGCTTCTATGTAGTTTTTTTCAAATTTTAAATAAATTTCAACTTTAATAACTTTTATAGAGCAAAAAGGAAAAAAAATTCAAATAGCAACCTAGATTGAAAATTGTACCATTTGAGAGACCTTTTGAAAACAAACATTTTTTGTATTGAAAGTTTGGTTTTCTATCTTGCACCATTGAATAATTGTAAAGAAACGGCATTTTCGAAAATAATTTTATTTCGTCACACCCTGTACAGTAATGAAAAGATAACATTTTTTTTTGTTACAAAATGTTCAGAAAAGAGAGTCCTTTAAAATGTTTCTATTTGAAATTTTTTCCAAAAACACCACCCTGCCCCCAATAGTGCCCTTTTGGGTCATTGAGGAGCGTCGAAAATAATTTTCCTAAATTCTTTGAGGTCGAAAAAGGGGGGTTCTAATTGGGAGGAAATTTTTATCTGGTTTCGTTTAGGCGCTACAGATAGTGTCCATGTGTTTTGAAACACCCGGTATATACCGGAAGAATATTTTGAGTTGTATTGGCATTTTGACTTTCCAAAGTGTACGTAAACTAAAAACAAATGACTGTAGTATGATTGTTTGATCACAAACTATTTTATTTTTGTAAAATTTATAATTAAATTTTCTGTTACAACGTAAGGTTAGAAAACAAATATTTCTTGTGAAATAAAAACTGAACAAAACCTTTCTTCCTTCAATGATACAATATTTTGTTGAATGGGCGTGATTTAAAACATTTTAATTTAATTAAACTGTACATGTTTCATCTGAGAAATTACACCTTTGTCTGATGAACATTAAAATAAGTACATATCTCCAAATTTTTATAGGATCACAGAGTAATACACTTTTATTGAAGTGCCCGAAATTTTACTTCGAGTGGCTGACGACCTTACGAAAAGTATTAAAATATTTATTTTCGTAAAGTAAAACCGAAGTTGGCACATGGACAGGAAACTTTGCTGGAAATACTGATTCCTTAATGAAACGATGGATCGCTTTCTTTACTCTTGGTTTCGATAATACGGTTTCATTTTCTGGGCACATCTATTTTAGTTTTACTCACTTGCAGTGAATAATTTTCATATTGTTGATTTTTATTAAATTTTCTAATACGAAATAAATTGTTGTAGTCCCACCATGACAGAATACAAGGGTACTTATAAATTTTTAATTTGTTAAAACTGTCAGAGTAGAAATAAAGTTCCTTCCTCCCCTTTACCTTTTTGACAGTATTTTTCATTTCGATTTCTGATTAAATCAAGTTTGTGTATCCTACGTTTTGTAGTGTATTAAAATTTTATGCCGCCATCTTGAATCCACCATTTTGAATTTCACTTTTAAATATCAACATGGTATTTTGATACATTATTTAACATCGTAGTTCAACCCTTAATTCAGTGACATAATAGTTATTTGTGCAACTAGTGAGCAAAGTGGCACTTTTTTTAACGAGAGAAAAATGTTGACGCAAGAGGCTTGCCTCTTGCGTCAATTTTATCGAGTTTAAAAAAGACACTTTGCTCACGAATTGCACATTATACTTTGTCTACAGTTGTTATTTTGTGACAAATAAAAAACATACTTCAGCAGTAACACAATTTAATAAAACATTAATTTAATACAATAGTGTTCAAACAAACAATCAATTACAATTCGATCTTTAATAACCGCATTTTTCTTATTTTTCAGATTATTAAAAAATCTGAACTGTCCATATTTTAAAACTAACTACACAAAATATAGCAGTAGTGCTAAACAACACAACACTGAGTAGAAGTTCTCACGTCAAAACTGAGGTTATTTATGAATATTACAAATAACTTAGGTGTATTGTTGAGGAAGCGGGATTGCTAACTCCAAACTCGGCAAACGAAAAATACTCTCCTTGTACATACACTGTCAATCATCGTCATGAATAATTACTTCCTTTTTCAACTCTAAAACTTTGTTTGGTTGTTTATTTGTTATTTTACATGTAAGAATTAATCTAACCTACATACGGGACATTTCCTGTATATATTATAAATCAATTCAAATAAACTTAACTTAAATTTCGTTTTGTTCGGTTGCCATTCGGAGTGAGCAAAGTAGTGTGCAAAGTAGTGGGCAAAGTGAAACTGTTGAGAAATCAGCTGTTTTGCAAACTAATTTAAATGAACAAAATGCCACTTTGTCAACAACTGTAGACAAATATTATTTTATTACTTTCACCTATCTCCAGTTATTCATGAAAAACTACAAGAAAAGTATGAAATTTGACTTTTTTCAAATACTGCAAATTTAATGTTTTAATTGTGTGAAACCCATATTACTGCACTAAACTTTGATTTTCTTGTCAATAGGACATTCTTAAGCTTATATTACATCATAAAACAACTTCAAAATGGTTTTAAACCGATTTTTAAATAAGAAACCACTTGGTTTCTCATTAGTAATAATAAATCAAGTTGTACAATTATACTGAACTATTTCTGTAAATGTCTATTGGAATGAAAATTAAATTCTAGTGCAGTAACGTGGGTTTCACATAATTAAAAGATTAAATTTACAGTATTCAAAAGATATAAAATTTCATACATATCGTAAGATTTTTCGTGAATAACTGGAGATAAATATTTTATTTTATTTTATTTGTGTGTGTGTTCTTGTACCAAACTTGTGGTAGGGGTTTCAGTATTTTATATTGTTCACATTCACAACAGCGTTCATTGAACATCTATTAACTGGAAATAGATTATATACATAAATCACTGAACTCTGGGTGGTACAACGATTAAATTAACAAAATGGCGGCAGAAAGTTTCAACACAACAGTTATTATAAGTAATTATATGCAAACTGCATTTAGTCCGAAATTAATGTCAATCTACATAACTGTGAAAAAATTAAGGGGGGGACTTTATTTCTAATCTGTATAATTAAATAACACCCTAAATTTGTTTAGATTGTACCATAAACACATCGTCAGAGTAAATCGTATTTTATTAAATCAATATCTTAACAACAGCGGGCAAGTTTCAGTTTGGTTTTCATCCATTATTAATGAACAGTAAAATATTTTTGTCTACAGTTGTTGACAAAGTGGCATTTTGTTCATTTAAATTAGTTTGCAAAACAGCTGATTTCTCAACAGTTTCACTTTGCCCACTACTTTGCTCACTCCGAATGGCAACCGAACAAAACGAAATTTAGGTAAAGTTTTTTGAATTGATTTATAATATACAGGAAATATAAATAAACAACAAAACAACGTTTTAAAGTTGAAAAAGGAAGTAATTATTCATGAAGATGATTGACAGTGTATGTACACGAAGAGTATTTTTCGTTTGCCGAGTTTTGAAGTTGGCAATCCCGTTTCCTCAACAATACACTTAAGTTATTTGTAATATTCATAAATAACCTCAGTTTTGACGTGAGAACTTCTACTCAGTGTTGATGTGTTGTTTAGCACTACTGCTATATTTTGTGGAGTTAGTTTTAAAATATGGACGGTTCAGAGGATGAAAACCTGTCAAATACCCCGCCTAAATTAGCGGAAAAAGCTAACAACGTTGTACTAAATCTCCTTCCTGTCAAATCAAGGAAAAAGTACGACCGCCAGTATGAACTGTTTTTGTCATGGCTAAAGGAAAACAATGGTAACAAAATAACAACTGTAGACAAAGTATAATGTGCAATTCGTGAGCAAAGTGTCTTTTTTAAACTCGATAAAATTGACGCACTCGGCAAGCCTCGTGCGTCAACACTTTTCTCTCGTTTAAAAAAGTGCCACTTTGCTCACTAGTTGCACAAATAACTATTACTTGTAATTTTGCACACTGGTTTATGCCATTAATCGTTAAGTTTATCTAAAACTTAAATGAAATCGGTTAAGCGGTTTTTAAGAAATTACATATTTCGTGAATAATAGGTGAGGAATATCAAACAATATTTATACCACTGAATTTAGGGTTGAAAATCGATTTTAAATCATGTATCTAAACACTATGTTGCTATTTAAAAAATTCACTCCATTCCAATATGGCGGTTGATAATTTTAACACATTACAAAACGTATCGGAAGTAAATTTAATTGAACATCATTTAGACCGAAATCGATATGAAGGAAATTGTGGGGAAATAGTAAAGGGGTGGAGTTAGAGACTTTAATTCCACTCTGTGCGTAATTTGTCTATTCATTTTATAGTTTATGGCAGTTAAACTAATGTGGTCGTGAAAACAAACAAAGCAGTGGGAAAACATTGCATAAAATATCACACTCCGTAATATTGCTTCATTAACTATGTTGAACACAGGTTTTGGTAATCAAACTGCATATTTCAGTCAAATTTAAGGACAACAGATTTTGAGAAACTTCTTTTTTTTTATAACATGGCCTAAATTCCGATTTGTTGTTTCTTTACCAGCAACTCACAAATCTACAATTTTGGAAAACCAATACGTTTTGTTTGAGCCTTTAGAGGCTACATTTGAGCAAAATGTGATACAAATTGTTAAAACCAATCTTGAAAAATATCGTAACTTTGCGTTTTTTTTAACGACAGCTACCCATAAGCGTTGGGTTTACAAAAATGTAAAATAAAACAGATACCAAATTGGATGGAAATGGGTCCAAATGTTTGGACAGACATCATTTCTAAAACTACTTTTTTCGGGATTTTCGATATAAAGTTTTCAGCTCTTCACTTAACTTGCTATACTCAATTAAGAAAAAACAACAGGTTTTTTTTTTTTTATGAAATCGATCTTTCCTAATGTTTTTCTTTAAATTGTAGCTTTAATTGCTTAGAATACGGTAAAAATAATGGGCACAAATTTCCGACCTTGTGTTAAGGTTAAAAATCGGGTGAAATTTCTAATTTTCGTTGCTTTAACGGTTTTGTGCGTGTATCTTGGTTTCTTTTTGACCAATTTTAATATAATTGGTCTCATTTTATTGGAAAAACCTAAAAGAACATATTAAGGGGGTTGTATAACTTTTTTTGCCCAAAAGAACCTAAAATATTTGCGATTTTCGCTCAAATTTTCCTAGTTTTTTCAAATAAATTCGTTGTTTTATTACTGTTATTTTGAACAGCAATAATATATTTTACCCCTCTTTCGGAAAAATCTTCTATTTGTGTATCATTAAAGTCCAGCCATAAAAAAATGCAACGTTAGAAATATTTGATGTTTATATATTTTAGATCCTGTGTTTGGATAATTTTCAAAATTGAAAAATGTTACGTTTTTTTTTTTTTTTTTCCTTTCTATTTGTGTATCATTTTAAAGTCCAGCGATAAAAAAATGCAATGTTAGAAATATTTGATGTAGGCCTATATAGGCCCTATTTAGATCCTATGTTAGGATAATTTTCAAAATTGAAAAATGTTACGTATTTTTTTAGCATTATTTTTTATTGAGTAGATCAGAAATCTTGGTAGCATATCAGAATGTTTTTTTGAAACAGATGAAAATTTTTCATCTTCCGAAATTAAATTTGGTTGAGTAGAAGCCGAAAAATTGAATAATTTGAGTAAATATTTTAATTTTTCTTTACTATTATTGTTGCTTATTATTATATGTGAAAACGTAACACTCAAATCACACATGTGTTTAATGTAATGAATAAAATCAGTGAATAATCACAATAGTTGTAATGTCAATATAGCGCTGTCCATTAGTTCTAATAACTCTATCAATTTGTTAATCGTTTAACTCATATCGAATTTGACGAACCGAATTTGTAAATACAATTTCTGTCACACCTACATCTCCAATTCCTTCTGTTACTATAGAAATGTAAATGGGACGATATTTTATCCGACAAATCGATTTATTAAAGAAAGGCGGATAGCTGTCAAATCCCAAAGTTCTTCATCCTACTTAAGGTACTTGGGCGGTATATCCATCTTTGATATGTGGAACGAGTATTGGAACCAGTAATTGGTTTTCTTTATAGAAATGTTATTATTATATGGGAAAGTTAATTGAGGACTTATTTTGATGGAATTACAAAATTTTGTGCAGTTGGCTTTAACGGATTCCCTTAACTGATTTAAAGGTTGTAAGATTTATGTTGAATAATTGTAATATAAAAATCTATACAGAGTGCCCGATAAGTCATTGCACTCATTATCCGTGTTCATTCTCAGAATGCTGAGAAGAGTGGGTGAGGTAGGTTTATTCCTTCCTTAGAGAAAGTATCGTGAGAGATTAAAAAACAAATTAATGTTGTACTTTTCTTGCAAATTTTTTTTTTTTTTCGTATTGAATCTTTATTATACAGGGTGATTCACGAAGTTTTACCGACGCTTTCTGAGCTCATTCTACGCCAATAGAAAGTACAAACTTCATATAAACATAGGTCCTAAAACGCTTTGGTAGCTAGTTACGGCTAGCGATAGATTTAGTCCTGATTTCTAATCCTCCGGTAAAATACAGTCTTGCTGAACCCAAATTCAGGTGCAAGTATTTATAAGCAATTTGATTTGCCACATGTTTTCAAAATAATTTTCCAGCAGTTTGTGAATTTATTTGTAGTTATTTGTTAATAAACGTTGTAATTTGCAGCTTATTTTCACTCACATTTAGTTTGTAGATTCGGTTTTCCAAAACATTTGGTAAATTCATTGAGCAGATAAATCGATCTTTAAATTTCCAAATCGACGGGTTAAAATTTTACAATTAAAAAAAAAAAAAAGAATTATGTTGTATTCGAACGTTCTTAAGTATTCTCCAATAGAACTGTAACTTCTGAATAAAATTATCTCAAAATTGTTTTCTAAAATACAAATTATATGAGATGTTATTAAAAAAGAAAATTGTAAAAACGCAATTTCTATATTAGAATAAAGTCTGCATTAAAATAGAAAAAATAACAAGACAAGTGCTTGTCAATATATAATACGCTTTTGTTTACTCAAAATTGGAATATGGAATTAGTTATTGGATTAGTAGCCTACATATAGATCTCACTTGAAAGTTATTTCAAGGTGTATAAATCATTCATTAGGTTAATCTGTGAACAAGGTAGAAGTTCTTATCCTCTTTTTGTAGGCTTAAAAATTCTTCACTTAAGATATATGTATATAAGATATTATTATTATTTTTAAAAGGTTTCAGAATGATAGTGATGATTTGAAAGTAAAATCTAATAAATATATTACCAGGTAGAGAGATCTTTATAAAACTCTCCAACCCAATAATACTTTGTTTAGGAAACCTTGGTTATTATTAGGTCCCAAATTTTATAACGTTGTGCCGTATGATACAAAGTTTGGTCTTCCATTACGGAAGTTTAAATTAAAAAAGTGGCTTCTTGCTCATTCGATTGCATATGTTGAGGGCTTGTTTAGGGTAATTGAATAATGTGTACGTATGTATGTAAGTGTGTATAGGTGAATGGTGTATTTGTCTGTGTTGTATCACGTTTTTATAGTCCTTTCGTGTATTTTGTATTTTATTAATCCCTCATCATTAGCTATTGGTTTTAAGGAATCATTTAGCTTGTTTTTTTTGCAGGGTTTCGTATGTATTGTTTTGAATTAATTTAATCGTTTGTTTATCTTTCTGTATTAGTTTTGTGTGGTAATGGATTAATAAAAAATGTATTAATAAAGTAATAATAGTATTTTAATTAAGGAATTTTACAGTAATAAAAATTAATAACAATAATCTATAATCAAATCTCTTGTAATATGAATTTTTAATCTATTCAATTAAATGAATGTAGGTTTAACGCTTTGGTGAATACATTTGGAAAATTAAATAAAACATTTATAAATGGCAGCAGTTTGAACTGTGTTTTCAGTAATTTCTAGTACTCCATGGCGTACATGAATGAGAATGCCACAACTTATTTTGTTTGCTTAAATCTTAGACTTTGTAAAAAAAAGTATTTGAAATTTGGATAGACTCCCAATACAAGATCTCACAAAAACTACGTTTACTTAATAAAATGCGTTTCAACGACAAAATCGTCATCTTCAGTGATACATGAGCTACAATAACTAAAGTATAACTAACATAAATTAACGTACATTTTGTCTTAAACGTCAATCTAATGTTATCTCACAAGTCAAGCTAAATATTTATAATTGGAAATTTCTTTAAAAATCGATGTCTCAAAATTTCTGAAGTCACATTTAAGAGGGATAAAAGGGTTAAAAAATTGGGTATTTAGATTATTTTTAAAGAATGGAATTTACAAATAAATATATCATGTATGTTATATAGACCATACAATTCTTATAAACTATAGGTTTCCTCCTACATTCATTTTCCACGGGTATTTCAAATAAAATAACAAAATCGCTTGGCAATATCAGCTAAGTCAAGATAATTTATTACGTATAAAACTTATCCATATAACTACTGGAACACTATCAAGTATTTATCTTTTCTCACACAATTAGTAAGATCATCAATTATATTTAGATCACAGAAACAAGATACTAAATAACACAGCTGAGCTTAAGTTATTCCATAAACACCGATCTATCGACCACAATCTTATTTACAAAAAAAGCTGTTGCTTCCCCAGTTAGAAAGTTAGTCTTTCCAGACTTTGTCCTCAAAACAAAACTCAAACACAAAAAGAAATATCCTCCTTACCTATCTTCTTCTCCAGAGTTGCTCAAGTCTAGACTTCTTTACCTCTCAAAACTCAAATTCCAATTCACCAGTATTTTTTGCTGTGCCGGGACTGTCCATACTTCAACTCATCAAAATCTCTCCACTTGATCCTCCAGGAAAAAGCTCTTCTCTTTGTCCTCCCTGGTTATTTAAAACATTTCTATCTCAACTCCTCAACTGTGTCATTTTCACTAGACCAGCAGTCCTCGTCAGCATTTGCACAACTTGTCACTTTGTACTACCATTTCACCTAAATAGACCTCCATAGCTACTTATATTTTTAAACTATCTATTCTCTTGCCTAATCACTATTCTAACAAGTTTAATCTTGCACTTTTCTTACTTCTAACAGTATTTAATATTTCCTCTAACTTATTCCCAACTCAATTCCCTGCATGAATATTTTCCCCTTGAGTCGATGCAATTAAAAAAAGAAGTTATAGGCTTTTAAACGTGGCTGTTGAATTATCAAAATTACTACAGACCGATACGGTATATTGAAAAATTAAAAAAATACCTATTTTATATAATATTACATTCAATATCAACCCTTACGTATTTCTCCAGTTTACAATTGAAAGATATATTTTATAAAAAGGAATAAATTTATGTTACGGGAAAATGACCGTGTATGCATGGTACACTTACAGCACTATCTGTTCAAATCGATGCCAAGGTTGATTTCGGTAAACAATCAAAACATAAACAAAACATTAAGTGATATTCGTGCCTTATGAGTGTATCAACATGCCAAGTGAATATATTTGACTTGTATATTCGGTTTAATAAGTAACTTTGCAGAGTAATGTAACATTAAAACTGTAGAGTTCAGGGCGGTGCCCTCTTACGTCACACTTACCCTAGTGACCAGGTTAAGTGTAAAGGTCATTATCTCGTAACTCAAGGGCGTGGTTGTATCACACGCAGATCATCCTTTCATATTACACAACAAGGACTTTATAATATTATCTTAACCAGGATGTTTGCCATCGTAATTTAAGGAAAGATACATTTAAATTTTACAGTGAGTTTATTTCAGCGTTAAAATATTATATAGTATTTAAACATAACATCTATAATAAAATAATTAGATAAATTTTATAAAATCTTTAAATCGACTTCCGAAATAATTACCAATTTTTAATTATGTGCCAACTTTGTTAATGATTGCATGTTGTTACTGTAACATTAAAAACATACAGAATACCTTTTAGTTGCTAAACTCAATGTTTAATAGTGGAAAACTACTGCAAAAAAATTAACACAGCATTTACAACTCGTTTATCAAATCTGCAACTGAAAATTTTAATGAAACGTCGAATAATTAAAATATTTATAACTGCTGCACCGATTAAAAAAAAAAAAAATAAATAAAAAAATCAGTTAAAATTAGCTATCAAACCAAGAATCAACCTTATCACTATCAAACATATATTGTTAAATTTTCCAGAAAATACTTCAAATGTTGACAATTTTTGTTTTGTATTACCCGTACAGACAATTATTATTATTATGAACCATTGGATCAAATAAAGACTAAAACCTGACCAGATATAGTACTTAAATAGGGAAGAAAACTTCATGAAAATCGTAACAGCGGTTCTTGAGATATACCCTTATAAAAAAAGACCAACAAATAGACGGACAGATATATTTTTACTCTCGATGATAACTTGATTGCTTCTGATAATTGATGAGTTAGAAAATTACAATTTAAAAATAAAACAATTCCCTTGTCAAACTGTCATGAACAGACATCAACAGTGACGTGTTGCGACATTATCAAACAGGCAGTGTCGTTTTGATTTGTTTTATGTCATTTAGAAATACATTATTGATGCTTTGGACAATTAGTTTCGTCTCCGTGTTTTATTGAAACAATAATACAACATGTGTCCCACCCCTAATTTATTTTTTATTGATTGATCTACTGTTTATATTTGTCATTTATTCATTAGCAAGAAAGGGGGAGGACAGAGGGGTCAGCTGACATCCTGATATAAGAATAGGGGGTTGGGGAAGGTAAATAAATGGGAATTGGACTGATGTTTAAAATTAAATATACAAATTAGTTATTAACAAATTTAACGTTAACGTTAACGTTATTAATGTGACTTATTAAAATAAATTATAAACATTGATGGAATTATATTAAATCGTTGAACTATAATAATAAATTATTAACAAACAGTTATCCAGAACGGAAATTTCTAGGGGCAGCTATGGATGCACGTGTGAAGGTGGAATGGAACAAAATATTCAAAAGGGAGAAGTAAGGATTGACTAATGCGCTACCCAGTTTGACGTCTCGCCATGAGAAAAGTTTTACTCGATTTGAATCTTGAAATGTACTAAAATTTTGAAAAATTTTAATTAAAAAAAAAGGTTTTTTTTTTTTTTTTTTTTTTTACAGGAGTAAACTAGATTATGAGTCTCACATATTATTTTAACATACACATAATGAGTCCATAAGTCGTGGTGGGCTTTTGATTAATTATATTTAATAAAAAATAAATTTAAAAACACGAATAAAATGAAAGGACAGAACAACTTTTTTTAAATTATTAATCTGAGTACATTAAGTTGCATTAATTTTTGTGCCTTTATCTGGTTTTATAAGTTAAAACGCGTTTCGGAATCGTAGTCCCATCTTTATGTTTCACTGTTGGAAGTCTTAAAGAAATTTAAAAAAAAAACACACGAACTTACATACAACACTATACAGAGTGTCCCACCTAAAATGTTACATTACTTAACTTTTAAATTATAAATATGATAAAGTACTTTAAATGCAAATCCTTCGTTTCTTTTCAATGAAGTTTAAAAATCTATTTTGTAAAATCTTAAAAATTGCCGCCATTTTCCAATATTTGAAATTTGAAATTTGTTTTAGAAGAACCTGTATTTTATGGGGTTTTCAGGTGTAAAACATTATTTAAAGAATGTTTTATACTTTTGTATCTTTAAAATCTTTAGCAGTTTTTTAATTACAAGCACTTAAAGTTAATGAAATTAAACGTTTGAAAGACCTACAAATAATTTATTACAACCTAAAATGTTACAAAGCTAACTTTTAAACCTTTGGGGGTATTTACGTTTTAATTGTGAACATCTCTTATTTTTATAAGCTCTAAAATGACATGGAAATCGATTTTGAAAAAAAGCGCTCTCAGCCTTTATCAATAACAGCTGCTTTCGGTGCAGTATGACGGAAAGAAACTGGTTGGCAAACACGAAAATAAATTAGAACAATGGAAAGTCAGTTGATCGTTTTCCCCTTGCTCTAAATTTGACATTGGGAAACTATCATTATTGTTGCTCTTAGCTGTGATCGATAACAGCTGCTTTCGGGGCAGTATGATGGAAAGATATTTCATTTCAATACGTGAGCAGGATAATTTTTTAAGTTTACTAAATTAATAAAACACATTGTCCAATATAAATGGATATAAAAACATTGGAACTTAAATAAAATTAACTGATAAATTTGAGTAAAATTATCCGTTGTGATCGTTGTAGACAAAAAATATTTTCAGGAGTTTTACAAACTTTTTAAATAATTAATAAACACAAATACTAAAAAACAACCAGTATCTATTTCATATAAATCGGTGAAAATTTAATTCTGATCCAAAAAAATTGAATACTCAGTTATTGAATTGAAGGGTGGTTAATCTGTGTAGTCGATTATTGAAAGTTTGAGTGGGATGGGGGTCCTTATAAATCTTTACTTCTTAATGGAAACCACACCCCACCCTCTCCGGTCATTAGGCAGCAACTTTTGACAAATGGGGGAAGTTACTCCTTCACGCAAAATGGTGGTATCTTGTTGGTAACTCAAACACTGTAAATGCAAATCGCTAGCGTATGACATATAACATTATAAAACAGAGATCATTTTGAAAACAGGAACTGGTTTTGTTGCACCTTCCAAAAATGTTCAAAGTAATAAAAAGACCACATGTCGTGTTTTGGTGTGACATTGGTAGAGAAACTTATAAACATTTAAAAGATTTATTCTGATATTTTCTAAGTATACAAAATGAAAATTTATAGTTTTTGTCATTTATTTCTCTCTCTCTCTCTCTCTCTCTCTCTCTCTCTCTCTCTCTCTCTCTCTCTCTCTCTCTCTCTCCTCTCTCTCTCTCTCTCTCTCTCTCTCTCTCTCTCTCTCTCTCTCTCTCTCTCTCTCTCTCTCTCTCTCTCTCTCTCTCTCTCTCTCTCTCTCTCTCTCTCCTCTCTCTCTCTCTCTCTCTCTCTCTCTCTCTCTCTCTCTCTCTCTCTCTCTCTCTCTCTCTCTCTCTCTCTCTCTCTCTCTCTCTCTCTCTCTCTCTCTCTCTCTCTCTCTCTCTCTCTCTCTCTCTCTCTCCTCTCTCTCTCTCTCTCTCTCTCTCTCTCTCTCTCTCTTCTCTCTCTCATTAATACAATTTATTTTTCGATTATGCCTTTCATCCGTCGTCTGAAGTAAGCAGAGTAGCCGACGCAAGAAGATAATATTACGAAATTTGCAACATCAGATTGAATAGAAACCCGTTTAAATTAAGAAACATCAATTTGAAAATAAGAAAATGGCGGATATTTTAAATAGTTTTTGTAATATATCTCATGTGTTATTATACTTATGACAGACTAAATTAGATATAAATTTTGTGATTTTGAAATCATTCCACTACGATGACTTTAAATTTTTTGTTAGAAATAGAATTTATAACCATGATTTCCCCCCCCCCCAAAACGATATTCATATAGTAATACGATCCAATATAGCCGGATTATCAGCACGAGCGTAGTGAGTGGAGTGGCCTTCACATATTTACATTTTATAGCTTGGAAAAATAAAAATAGGTAAATAGTACCCAATTGAAATTCAGAAAAATCGAATTTAAAATGTAAAAATGGAGGCCATTTTTACATGTTTTGTTGATATGTAATGTTTTATCTAGTATAATTTTTGGAATTTGCTTGTAATAGTACCAAAGCAACACCTATACTATGGCAAATAGAAAAATAGAATAGGTATTGTCAAAAAATGTAATTCCCGAACTCAGATATCCCAAGATAATATGATATTCGTGTACTCTTAATACGAGATTCAAGGCCGAGTCATAAACACGAGCGTAGCAAGTGGAGGCTACTTCACATATGCACTGCTTCGAAGCTCGCTAGGGTCGAGACACTAACAAAAGCGAAACGACTCTTGATCTACAAATACAGTTTAATATTTCCTACATGCCTAAGAAACACTTTTAGGACATTACATTTAGAGGACCTGCTTGTATTACACTATGATGACACTGGTGTTGTCATTATAACACGTGTAAAACAGTTATTTAAATTAATCTTAACCAAAACAACACAGCTAATTTTATATTTAAAAATTAACAAATAAACTTGACAGCGAGTGATGTAATCACACTCGTTATTATTATGTATAAAGCCACACAATTACCTGTATGTAATTGTAGCATTACCCCCGAGAGACCAGAGGTTGTAATTGATTAAATGTACTTTGTAATTCTCCCCCACTGTTTGTCAAAACAATCCTTATTTGTGAAACATTCCCATTTCTATATTAAATTCATTTATAGTGTATTAAATGAATCTTTGGTCTAACAAATAACATAAAGCTAAATGGTTAAAATTGAAAGTTGGTTATTCTGGAACCAAAAAGCGTTTGTAGCTCCCGAAATCGCTAATTTGTAAATTAAACAAAGAACGCTTTTTAGGTTATGTAAGGACCTAATTTGTCAAAATCAACTCTACCTATGTCGATAAAATTTTAGTGAAATGTTAAATTAACGAAACGGACCCCTGGAAAACTGCGAGTAAAGTACTGTAAGCAAATTATATATCTATGTAAATCCGTTGTCTTTCGCTCATCTCCGAAAACAGATAAACGATCCAAAATTCATCTCATAAAAATGTAGTTACTGGAAGTTGTCAACCAAAATAATTAAATGAATTTTGAACACAGTTCATGAAAATATATTTAAATAACCTTTCGCATACGACTGATAGACCTTTTTAAAATTTTTACGTAGTGGAGCTTAAAAGGGATATATCAGCAAAAATTTTGATATTGGATTTTCATCATTCTCTTAGAAAGTAATTATTCTGTTGTTTCACTTTTATTAACCAAAGGCTACATGGTTAATTTTTTAAAAAGGAAGGTCATTCTGGCTGGAACGACTGCAGTACTGTCGGACATGTTTCACGCAATATGGCGGTTGAACGCTCTTTACCAGGAAACCTCACCAATATAAGAGGATTCGCCGAGAAGTGATCACCGTGTGCGAGTGAAGGCCTTTGTTCAGGTGGAACTTTCTCTGGTGCTGCTTGAAACACCACAAATCAGCATGCAGACCGCTAGCCCGCTGCCTGACACCAAAACTTCATCATTTGTTCCTCCTGGTAAATTCAATAGATAAAATCGAAACTCGCTATACCGGAAGGATGATACCATCCGCCCTGAGAACAGATGCGTCAGTGACCGGTGAAGATGGAAGAAGATGCTTTCGGAGAGGGTCCATAAAGTACAAATTAAATTTCCCTTCCGGAAAGATCTATTTTGGCCATGGTAGCTGGATATCTTCCATGATGAAGACTATTAAAGATCCTGTACCTCCGGAGATAATGCAGCTGCTCAGGTCGCTGGAGTGTTGCTACCAGAATTCAGCTGCTCAAGTCGCTGGAGTGTTGCTACCAGAATTCTCACCCTAGTGCTGCTGAAACCTCCTTGAGGAGTGACAGAATAGGATGGAGGAAGAAGAAAGCGAACTACTCACTGGAGAACAAGAGGCGCAGGTGGCTGAGGTAGCGGCAGAAATAATTGGCCACACTTAAATATATAATGCATTTTTTTATTTAAACTGTTAAATTTGTTTTCATTTTATTTTCAATATATATTTTGTAGAACATTATTTGGAGTAAATGATTCTAAATGTGTAATATTAACAAATAAACTCAGCAGTGAGAGAACGAATCAAATTCATTACTATATGTAAACCCTTACAATTACCTGCATATAACTTTAGATTTACCCCGGCGCGACAAGAGCTGTAATGATTAAACGTCCGTTATAACGCTACGATTGTTTATCAAAACAACCCTTGTTTATGAAACATCCCCTTTATATTAATTACATTTAAAACACCACTAAATAAATCCTTGATATAATCTATGCTAACAATTCTATTCTATAATGGGAAAATATATGCTCTTTCCTATTATATTGTTCACTTATTCAGTTTACATTGTGTGTAAGGAATAGCGTCTTGGAAATAATTATATTTTAAAAGCGTTTTTAGTAGCTACGCTCCGACCGGTATTTTTGTTCTATCGGGTTTCGTATTTATTTATGTAGATCTCTAAATATCTACAGCTCAGCGTTCCTCTGTGTTCGTTTGTGTTTATACCTCGAAAAACTCTGACCGTGTTTTGATAAGGGTTCATTACCTATGTAGGTAATCAAAAATACAATGAATATGTCATGGGGCTGTTATAATAGACGTAATTT
Source organism: Aphrophora alni (assembly GCA_963513935.1). NCBI lineage: Eukaryota > Metazoa > Arthropoda > Insecta > Hemiptera > Aphrophoridae > Aphrophora > Aphrophora alni. The sequence continues at coordinate 12,906,773 of OY740776.1, forward strand.
CTCAAATTCTGCTTCACAGATTTCATTTCAAATTTTCTTTAAATGTGAAGATGAGATTGCAAAATCCCAAGTAAAAAAATAAGTCCAAAAATTCGATTTTCTCAAAAAGGTCAATAACGACTTTGATCAAATTTTGCTCAAGCATAGCGTTTAAAGATTTACACAAAACGCATTTGTTGACATGTAACAAACATTTTAGGTTTGTTAATTAATGGTAAAAGCAATGAATCTGTCATGGGGTTGTTATATATGACGTAATTTCTCAAAATCTGCTTCACAGATTTCATTCAAATTTTTCATTAAATGTGAAGATCAGAGTGCAAAATTACAAGTAAAAAAAGAAGTCGAAAAATTCGTTTTTCTCGAAAACGTCTTTAACGATTATGGTCAAATTTTGCTCAAATATAACGTTAAAGGGTTCGCACAAAACGTATTGCTTGATTGTAACAAAGATTTCAGGTTTGTGAATTAATGGTAAAAACCATGAATCTGTCATGGGGTTGTTATAAAAGACGTAATTTCTCAAAATTGGCTTTACAGATTTAATTGAAATTTTATTAAAATGTCAAGATCAGAGTGCAAAATCACAAGTAAAAAATTATTACAGTTCGAGAATAAATGTAAAAAAAAATAACTTTGTCAGCTGTTATTAAATGCTCAATATTATATTTATATATTTTTTAAATAACGTTAATGGTTAATTCCCCCTTTTTGACTGACATTACTTTTGGTTAAGAACAATTTTGAAAGTGTTTATTTAATTTTAGGTATAGGTGAAGCTTGCACCATGTGTTTACAACGTTTATTTAACTTTGTCCAAACTGGTCTTTGTCATTCTTGTAATTAAAACAACAATGGTGCATCAAAGCAATAGAAATCTAAACATGACGTTTCTAGGTTATGTTCACTCTATAAATAAAACGTAATGACGAAATCCAAGGCAGTTGTTTTCTATCTGCTTACTTTAAACAATTGCATCTATAGAGCAAATAAATTATAATAACAGTATCAGATGTTATTTGTTTTAATGAATTTTAAATTGTTAACGTTTAGATGAATTTATAAACAAGATTAGGTTCTAAACTAACAAGGAGCGCTATTGTTTTAAATAATTAATTCTTTATCAATATATTCTTTTACGTATCTGGGCAAACTTGACAGTTTCTAGCAAATGTAGTATTGAGTGAGTATGGTGCACCCCTGCATTTAAACTAACTTGACCATATTTTTGTAGCTGATCACGTTACAATGACTAAGAATTAAATTTCATCATTTTCTTTATCTTTAGTCTTTAGTAGTAAACTACAATTACCAGCAAGAAAGATAAAATTAGATTCTACCATAATATATAGGGAGACTTTTTATATACTTATTAGGAAATTCCATAGATTTTTTTTTAAAAACAGTTAATTTTAAGCGGTTTTGTAGATATACTTTCTCAGTAATTCATGTTAAAATTATCTATTTTTTTATTGCGGTTTAAAGGCGAAAAACCTTTTGATAATCACCGACTTGTAAAAAGATAATAAATAAAATTCATAGTCCTTGAATACTGTATTAGTATCAGGATTGGAAGAGTACAAGAGTTGGTCAAGAAAGAGTTATTAGGAAATATGAAAGAGTATGATCTCACCGAAGACTAAATGCATGAAAGTGTAGATCCAGCTAGCATATCTCGGGTTTGCAAGTTACAGAGTGTAAAATAAGTCGTGATACACCTCGATATAATTTAAATGGATTGGTCTAACGATATAAAACTTCTACCATATATTATTATAACCCTTTTTATGGTGTTTAAAGGGGGTTAAAATTTTCGCCTCCCTTTTGAAAAGGGGTGGGTAAAGGGGGTAACTTTGATTTTTTGAAAGACAGCCCTATCTTGGGACATATCATTGGAAAAGTCTGTGCAATAGAAAATAATAGTACTTCCAAATTGTTTCTAGTACATCCCTGGCAAAAGTAACATGAATAAGTTAGTTATGACTAACTTGCGTATCTCTTACTTGTTTTAATATAACAAGTGCTCGAACTGGTGACCTTCCGTGGTTTGGCAGTGTGCTAGTCGATTGTACAAACTGAGACAGCATTCAAAAAAGATTCTCTTGGAATGGATTGAGCTTTTTGTCAAATTCTACCCTTTATGTCATTGACGTCAGTTGGCTTAATTTGACAAGCAACGTTTCTCATGTGACCCCAAAAGAAATAGTCTAGTTGATTAGGGTCAGGAATGGCAAGGGAAGTGTAAACACCAAAGTAGGACTAAAAGTAAAATACTGTATATCATTTGTGAAACGGATAAAAACTAGCTAAATCAGGGATTAAATAGACAAAAGCGATTAGGGATAGGTTGTTGAGTTCACAACAGATAGTTTCCTAACCTTAATTGAAACGGATGTTTAAAGCTATTTATCTATATTGTTAGGAATTAGGCATTGACCTAGGTTTCTCTCTCTCTCTTTACATCTCTCTCTCTCTCTCTCTCTCTCTCTCTCTCTCTCTCTCTCTCTTCTCTCTCTCTCTCTCTCTCTCTCTCTCTCTCTCTCTCTCCCCTCTCTCTCTCTCTCTCTCTCTCTCTCTCTCTCTCTCTCTCTCTCTCTCTCTCTCTCTCTCTCTCTCTCTCTCTCTCTCTCTCTCTCTCTCTCTCTCTCTCTCTCTCTCTCTCTCTTCTCTCTCTCTCTCTCTCTCTCTCTCTCTCTCTCTCTCTCTCTCTCTCTCTCTCTCTCTCTCTCTCTCTCTCTCTCTCTCTCTCTCTCTCTCTCTCTCTCTCTCTCTCTCTCTCTCTCTCTCTCTCTCTCTCTCTCTCTCTCTCTCTCTCTCTCTCTCTCTCTCTCTCTCTCTCTCTCTCTCTCTCTCTCTCTCTCTCTCTCTCTCTCTCTCTCTCTCTCTCTCTCTCTCTCTCTCTCTCTCTCTCTCTCTCTCTCTCTCTCTCTCTCTCTCTCTCTCTCTCTCTCTCTCTCTCTCTCTCTTTAACATATCATAAGAACTGGCAGTAACTCTGTTATAGTGGCAGTAACCACTATCCAAATACAAGTATTTCTGTATCGAAGGCTTTTTAAAAAGGCTGTAAAGGTTCAATGTATTAAAATGAGTCGCTCATTTAAGAAGAAAAGTAACACTGAAATAAAATCATTATTCAAAATGTTGAAATAAACATTTGGGCGTATTTTGGAAACTATTCAAAAACTTTCTGTAAGGCAAGCATCTCAGTTGCTTCAAATGTAGTATAGGACGGTGTTTCTGTATCTATTTATTCCAGATATACCTAGTTTGTATCATTTACACAAATTATTTATTTTACTTTTAGTTCTTGTGGTTGGAGTTTACACTTCCTATACTATCTTTATTCAACAATGGGAATTACAAAAATCGCCTACCAAAAATGTATGACACGTCAGTTTTTCGAAACCTTGAACACCTATAACTCCTAAACAAGTGGGTTTATCAAAATAAGAAAAGGATAAAACAAAAAGTTGTGGAAAATCACAAAACATCATAAAATATATGGGTTTTATGAGAATTTTTAAATTGACCGCCACGTTAGTTCATCTTGGTCATT
>OY740776.1:12910528-13066102 GCA_963513935.1 Aphrophora alni
AGAGAGAGAGGGAGAGAGAGAGGGAGAGGGAGAGAGAGAGGGAGAGAGAGAGGGAGGGAGGGAGGGAGGGAGGGAGGGAGAGAGAGAGAGAGAGAGAGAGAGAGAGAGAGAGAGAGAGAGAAGTAGTGCAAAGAAACAAGGACAGCTAACAAATTGAACCATGTTTCGCTCTCGCCAATCCAACAGATTCAGTTCCTCAACGTATGTAGAGGTTACAACTCGGACTTCGTCTTACGGTGGTGGACTGTCGCGAGGTAGTTACAGTAAACTAAAACTACTTAGGCTATGTGTTTAAAACCTATAATGCAATTTTATTATTTAAAAAAATAAAAATTATCTTTTTACAATGACCCATTCACTTTTTGATGTGATAAATATAAAAGAAGTTATTAACTTTTCCAGCAAAAAATGTTTAAAATTGAGAACTGCTGCTCGGAAGAAAACAAATTATTTTCTATTAGAATTTGAATCACAAATGTTGTATCTAGGCTATTTAAGGAAGAAATATGCACTAAAATAAAAATAGAATCAATATTTTTTAAATTTATAAACTTACAGACAAACATACAGACATTGCGTAGAAAACATGCACGAGTCAGTTCCATTTACATTTAATTAAAGTTCGCCAAGATTATTTTCACTTGTAAGACTTGACAGTGCTTTTGACTTGTGACAAGGGTTAAAGATAATTCTCGCCTTATGACTGATAAATCCTGTTTGAAATTCTTGCTTAACATCATCAACATTGGACAGTGCCAACCTCAACTCCAGAGTTACACAATTGGAAACGATGCATTATCATTGTAAATGTGACAGGCTTTGTTAGCAGGATTGCTTTGTTTAGTTGAATCTATGAATGCCTGTGGCTATTTTATATGCCTGTGAAACTATAAGGGTGAAGTACTGTTGGTAGTAACACAAGGATTGACCGCCTCTTGTTAGAAATATATCGATTAATTATAAATCAATATTGATTTGTTAACAGTAAACATATGTTAGGATAGAGATGGTTAGATATACAGTCTTTTGAAGAATCAGAGTAACAACAATTATTGATAGACCAGGAAAACTGATGGAATTGCTTATCTTGCAAGTAATGAAGGGTTGCATATAAACCATTGGGTGGGAAGGAAAGCAGGTCAATTGATCAAGTGGAGAACGCTGGAAGTTTTTGTGGGAAGATAGTCAGACGTAAAGAGAGCTTATGAGTATTGGATCTTCACACAGGAATAAACGAAAGTTACCATTAGGTTGAACAAACGTTATGTAGTGAAACGCTTGTAAATATTTAGTCAGATTATAAGGTTATTAACGTAAAATCAGTCACAATAGTTGAAGTCATACTGGATTCTTAATAGTATAGCATTTATTTTAACCTTTTAACAAAACTAGGAGAGATAATTCATATATAATAATAAAGAAATATGATAAATGAAAAATGAACCACTGATGTTTAATTGAAATAAAAGCACCGAGACAGGATTCTTGTTTAATTGCTAACACATATTTCTTTAAATACTTTCTGTAAATTGTTCTTGAAAACATAATGCTACTACTGTCTAGTTGTCGATACATACATGCACAACTCTGAGACTCACTACTGCTGAGGAGGGAAGCGAGTGGAGGCTCCTCCATAAATGTACAATTCTGAGGCTCGAGGCTCGCTATGGTTGAGGAGTGGAGGCTACTTCATATGTGTACAACTTTGAGGCTTGCTATGACAAAAGCGAGTGAAGATTTGTTTAATATTTATACATCTACGATGACCGTTAGGGTTTTGACGTCCTTGAAAGGGTAGTGATATACACTATGACGAGGGTCAAAAAACATGTATAAAAATGTTTTAAACAAACTTACCTTACTGGATAAGACCTCTTGATGTATCCATCAAAACTAAGAAACCAGGTTTGGGCAATACATTTATAAAATCTGCCTTTAAGTACGAAGATAGTGCCCATCAACTAGTTAGATGAAACTATAAGGCAGATGAAACCTCAAAGATAAAACTGCAATGGGTTTCTGCTTACATATTTAGGAGATTACAAATATGTTTGTCCTGACGAACTTTACCAAAACCAAGATGTAATCCAAAGATATTTATTTTTTAACTACACAGCTCCAAACCTCTCTCATTGAATGCTTCAGTCGGAACACGCGTTCAATAAATGACATGTTTCAATCCACTTCACTTGTTCCGTATCTTCCCGTCGAGATAAAAAAGCCTTAACAAACGCTCTCCATCGAAATATTTTCAGCGGAAAGCGTCTTTAATTCCTGCCTGCTATTTGTTTCTATCAGCAATATGTTCCACTACGTCATGCTTTGCTTCTAGGTATTGTGCAATTCGAATGTACACTAATCAACACAACGCCATTTCTTCCCTTTTATCTGCTCTTCCATTGACACCAGTTTCGTCTGACTCCAGATATTTTCATTCCTAATCTTTCAATCACTTGGATCTATCAAGATGTATCATCCCTCTTACTTATTTTTTTGCAAGGATCATAGCCCTGTTACTGACAAATGACTAACCTTACTCTAACTTCATAGAGCAGTTTTACAATCCTCCTATCAGGTGTACAATATCTTCGTAATTCATCCGTAAGGAAATATTGTTTCCAACCCCCTGTAAGTTGTATTTAATGTCTCATAATTATTGTCATTATTTAACAGACACCTACACAAATAAGACAAGTAAAACAGTAACACTTTAGTTTAACAATATTTTTTACTTAAAAAGTACATTTTGAATGTTACAAATATAACATTTTTCAGATTGTTCCACGTCTGTATTCATATATTATGTAAGCAGTCATGTGTATAAATACATCTGGAGGGAAGTAATATGTCAGAAAGCAGTTGTATGGAATCTGAAATGCGAATTGTATCTTACATGCATGTTTATGTCCGTTAGACAAATGAAAACTAAGAAACACAACGGGGAGGAAAAGAAGGAATAAATAGGAGTTTTGTTTCCATGATAATTTAAACCTTGAACACAATCTCTCGTAAATATGTTTATTTAATAAAACTCGTTTCAACGACAATGTCGTCAACTTCAGTGATTCATGAGTTACAATAATCAATCTATAACTACATTAATCTTTATATAAAAACAACAGATATCTTACATTTTATGATAACATTTTCTTAAGGCCACAAACTACACCTATATGTACATCTCTTTTACTTAGGTAATAATCTATAGTCATATACTTAGTACATGAAGGTAACTAACATTTGTGGAATTCTTAAGTTGCTTGGATACATTTAACAAATCAAAGAACGATTTACGAGCTTTCTTCTGGTTTTCTTCGAGCTCTTTTTGGGATTATTACAAACATACAGGCTCATCGAAAAAGATGTTTGCGATTTCAAAGTAAAATAACTAAGGTTTAGGTATTATATTTGTTTATACCAAAACTTAATAAAATAAATCAGGTTTTTTACGTTAATTAGTAGATTTCAATATGAGGAGTTCCATCGCTTGGCAAACTAGGCGATAGTCGAACTATACCCAGGTACGTTAATCTTGGTTACCACAAAACACTCCCATTCAACATCAAGGTAACCTATTGTTAAGAAATTATTTTAAATTAAGTTTTTACACTTTAAGGGGGAAAAGGTGAGTTTTATGTGCTGATAAAGCACTACTTTCGTATAGGGGAACCAAAGAAAAGCTAAAAAAGTATTATGAGGATTCTGCTCAAGTGGTTCACTGAATTTCGTTGTGGTCACACAAGCACGAATGTTGGCGAGAACGCGGGACATCAGAATAAGGATATAACTAAAAAGATGGTCATTGCACTTTATATATTGTTGAATAACCGTCCATTGAAGATGGACGCTTCAATTAGCTTCAAAAAAGCTAAGATGATAAACATCTGAGACAAAGGTGTTTTAAATATCCAGCTAGAACAATTATTGGGAGTGAGAAAGCTATTGGCAAAACTGGTGACACTATTGCTCACAGATGACTATCAAAAACGGTATCGCACAACCATTTCGCAGCAGTGTTTGGACATGTCCAAGCTCAATCCAGGTGAGTTTTGGTAGTATTATAGAACCGTAGATAAAACATGGTTCTACTCTTCACAATATGAAATAAATAGTAAAAATAGTCGATTTCTCCTGACGGTTCAATTATAAATACAGGTTTGGCAATACATTTATTTTATTTTTCTATGTCATCAATTTGTGGGAAATAAAGTTTGAACATGTCCAATTAAGTGAAATCTGTAATAGTTTTCACAGCAAACATAAACACAAACTGTACCAATTCTAGGGAATTGCAAACATACTGCATACTGAAAAATTCCATCTGGTTGCTGAGGCCCCAAATTGATAAATAAATGTCGAGATTGACTTGTCAGATAATATTAGATAGAATAAAACTCTAAACACAAGTTCTCACAAAAAATCCGTTTACGTACTCATACACGTTTCAACGACAAAGTCGCCATTTTCAGTGATACACCAGCTACAATAACTAAACTACAAGTATTATCCTCAAATTATACTTGTAGCAGACATCAGCCTTTTCATCATGTAGAAAGTTTCGCATAAGGAGTTTCAGTTAAAATAATTTTCGTCGTACCCTATTTCCTTCAATATTGTCACAGCAAATTCAACTCGTTTGATCGATCTGCTAGGTTAATGTCATGTTTAAACTGGATTTTGTAAGAATGCAATCTCAACCGTTCAAGAAATACATTTTGAATAATTATTACCGCTCCACATTATCGTCTAATGTGAGTAGTCGACACGGTGATTTTGGTATTGACATTTCCATTTCCTTTAAACAGATTTGTCAAAGAATGTCTTGTCTGAAGATGGGTTTTGTCTTTAAGTACGCTTAATGTTATGACACCTTGTAACTACATATTTATGAGTAAGTAAAAATCAACAACATCATCTAAAAAATGAAAGTTTCTGTAGCATTTCGCAGTTACGTCTTGAGTCTTAGGTAAAACCACGGCATTAACTTAATTACAAATCTGTATGTAATGATACCAACGTGATCTTCTACAATACAGGACCATTCCTTCCAATCCATGGAATGGATGAGAGAATTATTGTACATCCAGACTGTAATGAGGTTCCGCCGTGCAGAAAAATTAAATATAATAATAACCAAAAATACATTTCGTAACAATCTGCCTAAATAAAAAAATCTCTTGATTGGTCTTATACGTAAGAAGAAAAAAACTTTATTTCCATTGAAATGTTTGTAAAAATAATACTCTTTCTAAACTTTTGGTTTTATGATATTCACCTCCAAATTTAAATCATTTAATCATTTATCTTTAACTCTGGACACATCGTAACTTTAAAACTGTCATTCGTGATCAACGACAAATATTTCTGTTTGTTTATATTTTTGGTTTTACTGAATTCGTGTGAGAAACTTAGTGCTTTATGTATTTAATATTTGTTATATTTTAAAACCCTGACAAGATATTTCTGTACTATTAACAACGTCCAACATGTGTAATACTCTACTTTGATAAATGTCTTTCTCTTCTCTTTAAATGCGGAATTAAACCCTTGTAAGCTCTTTTATTACCAAGAATTCCCCAATGTACAGTGAAGTTATTTGTTCCTGTTAGAAGAACCGTTTAGAGTGGAACATTTTATTTACTTCATTACTTGTTTTTTATATATTTAAGCAAGATATATCAACAATTTAATTGGACGTTTAATGCACATTTTAAAGATTTAACAATTTGTTTGAAAACATTCAAATACCTATAAAAAAACCTGTAGTTATTTCCAAATCATTTGTTATATTTTAAAACACTGACAAGCACTATTAAAAATGTACCCAACATCAGGTAATACTCTACTTTGATAAATGTCTATCTTTTCTCTAGAAATGCGGAATTAAACCCTTGTAAGCTCTTTTATTACAAAGAATTCCCCAATGCACAGTGGAGTTATCTGTTCCTGTTAGAACTGTTTAAAGTGGAACATTTTATTTCCTTCATTACTTGTTTTTTAAATATTTATCAAGATAATATCCTACAATTTAATTGGATGTTTAATACACATTTTAAAGATTTAACAGTTTGTTTGAAAACATTCAAATACCTATAAAAAAAAGCGTGTATAGTTATTCAAATTTCCAAAAGATTTGTTATATTTTAAAACACTGACAAGCACTATTAAAATTGTACCCAACATCAGGTAATACTCTACTTTGATAAATGTCTCTCTCTTCTCTTGAAATGCAGAATTAAACCCTTGTAAGCTCTTTTATTACCAAGAATTCCCCAATCTACAGCGAAGTTATTTGTTCCTGTTAGAAGAACCGTTTAGAGTGGAACATTTTATTTCCTTCATTACTTGTTTTTTTAATATTTAAGCAAGATAATATCCTACAATTTAATTGGATGTTTAATACACTGTTTTAAAGATTTAACAGTTTGTTTTAAAACATTCAAATACCTATAAAAAAAAGCGTGTATAGTTATTCAAATTTCCAAAAGATTTGTTATATTTTAAAACACTGACAAGCACTATTAAAATTGTACCCAACATCAGGTAATATTCTACTTTGATAAATGTCTCTCTCTTCTCTTGAAATGCAGAATTAAACCCTTGTAAGCTCTTTTATTACCAAGAATTCCCCAATCTACAGCGAAGTTATTTGTTCCTGTTAGAAGAACCGTTTAGAGTGGAACATTTTATTTCCTTCATTACTTGTTTTTTTAATATTTAAGCAAGATAATATCCTACAATTTAATTGGATGTTTAATACACTGTTTTAAAGATTTAACAGTTTGTTTTAAAACAATGAAATTCTTATAAAAAAGCCTGTAGTTATTTCCAAATGATTTGTTATATTTTAAAACACTGACAAGCACTATTAAAATTGTACCCAACATCAGGTAATACTCTACTTTGATAAATGTCTCTCTCTTCTCTTGAAATGCAGAATTAAACCCTTGTAAGCTATTTTATTACCAAGAATTCCCCAATGCACAGTGGAGTTATCTGTTCCTCTTAGAAAAACCGTTTAGAGTGGAACATTTTATTTCCTTCATTTCTTGTTTTTTTAATATTTAAGCAAGATAATATATCCTACAATTTAATTGGATGTTTAATACACAGTTTTAAAGATTTAACAGTTTGTTTTAAAACAATGAAATTCCTATAAAAAAGCCTGTAGTTATTTCTAAATGATTTGTTATATTTATAACACTAACAAGCACTATTAAAATTGTACCCAACATCGTGTAATACTCTACTTTGATAAATGTCTCTCTTTTCTCTTGAAATGCGGAATTAAACCCTTGTAAGCTCTTTTATTACCAAGAATTCCCCAATGCACAGTAGAGTTATCTGTTCCTGTTAGAAGAACCGTTTAGAGTGGAACATTTTATTTCCTTCATTTCTTGTTTTTTTAATATTTAAGCAAGATAATATATCCTACAATTTAATTGGATGTTTAATACACAGTTTTAAAGATTTAACAGTTTGTTTTAAAACAATGAAATTCTTATAAAAAAGCCTGTAGTTATTTCCAAATGATTTGTTATATTTTAAAACACTGACAAGCACTATTAAAATTATACCCAACATCAGGTAATACTCTACTTTGATAAATGTCTCTCTCTTCTCTTGAAATGCAGAATTAAACCCTTGTAAGCTCTTTTATTACCAAGAATTCCCCAATGCACAGTGGAGTTATCTGTTTCTGTTAGAAGAACCGTTTAGAGTGGAACATTTTATTTCCTTCATTTCTTGTTTTTTTAATATTTAAGCAAGATAATATATCCTACAATTTAATTGGATGTTTAATACACAGTTTTAAAGATTTAACAGTTTGTTTTAAAACAATGAAATTCCTATAAAAAAGCCTGTAGTTATTTCTAAATGATTTGTTATATTTATAACACTAACAAGCACTATTAAAATTGTACCCAACATCGTGTAATACTCTACTTTGATAAATGTCTCTCTTTTCACGTTAAATGCGGAATTAAACCCTTGTAAGCTCTTTTATTACAAAGAATTCCCCAATGCACAGTAGAGTTATCTGTTCCTGTTAGAACCGTTTAGAGTGGAACATTTTATTTCCTTCATTACTTGTTTTTTAAATATTTATCAAGATAATATCCTACAATTTAATTGGATGTTTAATACACATTTTAAAGATTTAACAGTTTGTTTGAAAACATTCAAATACCTATAAAAAAAAGCGTGTATAGTTATTCAAATTTCCAAAAGATTTGTTATATTTTAAAACACTGACAAGCACTATTAAAATTGTACCCAACATCAGGTAATACTCTACTTTGATAAATGTCTCTCTCTTCTCTTGAAATGCAGAATTAAACCCTTGTAAGCTCTTTTATTACCAAGAATTCCCCAATCTACAGCGAAGTTATTTGTTCCTGTTAGAAGAACCGTTTAGAGTGGAACATTTTATTTCCTTCATTACTTGTTTTTTTAATATTTAAGCAAGATAATATCCTACAATTTAATTGGATGTTTAATACACTGTTTTAAAGATTTAACAGTTTGTTTTAAAACATTCAAATACCTATAAAAAAAAGCGTGTATAGTTATTCAAATTTCCAAAAGATTTGTTATATTTTAAAACACTGACAAGCACTATTAAAATTGTACCCAACATCAGGTAATATTCTACTTTGATAAATGTCTCTCTCTTCTCTTGAAATGCAGAATTAAACCCTTGTAAGCTCTTTTATTACCAAGAATTCCCCAATCTACAGCGAAGTTATTTGTTCCTGTTAGAAGAACCGTTTAGAGTGGAACATTTTATTTCCTTCATTACTTGTTTTTTTAATATTTAAGCAAGATAATATCCTACAATTTAATTGGATGTTTAATACACTGTTTTAAAGATTTAACAGTTTGTTTTAAAACAATGAAATTCTTATAAAAAAGCCTGTAGTTATTTCCAAATGATTTGTTATATTTTAAAACACTGACAAGCACTATTAAAATTGTACCCAACATCAGGTAATACTCTACTTTGATAAATGTCTCTCTCTTCTCTTGAAATGCAGAATTAAACCCTTGTAAGCTCTTTTATTACCAAGAATTCCCCAATGCACAGTGGAGTTATCTGTTCCTCTTAGAAAAACCGTTTAGAGTGGAACATTTTATTTCCTTCATTTCTTGTTTTTTTAATATTTAAGCAAGATAATATATCCTACAATTTAATTGGATGTTTAATACACAGTTTTAAAGATTTAACAGTTTGTTTTAAAACAATGAAATTCCTATAAAAAAGCCTGTAGTTATTTCTAAATGATTTGTTATATTTATAACACTAACAAGCACTATTAAAATTGTACCCAACATCGTGTAATACTCTACTTTGATAAATGTCTCTCTTTTCTCTTGAAATGCGGAATTAAACCCTTGTAAGCTCTTTTATTACCAAGAATTCCCCAATGCACAGTAGAGTTATCTGTTCCTGTTAGAAGAACCGTTTAGAGTGGAACATTTTATTTCCTTCATTTCTTGTTTTTTTAATATTTAAGCAAGATAATATATCCTACAATTTAATTGGATGTTTAATACACAGTTTTAAAGATTTAACAGTTTGTTTTAAAACAATGAAATTCTTATAAAAAAGCCTGTAGTTATTTCCAAATGATTTGTTATATTTTAAAACACTGACAAGCACTATTAAAATTATACCCAACATCAGGTAATACTCTACTTTGATAAATGTCTCTCTCTTCTCTTGAAATGCAGAATTAAACCCTTGTAAGCTCTTTTATTACCAAGAATTCCCCAATGCACAGTGGAGTTATCTGTTTCTGTTAGAAGAACCGTTTAGAGTGGAACATTTTATTTCCTTCATTTCTTGTTTTTTTAATATTTAAGCAAGATAATATATCCTACAATTTAATTGGATGTTTAATACACAGTTTTAAAGATTTAACAGTTTGTTTTAAAACAATGAAATTCCTATAAAAAAGCCTGTAGTTATTTCTAAATGATTTGTTATATTTATAACACTAACAAGCACTATTAAAATTGTACCCAACATCGTGTAATACTCTACTTTGATAAATGTCTCTCTTTTCACGTTAAATGCGGAATTAAACCCTTGTAAGCTCTTTTATTACAAAGAATTCCCCAATGCACAGTAGAGTTATCTGTTCCTGTTAGAACCGTTTAGAGTGGAACATTTTATTTCCTTCATTACTTGTTTTTTTTAAAAATATTTAAGCAAGATAATATTCTACAATTTAATTGGGTGTTTAATACACATTTTAAAGATTTAACAATTTGTTTGAAAACACTCAAATACCTATAAAAAAAGCGTGTATAGTTATTCAAATTTCCAAATGATTTGTTATATTTTAAAACACTGACAAGCACTATTAACAATGTACCCAACATCGTGTAATACTCTACTTTGATAAATGTCTCTCTTTTCACGTTAAATGCGGAATTAAACCCTTGTTAGCTCTTTTATTACAAAGAATTCCCCAATGCACAGTAGAGTTATCTGCTCCTGTTAGAACCGTTTAGAGTGGAACATTTTATTTCCTTCATTACTTGTTTTTTTAAATATTTAAACAAGATAATATACTACAATTTAATTGGATGTGTTAATACACAGTTTTAAAGATTTAACAATTTGTTTGAAAATATTCAAATACCTATAAAAAAGCCTGTAGTTATTTCTAAATGATTTGTTATATTTATAACACTAACAAGCACTATTAAAATTGTACCCAACATCGTGTAATACTCTACTTTGATAAATGTCTCTCTTTTCACGTTAAATGCGGAATTAAACCCTTGTAAGCTCTTTTATTACAAAGAATTCCCCAATGCACAGTAGAGTTATCTGCTCCTGTTAGAAGAACCGTTTAAAGTGGAACATTTTATTTCCTTCATTACTTGTTTTTTAAATATTTATCAAGATAATATCCTACAATTTAATTGGATGTTTAATACACATTTTAAAGATTTAACAGTTTGTTTTAAAACATTCAAATACCTATAAAAAAAAGCGTGTATAGTTATTCAAATTTCCAAAAGATTTGTTATATTTTAAAACACTGACAAGCACTATTAAAATTGTACCCAACATCAGGTAATATTCTACTTTGATAAATGTCTCTCTCTTCTCTTGAAATGCAGAATTAAACCCTTGTAAGCTCTTTTATTACCAAGAATTCCCCAATCTACAGCGAAGTTATTTGTTCCTGTTAGAAGAACCGTTTAGAGTGGAACATTTTATTTCCTTCATTACTTGTTTTTTTAATATTTAAGCAAGATAATATCCTACAATTTAATTGGATGTTTAATACACTGTTTTAAAGATTTAACAGTTTGTTTTAAAACAATGAAATTCTTATAAAAAAGCCTGTAGTTATTTCCAAATGATTTGTTATATTTTAAAACACTGACAAGCACTATTAAAATTGTACCCAACATCAGGTAATACTCTACTTTGATAAATGTCTCTCTCTTCTCTTGAAATGCAGAATTAAACCCTTGTAAGCTCTTTTATTACCAAGAATTCCCCAATGCACAGTGGAGTTATCTGTTCCTCTTAGAAAAACCGTTTAGAGTGGAACATTTTATTTCCTTCATTACTTCTTTTTTTAAATATTTAAGCAAGATATATCCTACAATTTAAATGGACGTTTAATACACAGTTTTAAAGATTTAACAGTTTGTTTTAAAACAATGAAATTCCTATAAAAAAGCCTGTAGTTATTTCCAAATGATTTGTTATATTTTAAAACGCTGACAAGCACTATTAAAATTATACCCAACATCAGGTAATACTCTACTTTGATAAATGTCTCTCTCTTCTCTTGAAATGCAGAATTAAACCCTTGTAAGCTCTTTTATTACCAAGAATTCCCCAATGCACAGTGGAGTTATCTGTTCCTCTTAGAAAAACCGTTTAGAGTGGAACATTTTATTTCCTTCATTACTTCTTTTTTTAAATATTTAAGCAAGATAATATCCTACAATTTAATTGGATGTTTAATACACTGTTTTAAAGATTTAACAGTTTGTTTTAAAACAATGAAATTCTTATAAAAAAGCCTGTAGTTATTTCCAAATGATTTGTTATATTTTAAAACACTGACAAGCACTATTAAATTTGTACCCAACATCAGGTAATACTCTACTTTGATAAATGTCTCTCTCTTCTCTTGAAATGCAGAATTAAACCCTTGTAAGCTCTTTTATTACCAAGAATTCCCCAATGCACAGTGGAGTTATCTGTTCCTCTTAGAAAAACCGTTTAGAGTGGAACATTTTATTTCCTTCATTACTTCTTTTTTTAAATATTTAAGCAAGATATATCCTACAATTTAAATGGACGTTTAATACACAGTTTTAAAGATTTAACAGTTTGTTTTAAAACAATGAAATTCCTATAAAAAAGCCTGTAGTTATTTCCAAATGATTTGTTATATTTTAAAACGCTGACAAGCACTATTAAAATTATACCCAACATCAGGTAATACTCTACTTTGATAAATGTCTCTCTTTTCTCTTGAAATGCGGAATTAAACCCTTGTAAGCTCTTTTATTACAAAGAATTCCCCAATGCACAGTGGAGTTATCTGTTCCTGTTAGACCGTTTAGAGTGGAACATTTTATTTCCTTCATTACTTGTTTTTTTAAATATTTAATCAAGATAAAATATCCCACAATTTAATTGGATGTTTAATACACAGTTTTAAAGATTTAACAGTTTGTTTTAAAATATTCAAATGTTTATATAAAACCTCCTGCAGTTTTACAATATTTCAATTGATTTGACATATTTTACGAAATGATTCTTGAGTATACCCACTGTAGAGAGAGTTTTGTAAGGGTCAAACAATTCAATGTAAAATTTGTTGGAGGATATATCCCTTTGGAGGTACCCTGAGTCCAAAGAAGCAGTTTAAAAAATATGTCTGTCTCTCTCACTGGCGTCTATCGTCTGTACAGTGCTTCACAGTACAAACACGTGGACCGATTTAAATGAAATTTTTTATGAGGCATGTTTTGGCCAATTGTATTATTTTGATAATACAAAATTTCGAAATACCAATAAGGATTTTTTTTCGAATTTTATATGTTGTTACAAAGCACCAATATTATTGGTTTGGTTTTTATCTCATATAGGTATTACGGTGACAGTTTTGTGATGGGTAACGAATCAATGTTGAGTTTGTTACCAGGAAAGCTCGCGAGCTTAGATTTAGGCGCCATTCAGCAAAATGTAAAAACTAAATGAAAAATAATCTTTCAAAACAGGTTTTCTTGATGTTGAAGAGGAATCTGTTTTGTGGTAATCAAGAATTATCATACCTGGGTACAGTTCTATTATCGCCTAGATGTTTGCCAAATGATGGACCTCTCATATTGAAATTCACTAATTAACGTAAAAAAAACTGATTATTATTTGTATTTTTGGGTATATAAAAACCCAATGAACGTCACTTATATTACTTTGAAATAATAGACACATTTTTTATGATTATAATAATATATTAAAAAAAAAAAAAAACCACGAAGGAAAACCAGAAGAAGGTTCGTAAATTAATCATTGATTTCTCAAATGTATCCAAGCAACTTAACAATTCCACAAATTTTTAGTTAACTAAGTACATGACTAGATTATTACCTAAGTACAAGAGATTTCTGTACATACAGGTGTAGTTTGTTACATTTAATTCCTGAAGTAAACTCTATAATGTAAGTGTAAAACATCTGTTAATTTTAAATGAATTTTAACATAGTTATGGTTTAGTTATTGTAACTAATGATCACTGAAGATGGCGACGTTTGTTGTTGAAACGCATTTTATTTAATTAACACGTTAGTGAAAGATTGTGTTCAACGTTTAAATTATCGTGGTAATAAAATTCTTATTTCTTACTTTCCTCTCTGTTGTGTTCATTTGTGGACATAAAACATGAACGTAAGATATATAAGCATTTCAGATTCCACAAAACTGCCTTCTGACGTATTACTTCCCTTATATTCATGAGTGGTTGCATAATATATGAATACAGACGTGTAACAATCTGAAACACGTAATATTTGTAACATTCTAAATGTATTTTTAAAGTTTAAAAACTTTTATTAACTAAAGAAGGAATGTTTCTGTTTTCCTTGTCTTATTTGTATCGGTGTCTGTTCAATAATTATGAGACGTTAAACATAATTTTCAGTGAATTGGAGACGGTGTTACCTTATGGGTAACATGTGTAGATATTGTGCACGGGATAGGAGAATTGTGAAACTGCTCTATGAGGTTAGAGTAAGGTTAGTCATTGGTCTGTAACAGGGGTATGAGCCTTGCAAAAATAAATAAGAGGGATGATAAATCTTGATAGATCCATGTGATTGAAAGATTAGGAATGAAAATATCTGGAGATATACGAAAATAGTGTCAATGGAAGGGGAGATAAAAGATAAGCAATGTCGTTGTGTAACAGTCGAATGGCACCATACCTAGAACAGCCCTTCAAATGTAACCCTCATCAACGACGTAAAAGAAGGAGAACGCAAAGTATGACGTCATGAAACATAGTGCCACAAAAATATCAAATTAAATAAACGAAAGTTTGATCAAGTGAAGCACAGTAGGTAACTCATGCGGGTGGCCCACGCGAGTCCTAATACTCTGCGCGCCTGTGTGTGATGACGCGTGCGTTAGAGTGACGCGACCCTTCGTTCAGCCGCATTCCCAGTTTGCTAATAGTTTAAAACTCTCTACCGTTGTAAGTCTTGGAACGAAAATCGTTGTCTGTAGAAATTACGTGTTTTAGATATTTGAAAGAAAGTAAACTTTGTAAATAACGACTCACATTCCTAAATTTTAGTCTTATAAATCGGTTGTTCTAACTCATCAACTGTACTTTTCAATTTGTAAACTGTTTTATTAAAAATACTACAGGTTCAAGTTACGCCCTTAATATTTCATTAAAGTTTGACAAGGTTACTTATAAGATCCGACAGTGCTTTTCTCTTGTGACAAAGGTTAAAGATAATTCTCGCTCCATGACTGATAAATCCTATTTGATCTTCTCGTTTAATATTATCAAAGTTTAAACGTTGGACAGTCGGTAACCTCAACTCCAGAGTTACATGCTCATTGCCAACGATGAGTTATCATTGTAAATGTGACAGGCTTTGTCAGCAGGATTGCTTTGTTTGGGTGTATGCATGACTGTCAGTGGCTATAATAATATGATGTACATCTGTGAACTGTAAGGGTGCTATACTGTTGGTAATAAGAATAAAGATTAACTGTTTCTTGTTATTATTAAATTACTTACTTTTTAATTAATAAATTTTCAAACGTCATTCTTTGGAGGTTTAATATTTTTAGGCACGTTTATTTTTTTGGTTATTTTAAGTACCAAAATAATTGCTACGGTGTAATGCTTTTTAACAATTTACAAAAATTAATAGCTTGTGGTTTTGTGAACAGCAAGAACTCTTTGCGTTATTGCCAAGCGAGATATGTGACATGAAAGAATACTGAGTAACTAGTTGATGGACGCTCATAGTACTTACCCAGCTTACAATGTAATAAAAGAAGACCTTCAAAAAGTTTGTTTCTATGACCTTTTAGGCAATATTTAATTGTATTGGTAGACCAAGATGGACTCAGTATGGCTCGTTTGTTTAAAACAGTTGTTACACGTGTTTTCTGAATTCGTAACTGTGTACACTGTATCACTATTTTTAGAAGTGGGTCAGGCCCTAACGGAGTCGTAGAGGAGTATATTTTAAAAAGTCTCCACTCGCTTCGCTCGAATCTGTGTCTCATCCTTGTTGTCCCCTGAAGATGTAAATATATGAAGAAACCTCCACTCGCTTAGTTCTTTTGTGACTCGACCCACTGTTTGAATCCTACTTAAGACACAAATTTGGTGCACAACAACCTGTGGTATGGCAGAGGTAGGGTCCACTATAAATAAACGGTGGCAGGCTTGAGTAGAAGTTGACAGGATTGGTTTGAAAATGTTGAAGAGACCAATTTTGAAAATTGTATTTTTTAGATGTTCAACTAAAAAGAACTAGAAAATACTATCAATTCAGAAAATATTTATATTCTCTGTCGTTCTAGAGGTTTGTCTGTTTTATGTTTGACAAACAATTACGCATAGGTCAAAGGAACTTTGAGTCTAATTTTTGGTTTTGGATGTTTTTACCCACTAATTGACCTCAATATGTTCTACATTCATGGACATAAATTGGGCACTACTCATCGAATTACTTATGTATGATAAACTATAAATATATAGTAAACAATTCAAATATATTTCTTGTTTTATAATTTACATTACATTACTAACATTACATAAAACAAGTGTTTTAAACAAGTTATAAATGTTTCTTTATTTATATTATGTTATCTTTGAAGATAAAAAACAAGTAATGAAGCAATGAAAAGGTTCCACTCAGCAATTCTTCTAACAGGAACAGATGACTCCACCGTGCATTGGGAATTCTTTTCTTTGCTATAAAGAGCTTACAAGGGTTTAAATCCTCACTTTTCAATGAATAGAGAGACATTTATCAAACCAGCGTCTTACACGATGGTTTTATTGTTAATATGAATGAAATATCTTGTCTAGGTTTTTATAATAAATTTGTAATAATGAATATTCGAAATTATAATAAAATCGGTCGACATGTAATGTATCTTTGATACAACAACACGTATTTGACGTTAGTTGTGTGTTACCGTGATTGTGTTTTTTGACTTCTCAGTTTTAGCTCTGAGATGCCTACTTAGATATTAAGGTTGGTGGTATTCTTATTTAATTTTACTTCTTACATAGGCTTAGTTTCTAGTTTCATGTTTCTTTAGTTTTTTTAGTCACTTGATAACGGGAATAGAATCTTATTCCCGAAACGTCGTGTTTTGATTTTTAACACACAAATGATGGCAAATGTCCGAAAAATGTATAATATTAAAATTGAACTTCCATCATTAACAAATAACTTCAAACAAAGAAAAAGGTCATGTAATGGTTACGAATTGTTTGTGATAGTAACGTTACATTTAGGACTATCATACTGCGACGCCTCCTGCTGTTTGCTGCCGAAAAACCCTCTAGATGGATCCAGGAATTCCCAGCTGGCAGTTTGAGTCATCAAGTCGACCGAAAAATCTGTCATGATGGACCGGTGATCGTGGTTTATAGGCGCAAATTCAAGAACAACGAAGATAAATGAAAATCACTTTTTATTAAGAAACGTTAGTAATTAAAAATTACAAATCATTTAACATCTCGTTTCATCATTTAAATTTAAATTTTCAGAAGACCCGTCATTCAAAAAAAAATTATAAGTTTAGAAAAAGAAAAACCATAGATGTCGTAAGCGACCAACTCGTGCCGGCACCAAGAAGGGATTGACGCTCTGTCTTCCTCTAGCGTCTCTCCCCTTCTCTGTCCACCACGTGATTTCCGCTCACAATCTGCACTTTAAGTTTTTTTGGAATCTGTTCAAATGTTGCTAAATTATTAAATTATTTTATTTCCTTTTTGTATTGTTTTGATTTCTGTTAAAACCCTACTAAACTACACCTCCCCCCATACTGGTACAGCCGTTCCACTCGGCTCGTATTATGTTGCATGGACGTAGTTTTGGATAATTACTCCCCCCAAAAAGAATTGAAGAAAAAAACATTGGTGTTTTTCATAATTGTTATAAATTATTTTTATTATTACTAGTACACTTGATTTGGATGCAAGTACTAACGTATTAGTATGAAAACAATGTTTAACAATTTCCTATATTATATAGACAAACAGCAGCTGTATTTTACTATATTTTGGTATGCAGTACCGTTTTTGGGCCATGTCGATATGATATGGAGGTCTAAAACTCTTACAACTGGTCTGCCCATGCACCCAGCTTTGAAGAGATTAATTAATATATTACCGAATAAAGGTAATTACTAATTATTCACTTACACAACACAAACACTAGTAAAAAAAAGTTGAATTTGGGCGTTCCCCATAGGTAAAACTTGTCTCGTTAAAGTTAATAATAATACGACAGATTTAGGTATTGGGCCTCCGGTAAAACTCTAAACGCAAAAATACACCAATCAATTAAGCCCAAGTGTAATTTAGAATAAAATGTAAAAACTAAAATTAATATGAGACAGGCAGTCCACTATGACTTTCGGCATGTATGAACGGAATAGTTCTCCTCGACTAGCGTAGTCTGCTCAACATAGCTACACAGAAAAGTTTCGGTCAGCTGTTCACTAATGTATAAAAAAACGGACGCCGCTCAAGTACCCTTCAACTACCTGTCTCGTGGTCTGTTCAACATAGCTACACACCAAGTTTCAACCAGCTGTTCACTATTGTATAAAAAAACGGACGTTACTCAAGTAAGTCTCTTCAACTACAAGCCCCGTGGTCTGCTCAACATAGCTACACACCAAGTTTCAATCAGCTGTTCACTACTCTATAACAAAACGGAAGCTGCTCAAGTAGGCCCCCTCAACTACCTGTCTCGGTCTGCTCAACATAGCTACACACCAAGTTTCAATCAGCTGTTCACTACTCTATAGCAAAACGGAAGTTGCTCAAGTAGGTCCCCACAACTACCTGTCTCGGTCTGCTCAACATAGCCACACACCAATTTTCGATCAGCTGTTCACTACTGTATAACAAAACGGAAGCTGCTCAAGTAGGTCCCCACAACTACCTGTCTCGGTCTGCTCAACATAGCTACACACCAAGTTTCGATCAGCTGTTCACTACTGTATAACAAAACGGAAGCTGCTTAAGTAGGTCCCCACAACTACCTGTCTCGGTCTGCTCAACATAGCTACACACCAAGTTTCGATCAGCTGTTCACTACTGTATAACAAAACGGAAGCTGCTTAAGTAGGTCCCCACAACTACCTGTCTCGGTCTGCTCAACATAGCTACACACCAAGTTTCGATCAGCTGTTCACTACTGTATAACAAAACGGAAGCTGCTCAAGTAGGTCCCCTCAACTACCTGTCTCGGTCTGCTCAACATAGCTACACACCAAGTTTCAATCAGCTGTTCACTACTGTATAACAAAACGGACGCTGTTCAATTACGTCCCCTCAATTACCTGTCTCGGTCTGCTCAACATAGCTACACACCAAGTTTCGATCAGCTGTTCACTACTGTATAACACAACGGACACGGCTCAAGTAAGTCACCTCAACTACATGTCCTGTGCTCTGCTCAACATAGCTACACACCAAGTTTCGATCAGCTGTTCACTAATGTATAACAGAACGGACACGGCTCAAGTAGGTCCCCTCAACTACCTGTTTTGTGCTCTGCTCAACATAGCTACACCAATCTGCTCAGCATAGCTACACATCAAGTTTCAATCAGCTGTTCACTACTGTATAACAAAACGGACGGTGCCCAAGTAGGTGCCTTTAACCACCAGTCCCGAACTCAGTGCTGGCTGTTGTCACACACGGGTTTAGACTATAGACATTAATTCAATAATTTTTCTACTTAAGGGATATCAAAACGGTTTTATATCGATTTTTAGACTCATCACATAATAATCTGTTAAAACGTAAACGCAATCTTTTAAAATCCTAAAAAACGTATTTTTAAAAATAAAACCATAACATTGCTTTTAGTAGACTACAAAACTAATAAGGTTGATGGTTGATATTTTGATCACACTTAAATAATCAGTCATTTAAGTAACGGTCATCTTCAGTTGTAAGACTAGAGATATTTCCTCGCTTCAGAATTGAGTTGTTTGAACACATTATTATTGTTGGTCCACATATAACCCTTCAACCGTGATATTTCTTTGAAGCTCACAAGATGTTTTATCCCCTACACGTGTTACTTTAGTTTATTTTTGTCAACATGACCTACTTTATAACAGTAGGTAATATTTTATATAATGCAACAGATATTGAAATGAATATTGTGCTTCCTCGTAGGCTTTGGGAATATTTTAGTGACAAGTAATGAATATTTTTTGCGATGAATAGTTTTATTTGTTTATTATTTGGTTTTCGGGATGTGCGTGAGAGAAAGTTTGTGCAATGTTTTTGCATTGTTTATATTTTATGTTTAGGTATTTTTGTTTGAGAAAATTAATTACTTAATAAACTGCGCTTATTTTTGAAAAATAATGACAACCAATACGTTTTTGTTTGGGGGCTTAGTGGCTAAAATTTACCAAAATTGTTTCAGAAACATTTGCAAAAATTATAATTTTTCATTTTGTCTCTTATGGCAGCTAATCGTTTAGTTATAAAAGGAATTAAATCGGAAAGTAATGAAAAAATATGTCCTTATATCACATTTGATTAAACTTTGTCCACGCCTTTTGGATTTAAACAGACGACAGAATATATATATATATATATATTTCTTCCTAAAAACACTTCCTTGGGCTCTCGAATCTCAAAAATCTTCAAAAAAACTCGCATAAATTTTTTTTCCATCACATAACTAAACCACGTGACTAAGGGGTTAGTAAACCCAAGCGTTCTAGCAGAATATAGCTTTTTAAATGTAATCCTGGGTTACATCTCTCTCTTTCATATCAGCTCTATCTAGACCAATTTTTTTCTGTTCCCTTTCTAAGTACTCTATTATCATTTCTACTTTTTTTTTTTTTTTTTTTTATTTTTTTTTTTAAGACGATTTTAAACAACGATAAAATATATTAAATGTTGAGCTTGACTTATGAGAAAAATAAACAGTATAACAAACCAAATAATAAGCCACGGCCCCTTTCAGTTTGTATAAATATATAGACTTTTTATATTAATAAGTACCAGGATATAATTGTAAATAATTAACTAGGACCTATAGAAAATTCTATATTATTGTAAAATGCAATGTACAATGTTAAATGTAGGATTAGTTCGATTATCTTGTATTAGCTATATGTGTTATAGCAAGTAGTTAAATTGACACGTGGCGCGTACTATAATAAGCCACGCCCCCTTCAGTTTGTATAAATATGGGGTTCGGCGCAACGTTAGATTCAGTTATAGTTTGATTGGTATAGCTCGTGTATCACTGAAGAGGACGACCTTGTCGTTGAAACGCGAATGATACTTAGGCGTATTTTTTGTGAGAATTGTGTTCTGTGTGTTTGTTATACTGTAACGATAAAATACTATTTGAGAGAATAGAGTAACCCTATAAATAAATAAAACAACAGATTTATTAGTATAATAATTTATTATAATAAATAAAAAGAAATTACTAAATAAATACTCTATTCCCAATATTCACGTAGTTTCAGAAAGACTTTCATTTTGTGAAGGTTTTTAACTCTTTCTTGGTAGGTTTACGCTTTTGTTTTGGAAAAGGTAAAGTTTTCAATATTTGGAAAGATGGATAATGACATCGTGTGCACCGAGCTAACGCCATTCCTCCTACTGTCTGCACATTTTTAGCTTTAATTGTTTTATTAGCCACGAAACTATTCTTCTTTTTCGATACAGCAGTATTTTTAGGTTTACAAACAGATTTGATTTTCTCTACTTTCTCTGGTTTTCTTCGTGCCATTCTCTCCCTATCGATTGCGGAAATCGTTCGTCCCAGGAATATTTTCTCAATCCTTCGTCTGTCGGAGGTTGTTATTAATTTCGTCAGATCGGATTTTGTATTCCGCTTCTTGTTACGCTTACCAGGTATAGATTGTAAATTAGGATCACTTTTATTCGTTAATTTCTCATTGTCAGCCTCTTCTGTCTTTTCTCCGGATTTGGAATTTATCAGTTCGTCTACAATCATACTTTTCTTTTGTGAACGAGTGAGAACGCCAGACATTTTCTTTTGAATTTGGAAAAAAAGTATTTGAGATTTTCTGTTTCACTTCGTTGCTTGGAAACGGCCATAATTAATTATTTAAAAAAAATTTAATTCATGGTAACTTGTCATATTATTTTTAGCGGTTTATAGATGAACTTATCAGTAGGTAAATGTTTGTTTTTTTTTTTAAATCTAATATACAAAGTTTGAGGTTTAATGTTTACCTCAGTTTTTTCACTAATCTGAATTTGTCACGACTTCAGAAAATAAGCAACGAAAATTAACCTAGAAACATAAAATTAGTGTTGGGAACTGTAATGCGCGCATATAAAAATCGAATTCATAATATCAAAATTTTAAACAGCTTTTTATTCATAACTCGCGTGTTATTTAATTCATAACATACTAGATTGGATACAAATTTGCAGATTTCAAATCTGCATGTAACCAACCAGCCGTTTTCTACGATAGGGTAAAAAAGTCCGGCTTAAATAGCTCAACTAATATCTAACATAACTGATGTTTTGTTTATTTTAATCCACGAACAGAAATATTCGTGGAAATTGTCCAGAATTGGAAATATACCAGAAAAATATCCACGAACAAGCTGTTGAGCTTGTCTTATGAGAAAAATTATACAGTATAACAAACACACAAAACACAATTCTGACAAAAAATACGCCTAAGTATCAGACGCGTTTCAACGACAAGGTCGTCCTCTTCAGTGATACACGAGCTACAACAATCAAACTATAACTGAATCTAAAGTTGCGCCGAACCCCATATTTATACAAACTGAAGGGGGCGTGGCCTATTATTTTACACTGCCAAGGCGATAGTACGCGTACTATCACTTAAGAGGACGACCTTGTCGTTGAAACCCGTCTGATACTTAGGCGTATTTTATGTGAGAATTGTGTTATGATTATTTATTTTAACCCACGAACAGAAATAATTATAGAGATAACGACAAATACATTTTATGTATCAAATGAAATTTAATCAAAATAATTGGATCCGACTTTGAGGAATAATATTTTCAACATTATGACAGATACACCATATTTCAAGTTATTAAACATAAGTGAACACTCCGCGAGATATTTTATAAACACGCTTACACACCAAATTCAAAATCTGTCCTCGCGTCTTGCTGTACAAAATTAGCGAAAAATACATCTACAGATTCCTGATAAGCATGAACATAAATGATTGGGAAAGGATTAATGATTTCGGAGATGGTATAGGTCACAGAAGTAGATAACTGTGCACAGTGTCTCCAACGACCAAATTACATTATAGGTCTGCTTACGGTTGTGTTTTTATTTGAATGTTTATTGACAGCAGCGTCATGAAGTGGTGTGTCATCGTCCAACCCTTTAGCGTTCACTGACGCCCCAGCCATTAAAAAAGTCTACGAGTAAGGCCCCGGGCTCGATACGAGCGGTGAGCGTCGAGCGTCACCTGAGCGGCGAGGGTTGTCACGATACAAGCGGCGTTAGAGCGGCTGTTTGAGCCTGATTTGTATCCAGCCACCAGTGTGTCGCAATATGCCTTCGAGTGAGGACCTAGTACATCTTCTGTTGTTATCGGAAAATTAAAAGGCGTGTAGTTCGGAGGAGCAAGCGTGGGATAAAACGATGTGGTGTTCTACCCATTAACAGAAGAAGAAGGGTTTTTGGAGAGTACCACCATCTCATCAAACAGTTGGAAGAAGATCCGGAACGTTTTTTCCAGTACACTTGGATGAGCGTACCGACGTTTGATTTTATTCTAAATAGACTGAAGGGCAGACTAGAGAAGAAAAGAGTCGGTTTACTAAAGCTGCAGGTGAAGCCAGAAGAAAGGCTTGTAGTAACTTTATGGTAAGAAATTTGTTTTGTTCATTAACGATAAGCCATGGTTGCATGCTTCATGAAGAGGAGTCCATCTTGCAAAAAGTATCTAGTTTATTATAACTACACATATTTATTGTTTTTTTATTTAGCTACACATATGACTAGTGATAAACGTCACAATACCCAAAACTACATTTTTTGGACTCAAAGGATCTCAAAACGAATGTCCTTACAAAAACTACGACACATTTTTTGACTCACTGCATAACTATTCTATTCGATGTATTTGTGAGAAGTAAAAAGTTACCTCTTGTAAGAAATTCAAGGGGAAACGACTTAAAAAAGAAGTAAAACTTTTTTCTTTATTTACATGTTAACAGTACGTGATTATGTGTAATGTTTTTGCACAGTTTATTATGTTTTGTTTTCTTTGGATTTTAAATTTAAATTTATTGATTTTAACCCAGTAATGGGTAATCCCAGTCTTGGTCGCATACGTACCACTTGAAATACTATTTAATTAACAATACTATCTGGTATAACTGTTAAAATCAAATTAAATACACATGTAAGGGCTGCAAGTTGAGTAAATATTAATTCCAAAGCCGTTCGTAACGACGTAATTAATTTGATAACTCGAAAATTCAAGCAAAAAAAAAAAAGCAAAGACAAGTGAGAAGTGTACGCCCTATGCTGGAGAGCTACTAAGGATAGCTCAGTTGGTAGAGCATTGACGCGTAAACCAAAGGTCCTGGGTTCAATTCCAAGTCTAGGTCGTTTATTTTTCATTTGAAATATTATTAAAATTTTAGTTGTGACAGTCGATTTTAATTGTGAACAAAATTCAGTTGAAGGGATGACAAACAGGAAGTAGTTAAGTATAACGGCTTTAAGTAAGATACAATCTTGTTGAGCACTGTGGTGAAATTCACAATAATGATTCGAATTTTCCCCTAACCACAATCACTGGAAACTTTAAAATAAAACACAATTATCTGATTAATAATTGTTCTTTATTAATTATTTAATTAGTAGATATGTAAGTTTAGATCTAGTTTATAAGCAAGACCCTCCGATGATGATAACCATGTTATCGAAATGTACATCAGGGCATTTAGTGGAAATAATTAATAAAGAACAATTAATCAGATAATTGTGTTTTATTTTAAGTTTCTAGTGATTGTTGTTGGAGGATTTAAGTTGGTTAGTATTTTGTTTGCAGATAAGACTACCTCATGTTGTAGGGATTATTTTCTTTATCTCTTTAACGTCATCCATCTTGTTTTAAGACAAAGTAATGTTTTATTTAGTATTAACTGAAGAGTGTTTTCATTTTAAACTGTTTAAATTGTTTCTTTTATAATTTTATAATCATTTCTACATTCTTATAAATACCTATTGTAGAGGGAGGAGTGCGATGGGTATAAAAAAAATCGATGGATGAATTATTTTGTTCAATTCTGTTTTAATTTTACTTGAGTACAAAAATTCTATTTGGATTGATGTCCGTAATGCTCTACAGCCCAACCTGGATTGATGGACTTTTTTTCTCTAAAACTAAAAATTGGGTGTAGTAAGACAAAAATTAAAAAATACTATTTTTTACGAAAACGTCTCTAATGATTTTGGTCAATTTAGTTAAGTTTTGTCTCTAAGAACTTAAAACGAAATAGTTGCAATTTTTTCATAGATTATTTAAAAAAATCGACCTTAGGGATGTTTCTAAAATTTTGTATGATTAACTACGAATTATAGACAAAAAACTGTGTTGTGTTTACGGATATATCCTGAAAAGTCCAAAAGTTGTTTTTGAAATAATGCCGATCCGGCGAGTGTAGTATGTGCTCTATAGTTCAAACGCGAGGCCCGATTTTAACCTAATTTAGTATGTTAGTATATTTTGATAATACAGTACATTGAAATGATATATTATATAATACAATTTTTTTTCGATAATTCTAAATTTGTGTGAGTAGTAAGAAAAAACAATAAATTGCGATTTTCCAAAAAATTTTTGGGCCTAATTCATACGTTTCGATTGCTACATATCCTTAAATTTACGTTTCTGAGTTATAGCAAAAACCATGGCCGCTATAAAAGATGTAGTTTTTCAAAATCGTGTCTACCGATTTTGTTCAAACTCATGTACTAAATCGTAAGTAAAGAAACATTACGATTCACCAATAATTGACAAAATAAAAAAAACAATTACCGCCCCTATTTATACCGAGGAGACGTTAATGGTACAACATATTTAGGTTTTATTTAGATAATTAAACATTTTTCAAAATCCATTATTTTGTGTGAATTAATTTTAGCTTGTTTTTATTTAAATTTGGTGATCGTTGAGTGTAATATTTTGTCACCCTGTATTATATTATACACGTAGGAGTGTCAAAAAGGAAGTGTATAAACGACAAATTATGCAAGAAATATACCGGAGAATAAATTGATTCGTTTTGTAAGGTTACAATGAATATCGTTTAATAAATTTACATATATTATATTTTGTGCAACTTGATTTCAAAACCGACCTGACATCTACAGCTTCAATGATGGAACTAATTTAACAATGTCATGTTTCTGTGACGGGATGTCATATTCTTGGTTGCGGCAACAATTCATTTTACTGTGGAAAATTCAATGATTGACGAGCATTTGTTTGTTGTATTATTCGGTGTTTTATTTTCTACAATATTTGACGTGATTTTTGTTTTATTTTATGGGATTTTTTTCTCTGTTGAATAAATTGCGTCACCACGTATTCCGTAAATGTTTTGGAAGATAGGCAATGTTTTACTGGTGTATACAGAGTGTTTTTCTTAAGTTGGTCATCATTACGCGGCAGGTACAACACTTTAGCTTATATTTAATAAGGTAAGCGTTTTTTATATGCATAACTCGTAAAAAAAAAGAAGGGGTCTTCAAGCATCATTCGCTAAGATCGCGGTGGTTATTCACCTTTACTGGATCTTGAAAGGATCTTGTATCCTTAGCGATACGTTTTCTTGCCAGATCAGGGATCGAAATTACATCTTTCTTAATAACTTGCTATTTGCAATCGCAGATAAGTTAGGTTAGGTGTTTGTGTTGTGTGAGTGAATATTTACTAATTAGTTTTAATTCTGTAATTTATTAATAATTAAGTCTCTTAAAAGCTGGGTACCCTATGGTGCAAGGGCAGGGTGTGGTTAGGTTAGGTTAGGTGTTTGTGTTGTGTGAGTGAATATTTACTAATTACTTTTAATTCTGTAATTTATTAATAATTAAGTCTCTTAAAAGCTGGGTACTCTATGGTGCAAGGGCAGGGTGTGGTTAGGTTAGGTTAGGTGTTTGTGTTGTGTGAGTGAATATTTACTAATTACTTTTAATTCTGTAATTTATTAATAATTAAGTCTCTTAAAAGCTGGGTACTCTATGGTGCAAGAGAATTGGACTTCACGATAGGCAATGCGCAGAGCAGTTTCGTTTACCAAAATTTACATCCTAAAGGCCTTTTCACACCGGCTTACTGAACGTCCTGGACGTTTGGTACATTTTTGTCAAAATAAATCGCTGCCCATGCTATCAAATGAGACGGTTCACACCACGCGTCCAGAACGTTGCGAACGTTGCGACGGTTTTCGGAGGATCGCTCGGAGAGTGATTTTCCACAAACGTCCAGCCCGTCCACGGCCTAGCGCATGCGCAATGAACACTTCAGAACCACGTGCTCCTATCATATGATTTTTCTTACCTTAAACAAATAGCGAGTCTCTCTTTGCTAGTAATTGCCTCTCTATAGTTAGTGTCGGTTTTTCTGATATCAACATCGATAATTGACAATACTTCTTCAAACTGATCGGGAGTTAATCTAAAATAAGTTCTGAACCTATCTTCATCCAGCTCCAGATCATGCATCAAGTGATGGTATTCTCCAAACCTCTTCCGTTTTTTATTTATGACGAATTTACTTTTTTTTGTTAACGAATATAATAATATTAAGTCGTCATCACTATCACTACTCGACTCGTTCATCCACGGAACAGAAAACCCGGTCTCACACCAAGGAATTGGCGGAAAAGACATCTTTGCACAGGTAACAACTACACTAAGTGAGAGGTGGCACTTGACTGATCCTCATGAGCGAACAAGTGGACGTTTGGTACGTTGCTGGGCGGTGTGAAAGGGGCGCGTACCGGACGTCCCAAACGTTCCAAACGTCCCAAACGTTCCAAACGTCCAGGACCTTCAGTACGCCGGTGTGAAAAGGCCTTAAGCTATGGTTAAATTGCATCGCTAACGTTACAATGTGGCTGGTATAAAAGTCGTAATTTATTAAATAGCGTCACTGATTTCGTTTAAATTTAAGTAAAAAGTGAACATCAATGACTCAAATCGTTGGGGGAAATTTTAATTCAATAAAATAATGTCTAAATCAAAATTATTAACAAAATATAAAAATTAATCTTTATTTTCAACTAGATTGTTATTAAATGAGATGTGTAAATAAATAGATATGTTTTCAAAGAAGGAGTCCAAAGTTCATTTTCATTCTTTGATTGAAATTGCCGAACTAATATTTTTGAGATGAATAGTATTGTTCGTTTTTATCTTGTTTTATTGAATGGGTGAGTGAGAAAAACAATGTTTTCGCAATGCTTATTTTTATTATTAACCTATTTTTATGAACCAACTTATTTTTTGAGAAGCTCAAGATAATTTTGTTATTAATTTAAGGCCAACCTTAACAAAATTCCCTATTACACTCCTGTTTCGTTTAAAATCGTTTAGAGGTTTTATTTAAAAGCACTGTGTTTATATAAATATCGAAGTAGCTTGAAATAGCAAGTTTATCGATAGTGACAGCTTCGAGCAATATCATAATGATCCTTTCAATAAGAAGGATATATTGAGTTTACCAAGTGGAAATAAAGTGATGTAAAAACGGGGGGGGGGAAATGAGAGAGGAGTTTATTCCAGACACTTTGCAATAAGGAAAAACTTTATGGAATATAGACCGCATGTCTAACCTCTAATTAAGGTCTAGACACTGAAATACACACTGCGTATACTTTTTTACTAACTCATCCGCAAAATTAAATACCAACTTAACGTAAAATAAAATACTCTCTATAAGAAATGATAGTTACGTTGGTATCAA
Organism: Aphrophora alni; assembly: GCA_963513935.1. NCBI lineage: Eukaryota > Metazoa > Arthropoda > Insecta > Hemiptera > Aphrophoridae > Aphrophora > Aphrophora alni. Next base: position 12,939,293 of record OY740776.1, read on the forward strand.
TCAAAAAGTAAACATGGATCATTGACGCCGTAATATATTTATAGAAAATTTATTTAAATCGTAGCTAACGTTGCTATGCTATGTCTAAGTGTAAATCGTGAGCTTTCGTAATTTTTTTTTTTTAAATTAAATTTTCTTATAATTAAATTAATTATATTATACTGGTTTGTGTTATTATTTTTCACATTTATCCAACATTAGATCAAAATAGTGACAGCCGATTTTGATGAATTCGGCCTTTTAAAAAAAGTTCCAACGGTGATTCCTCCCCCCTCCATATCCTACCGATAACCCTTGAACCGGTTTTTTGTGTGAAAATGGTGACAAATAGGTTTAGTTTCTGTTGGTTTTATGGGCCTTTTAGGAAATATTGATAGATGAAGCAGTCTTATCCAGTAGGATAAGTTCTTTAAAGCAGGTTTTTGGAACTTTGTAATCACAACTATATTGACAATGGGTGAACGGGCTTTGTTGATGTGTATATCTTAAAAGTCGTGTTAAGCTAGTTATTACGAATAATTGTTTAAATAGTTGATAGATAAAATTATAAAAACTCAAATGTAATATTTATTCTAAGTTCAAAGACGATATACAGGAGGCAGCCAATAAAGTTCTTTGGATGATTATACAGCTTTGAAATCTAACAAATTTTCTTATTAATATAAATTATTAGCTTGGTTACGAAAGTTTATTAAAAAGTGTTTTTATCTACAATAACAACAGCAAAGGACCATAGGTGAATGGAACTAACTATAAAATCCGCACAAATCGAACAGATTACAGTACTTGACTTAGTGGTCCAAGAATGCACTGATGTTTATCACTTTACAGAAGCGGTAGAGATAATATTTCGTACTTTCCCTTAAGGGGACAACGTACCGGTACCTTTATTTATGATTTTTTTTGTAGATTATTGTAATTTAGACTTTCCTGAATACAACGATATCTTTATTTTGTTTCTATGACAATTCTAACCTAGCAAAACATGAATTTTAAAAATAGTTTGCACGCAAATTACTATACTTACAAGTTGTTTTGATGAGTACATTATATTATTTTCAAGGATTCATGAAAATAATTCTGTTTCTTGTGTTGGCTAGGTTAGGTTAGGTTAGGTTTACGTTAGGTTAGGTTATGTTAGGTTAGTGTAAGTGGATTTTTTCATTTATATATACCTCAAATAAACAGCTTTTATCTTTAAATGCGTTTCCTGAAAAAACAACTTTTTCATGACAAATGTTCCTTTTTCTCAGAAACCGTTAGAGATATTATCTTAAAATTTTTACTGAATTTGTACCTTATGTATATGTACTTAGGGCCTACTTAACCAGGATAATGTACATGCTCTTAAATATTAAAAAATTTAAAATGTTTTCGTGCGAAAATATTAAAGAAAAAAATTGATTAAAACAAAAAATTAAAAACACAAGAACATGTAGGTATACAATAAATCTTTTGGTTACACAGCTTTACAACAGTATGAAGTAAAACCACTGAACATTTCAAGCCTGTAACTCATGTAATGTCTGAGAAAAAGGAACATAAAGTTGGCCAATTTAACATGGCAAAGATAGGGGGTACGATGTCCCCTTAAAGGAGATAAGAGTTTAAGGAAATAAAAGTGGCAATCTGGAAGTGCTCTAAGCAAAGAGGTGAACGCACAGCTCAGGCATTGACTTGACTGGAAGTTTTCGAATAATTAATATTTTCATATCATTTGTTATTTTCTAAAATTGTCAATACTAACATTACTACAAGACACAAATTTAAATTGTACAAAGCGACACAAACAAAGACAAAAAAGAGTATACATCTTGTCTGCAGTAATGTAAACATTTTTTTTTTAAACGGTAATAATGATTTCGCCTGCAATAATATTTAAAACCAATTGCAAAAATAAATATTAGTTTTTAATTGAAATTTTCCTAAATTACATTGATGTATTTAGTCGAAAAAATATTGCTTCCGTTGAAAAATTTGTGATTTGTTTACAAGGAAAGAAAGCAGCTACGGATGTATTTCTTTTTTTAAATCGTTTGTTACATTATGCTCTTTGCAACTGTGATGCAAAATGAAATGCAGTATCTATTTTTCGAGAGCCTTAAATGAACATAACCTTAGAAGAAACGAGGTGCCAAGCGTTGTCACAGAAAGGATACGAGTTGGAAAACTTGCTGGGTTACTATTGGTTTGTTCAAGGTCAGGTTCTCTACAAACCCTTAAAGGACTAGATTCCTGGTAGCTTGTATAGACATTTCAGCCTATAAGACTTTTTGTGTACTTCTTAAATTCCTAACGAGCTTATGTCTATTCCTTTGGTTAAGGTCAGGATTTTTCTAGCAAGGTCGAATCTCGGCAGAACATCAGTTGTCGTCTACGTCCTAATGCTTCGCATTTTCGTAGTATATGTTCTACAGTTTCTAGGTGCTGATTACATTGTCTGCATTTCTAGTTTCCTTGGAATAATCCCATGGTGCATTTTGAAAACGTCATAGCTTGATATGAAGCTTAAGATATTCCTCGGATTTCGTTTACTTTGTGGTGACAAATTTAAAGAGTTTCAATTCTGGTTGGACCAGTAATCCGTATAGTTTTCCCGTGACTGTTGTTATCATAGTTACCCGTTATATACTGGATAAGTAATGAGATTTTCCTTAAGTCATGAACATTTTTCTTTATACGAGAGGTCATTTTTTAAGTAAGAACCGTTTGCGCATAGCAACCGCGCATGCTGTCACGTGACGCCCGCTCAAGGTTAGTCACTCTTGCCCAGTCCCCAACTATGCAGTCAGTTGATTTCATGTCTCTGCCACTTTTAGTTCTATCGTAACACAGCTTTGTTTGTCGCCATGTTAATCAATAAACCCGCCGATTATGACTTTATGCCAAGAGGAATGACCATAAATGCTGAGAGATATTGCGAAACACTAACCCAGCTTAGGCGCGCTATTCAAAACTGCCTGCGGGGACTTCTGTCTAGCGGCGTCGTGCTGCTTCATGATAACGCTCGGTCTCACGCTGCAGCAATGACCAAGACGCAACTGGCCAACTTTCGATGGGAATTACTGGACCATCCCCTCTACAGCCCTGACCTGTCACCATCAGACGTTCATGTGTTTCCTAAACTCAAAGAATATCTTGGTGGAAAGCGATTTGAAAAAGCGTGAAAGAAACTGTTACTAACTGGTTAAATGCTCAGGCGGCAGAGTTCTACGATGAGGGGATACAAAAGCTAGTGCCACGACTTAACAAAGTAGATATTCTTGGTGACTATACAATTTCCTTCTTTATCTGTTCATGATGATAAAACTTAAATTTGTTTTTAACTCTAGAACACAAAGTATAGGAACCACACGTGAATACAACGCCAATAAAATACAATCACTACTAAACCTGCACATTAATTTTAACAGTTATGCTTTAACGATATCAGATAAACAACACATAAATAACACTTCGGTCGTTAATTTTATGTCGGTTATGAATGTAACATGTTTATTTAATGTTAGGCGAGGTTTTTGTCTGTCTATCTGGTTGTCACAACTAGGATAACATTTAGTGGTTGCCTTTGTTAACACAGTACATATGTTATGGACTTGTGTTACCGTTTGTTTGAGCGGTGAAGCTAGGTGATTTATATTGGAGGATGTTTGGTTTGTGACGTATATTTTGTAGGTATGTTTCTATTTTCTTACGTGCCTAGTATGAACAAAGTTTTTTTTTTTATAGGAATTTCATTTTCCGTTATTTTTCGCTTGCTGACTTTCGTTGTTGTGAACCTCTGACCTTTTCCTATGAACTTGAAACGCCAATTCATTCTGACAGCGGTTTTCGTCCTCCAGTCTCTTTGCCTATGTCTTTCTATTGAAGAGACTACTGGAGGGACGAGAAGAGAGAGAGAGAGAGAGAGAGAGAGAGAGAGAGAGAGAGAGAGAGAGAGAGAGAGAGAGAGAGAGAGAGAGAGAGAGAGAGAGAGAGAGAGAGAGAGAGAGAGAGAGAGAGAGAGAGAGAGGGGGGGAGGGGAGGGATAGAGAGAGGGGGAGGGATAGAGAGGAGAGAGAGGGGGATAGAGTGAGAGGTGAGGGGGGAGGGATAGAGAAGGAGAGAGAGAAAGGAGGGGGAGGGATAGTGAGGGAGAGAACATTGTGTTTTTTGTCTATCTTTTGTTGTTGTTTAACAAAAATGTCAATGAAAAAAATGTCTTCGTCATCAATACCTTATAAAAACCGAAGAAAAGACTTTATAACAAATATCCCTAGTAGTTGAATAATGTAATAGCGTCAGTATCGTAAGAGAACAAGTGTTGGTCAAGAGAAACTTTATAAGATAGAGAACTGGTTCTAACTTTAGACGACAAGACGAAAGGTGTATATCCAGTTAGCTCGAATTACCAAAACACAGATTCACTAAGACGAAAGTTATAAAATGTCCTAATCAAGCTTTCTAAAATGAAACAGTTAATTTACCAATTTTTATTTTTGTACTGTAATGATGTCTTTGATAATGAATTCTCCCAATTACCAATCATTTTCAGAGGCGATTTTAAATGTAAAATTTGTTTCTGAGAGGACAAAAACTTTGATTGATTTTTTCGATTTAATTTAATTACAAAAATAAATAACATTCGCAAAGTATCCAACACTAAATTAGAAATTATAATTAACGATGCTCGATGGATATTTACATAAAATAAAAGAAAAGAAAAGAAAAACAAAAAAAAAAAACAATTCATTTCGTAGTTTGGTTTTCATAAACTATTGTCTCTTTTATGGAAACTTCAAAAAAATAAATTATACATTCAATAAATAATGTCTAGTCTACTCATTGACACGGCTAATCTACAATAGAAACCTAACCTAATCAAAATTGGTATATGATCTTATTTTGAACTTATGAAAAATTAGTGTTTTTTTTTGTTTTTAAAATGTTTTTCGTTAACTAAAAGTTTGTGGACACCATAAGGAAAATACAATTTTACCAAAATCCCCCAATGATTATGCCCCTAAGACCTCAAACAAAACTTGTCGCCATTTCTGCATGGTTTATTTTCATCATTTTTAATTGACAACAATCGAATTAACTTTTTTGGTGATGCATATTATTGTTGATTTTTAATTTCTTATGGGGATGAGTGAGTGAGAAAGTTTGTGCAATATGTGTGCACTGTTGAATTTTTTTATGATTTAAAGATGAAACCATTGTGGCTATAATATCATAAACAAAACAGGGCTTAATATTGGAAACCCTAGACTTGAATAGACTAATAGGTGTTCAAGGGTTTTGAAGGCTATTAAATTTCGTATGATTGCGTGTTTGTAATCTTGTATGATTTATTATTATTTTCTTACCTGCGTTACTTGGTTATATTTATTTTTATTATTTATTATTACTATTTATTTATTCCTTTTGTTATTATTTTTCTTTGGAGACTTAAATGTAAGGTTATGTAGTATTTTAATTCATTCTGTGTTTTTATAGGTTTATTTTTACTTCAATTGATTTGTTTGTATTATTGTGTATTTGTTTGTTCTGTTGTATTTTTATTTTGTATTTATGTATTATTAAAAGAATGTACTTTGTTTCTTCCTGTTAAGTAGAAAAGAGGACACAATGGTCCAACTTCGTCTCAATAACACATATTATTTTTACTATAACGTCAGGTTCGGAAGAGAACAAGAGTTGGTTAAGAGACCTGAAAGGAGAGATGAGATGTATCTAACCCTTGATTAGATATGGAAAATGATGAAATTCCAGATTTGGTTGTAGTGTATTCCTACAACGCATATATATATATATATATATATATATATATATATGTGTGTGTGTGTGTGTGTGTGTGTGTGTGTTTGCGAATATATTACTTTTGTGGTCCCCTGATTCCAATTTATAATGATGTCTAGTCCATCATCTGTCGTATATGCTCTACAATCCGTTCATGAAACCTTTTTAATCAAATTTGGAATGCATTTGGGACATTTTAAGACATTGGTTTAATAGTTACTTCAAAATTGTTACTTGCAGCCATAAAAAAAAAACTTCTTTTTCAAAATGACCTCTAACGATTTTGGTCAATTTTACAAAATGTGTATCCTTTTCGAACCCAAAAAATAAATTGGCTGCAAAATATTGTTTTGGTGAATATGATTAAAAGAGAACAAGCGTTGGACAAGCGAGATCTGAGAGCAAGGAATCTAACTCAAAAATATAGGCCTACTATTTCTAGACGGGGGATTATAAATGTGACAGGCTTTGTCAGCAAGACTGCTTTGTATGGGTGTATCTGTGATTGCCTGTGGTTATTATATGTACATCTGTGAACTGTAAGGGTGAAATACTGTTGGTAATAACAATAAGGTCTGACTGCCTTATGTGGCTCAACTTAGGGAAGTCTTACTCCAACGCACGCGCCATCACACACAGGCGCGCATAATATTAAGATTTTGTAGTACCTACACTGTGCTTCACTTGATAAAACTTTCATTTACTTAATTTGATATTTTAAAATAAAATCTGTCGTATTTTTATTTTACACTTCAACACAAGAAAATTGAGAATAAACAATGTCTAATTTACTTTAATAGAGTCCATATTGAACAATGTTTGCTTTAAAATTAACGACACAGTATGATGACTAATAAAGTGTGAATAAAAAGTGTTGATTTTGGGCTAACATTCAATAAATTATACGTTGTTTGGTCTCATTTTTCTTGTAATTTTATGAGTAGAATAAAAATATATTACAGATTTTATTTTCAAATGTCAAATAAAATAAATAAAACTCTTATAAAGTGAAGCCCAGTAGGTGACTCTTACCATAGAAGAAGGAATTAGAATAAGAAAGTCAAAGCCCATGTTAAACAGCGTGATACAAAATATCCTTAGTTTGGCTACTGGACAACAGAAAGCGCTTGTAGCATCGGGACAAAAAGGCGTGCTACTGTATCAGAAGCCCTGTTGGCTACTAGCGCTTTCTGTTGTCCAGTAACCAAATTAAGGATATTTTGTATCACGCTAGAGCCTATACCTGTGACTTTCTTATTCTACTTCCTTCTTCTATGCTCTGACGGGAGGGTTGGTGGTAGGTCACCGGACACCCTAATCCTCTGCGCTTGTGTGAGTGAAGCGACAATTCTTTCAGCTGCATTCCAAGTTTGAGGAAATGTGTAGATTTTATTGTTGTGGTTTCCTACAGAAACTCCATGTAGTAGTGGAACTAGATTACACTGTGGGGTATTAATGCATTCTTTAACTCGGTTTAGAGCATCGGTTCGAAAATCAGGAGTATTAGTTGTTCAATATATTATTAGAACTTCTAAAACCAAGGTTATCACAATTATGACTCATGCATCAAAGTTCTGTCAAGCGTAGCCTTGTAAATCGCTTATCTCTTTAATCTAAACTTTTAATTGTTTGAATGTTGGCTTCACTGATCAACGATCAGATATTAAATTTAGTGTAATTTTGCGAAACGTTGAGGTTATACTGATTTATTCCCCATAATATATGTATTCATTGTGTTTATAATTAATTGTATTGTGTTGGTGTATTTTGTTTTTTTGTGTATTTTACAATAATTTGTGTTCATTATGAGAGAGAAGCTTAGTTGTTCTTAAATTAAATGTAAGTTGCCTTTGGTTATTTCTTGGTGTGAAATGTACAACTTACATCTAAGCCTAATTAGATTTTTTCTTGAAAATGGAATGTGTAGTTTTATCTAGATTTATTGTTTATAAAGTACGTATGCAAATTATTCTATTTATTTTTATTTAGGGGTTTATATACAGAATTTTAAAAAAATTTCTGCTACTGTAGTGAAGCCAACGCTTTTATTTATTATAACTAAACCTACTTTTTTGTTTCTTGTTTATGAAATGTATAATTTTACGCACAAATATTTTACGATCAACGTATGTAAATTATAGGTTTAGTTGTACAAATCGTTGTTTATTGTAGGGTTTCATGACAATAGGCGAGCTTACAATTTTCTTTTTCAAACATTAGGCCTTCTTGCTTGTTCTTTGGTAGAACCTAACCTAACATAACCTATTCTAATTATTGTTAAGTTAAGGCTATTGATATATATATATATATATATATATATATATATATATATTAAGTAATATTGGTCGATATTCTAAAAAACATAAAAATCAGTTACATTAAATCAATGAAAATGATTTAATCGCCATCTTGGAAGTAAAACATTTCTGAATTACCTTATTTTGTTTCGATCAAATTTTGGTGATATGGAAAGGAATATAGGGCTACTGATGTGCCTATCTACAAGAATTGAAAAAATACAGTCCGTTAAATAAAGTTCAAAATATCAAAATATATTCTGAATACCATCGGTTTCTCTCTGGTCTTTTAATAATTACTTTCTAACATACGTAGTAGAGACAATATTATGAGATATTTCAGAAAATAAATGTCGAGTTTTGTTGATCTGTTGTCATGGAAACCTCCCTGATAAGCTTCTATCCTGCCTTCTGCAATACATTACTCAGTCCAATTAGAACTCTTTCGTTAATACCTAAGTGAGTATAGCGAGTAGGGGGGGGGGGCTATGTGTATGTACACAAAACCCAACTTCCATAATGGCGGAACCGATGTAAATTATAGATAAGCACACAAGGCCCGGTTTCAATGCATGCACAGCTAATCTATGTTATAATCTAAATTCTCAACTACGTAAGGAAGCGCAGATTTGCTCTAAGATTACCACATTCCCTCGTGGGATTATGTCGTTTCCATTATTAAAGTGATTAGATATGTCAGCAAGTAATTGAGTTATCTTAGTTTCGTGTTTTCCTGAAACCACAAGAGAGGAGTTTAATGTTGTCACAAGTTTGGTTACACTTGAAGTTAAGTACAGCACACACGTCGACGATATGAAACTGGTTTAGTTTTTAATTGCAATAAGTGTTAACAATTTCTTGCATATATGATGTAAAGACGAAGTTTTTTACAAAAAGTTGTTATACAACACAATTCTCACAAAAAATACGCCTAAGTATTAGCGCGTTTCAACGGCAAGGTCGTACTCTTCAGTGATACACGAGCTACACCAATCAAACTATAACATTAAGTTAACCAAGTTATAATTTGATTGGTGTAGCTCATGTATCACTGAAGAGGACGACCTTGTCGTTGAAACGCGTGTGATACTTAGGCTTGTTAAGTCGTTTAAACGCGTCTGATAAGTCAAGCACAACATTAAATATGAAAATATGTTGTTTTTCATTTTTTGTCATATAGGCTACGTAGCCTAGAGAAGGTTACACAATAAGTCAAAAATCGATGGACATGTTTTTTTGCTGATATATCCGTTTTGAGGTCTTGTCCGCCCTACAAAGTGTTTTTGGAATAATGTCTGTCTGTCTAATGTGCAGAGCTCTATAGCCTAAACGTGTGAACCGATTTTAAACAAATTATATTCCTGATACACATTAATTATAGTTCATCTAACGAACTGATTCTGCAAGGTAGATTTCAGCAGCCGTGTGTGTACATCAACCGTAGGACGTCTGTATCACGTGAACAGTGATTGACTATATTTACTGCTACTGACTGCCTTATTTAAAGAGACTGTAAGTCGTTTTAAGAAGCCAGAGTAAGAACAATAATTGTGACAGACTTAAAAACTAATGAAATAGCTTACCTTGCAAGTACAAGGGACGTCATTAAGGTGACAGTTGTATATAAACGATGAACGAGGTCAATTGATCAAGTGTACAACTGCTGGAGGTTTTTAAGATAGCCAAACGTACCTGGCGAAGGATCGGACCTTCATACAACATTCTGCGAGAGTTGCAAGAAAGGTGAGCAAACTTTATGTGTAAAAGAACTTGTAATTATTCAGAATCAGTTTATTAAATTATTAACGTAGAATCCGTTTAATAAGTCACAAGAGAGTCATTCTGGATTCTTAGTGGTAATAAGATTAGGATATTTGTATTAGTATGAAGCTGAGAGAGAGAGATAATCTGGTTATAATAATTTTTTTAAATTTATTTATTTCCAGGATTACAACTAAGTACAGACTTATCTAGTAGTTATAACTTAAATAAGAGATCACAGTGTTTCAGAATTTCATTCCATTGAATGTCTCTGATATTATCATCTATATCATCTTAACAAACACCACACCAAGTCAAGGGGTTTAGTTGTACACAGTCTTCGTACTGTATTCGTATGAGCTATCATCTGCTGCACACTAGCATTAGTATGGTTTTGGAGTCTTTTTTCGTGCTTCTCTGCCACAGCTTTGATTTCTTCAACAATCGTATTCACTTTAAGATCTCTTTGAATATATTCATTGCGTACGTACCAAGGCGCATTTACTATTATTCGAATTAAATAATAAATAATAAAGAAGCATTAATTGTATAACTGAACCGCTGATTTATTTAGTTTAAAGTGAAAGAACTGAGGCAGAAATTAATGATCCTTACAGGTTATACATTTTAGAACTCTTTTAAATTTATTTTTAAACATTTTCGCAATTAAATTTCCAACTTAACCATTAGTGGCAATCAATTTTATACAATTAAGTTCGTAAAAATCAATTGTAACGAGACAATGCAACATGCTGTGAATGGGGTCAATTTATGTCTAATTGGATGCTGTCATGTTGCATGGATAAAATTATCAGTAAATGTGGGTTTTCTAAATATGCTGAATGAATGTTTTTCATTTTCAAGTTTTATGTTAAGCTCTGAAAAACTATTTTATTTTCCTGGAATTTTTTCAAACGAATTGACGTTATTTATTACTATTGATACGAAAGGTTGGTAATTTAGAATTTGCGTTTTTTTACAATTGATAACTTAGATATTAAAAAAACTCCTGCCTAAACTTTAAATTTACATTTTCAATCAAGAGACTATATTCAGTTGATAGCAACTAAAACATTACTTTGTCTTAAAACAAGATGAACGAGATTAAAGAGACAAATAATAATTTCCTTACTAACTGAGGTAGTCTTATCTGCAAGCAGAATACTTACTTTAAAATGCCCTTACATCCATTATTACTAAATACTTCCTATTTGTCCTTTTCCATTCATTAGAAGACTTCATTTCATTTCAAGTGAAAAAACACGACCTAGACCGGGAATTAAAGCCAGGACCTTTGGATTTACTTGTCAATGTTCAAACAGCTGAGCTATCCTTAGGCGTTTCCAACATAGGCCGTACACTTCTCACTTGACTTTGCTTTTGCTGCAATTTTCGAGTTATAAAATTAATTACCTCGTTACAAACGACATTCGAATTAATATTTTTACTCAACTTGCAGCCCTTACGTGTGTATTTATTGATTTTAACGCTAATACGTTTTTATCAGCTAGTATTGTTAAATAAAATAATTATTGCAATTGAAAAATATACAACCTAAACTGGGAATTGAACCCAGGAACTTTGCTTTTACAAGCCAATACACTACCAACTGAGCTATCCTTACTTCTCATTTGACTGCTGCAATTTTTGAGTTATAACAGATTGATTACCTCGATACAAATTTCTTTGAAAGTAATGTATACTGGGATTGCAGCCTTTACGTATGTATTTAATTTTATTGATTTTAATGCTTATACATTTTTCCTTTATCAAGTTAATATTAATAATTAAATAATTATTTCAAGTGAAAAATATACCACCTAGACTGGGAATTGAACTTAACAAGCCAATGCTCTACCAACTAAGCTATCGTTGATGGATGGATAGGGCGTACACTTCTCACTTAACTTTGTTTTTGCTGCAATTTTTTAGTTATAATCTACGATTACCTACATCTGTTTATTTTCAATACGCTGTAATGTTAGAATTAAGTATAGAGGTTTTGGTAATCGTCAAACAATTTTTATCTTTGTTTTTTGACTAATCTATACGTTTCATTGTCTCAAGAAAGTTAGAAAGTTATTTTTGACATGCTGTCCTTCCGTCGTTGTCGCTGACTCTTGTACTGATGGGACCATTTGTCTGTGCGCGCGGCTGTGACGCTACTATCCGTTCTGTAAAAGTAGGGCTCGCTCACCCAACTATGTTTGTCTACCTTTCGCGATACATAATTACAGTTTACAAGATTTGTAGTGCATATAGAAACATGATGTTTACAAACAACTCGAAGCTACATTGAAGACAGGTGAATAATCTACGTCCGGCGCGCCGCGCGGGACCATATGTTTTTGGAAATGAGCGATAACTACTCCCCTCTTCCCCGCCGCGCCATAGCAAGCCGCGCGCACAGACAAATGGACCCATCAGTACGTAAGCATGATGGCGTCCACAAAATAAAACAGGAGACAACAGTGTGTTTATTTTAACCTCTATTAAAATTCACGTAAAATAAAATTTAAAACTTTAAAATGGCGTCCATTATAAACAGTTCTTTGTTCGTATTTCAGTAATGTACAGCTTATAACAGACTAAATTGGATAACAATTTGTATCCTTCATTTCTGCACTTAGTGGTACCGACTTCACATCTTTACGATGACATATACCAACGTTATTGTTACAAATATAATTTTTAACTCTGACCTTCTAGGAGAATGCAATATTCTTATAGTTACAAGATTTAGTAGGGCTGAATCACCAACATTAGTACACGAGTATCTAGGGCTTAGATGTTCGACAGGACACTGACACGAGCGTAGCGAGTGAATACTTTAATGTATACACGTCTAAGATGACGTCAAGAAAATATTGATGTACGTAGTTACGAGGTTCAGGTTATCTGTGTAACAACTGTTTTAAACAAACTTACCCTATTGGGCAAGACTCCTTGATCTATCAATACAATTTAACATATCTTACAATGGTCGACGAAACTATCTTTTGGTAATTGTATTTAGAATATGAGCTAGTATTAACCTGTTTACTGTTTAGAATGAAAACGTGATTTATATATTCTGCAGGAACGTAGCAGAATAAACAAAAAGCACAATATGATTTAATCTCATGGCTGTAATTCTAAGTGCAATAGTTATACATTTTTCGGACGTTTTCCATCATTTGTGTGTTAAAAATCAAAACACGACGTTTCGAGAATTAGAATCAATTCCCGTTATCAAGTGACTAAAAACCAAAGAAACATGAAACTAGAAACTAAGCCTATGTAAGAAGTAAATTAAATAAGAATACCACCAACCTTAATATGTAAGTATCCAACTCAGAGCTAAAACTGAGAAGTCAAAAAACACAATCACGGTAACACATAACTAACGTCAAATACGTGTTGTTGTATCAAAGATACAGCAACAAGTGACGTGGTCCAGAAGGCGTGACAAACTATTAGGGGAATGGCCTATTGTTAGTTGTATTAAGCTTCCTAGTACGAGAGCGGGTTACAACCCCTTGTGGCGATTTAACAGGTAAAATATCAGCTTGTTTTTTAGTTGTAGGGGTATTATAATCAAATTTTAGTTCTTTTTTTAATAATTGGAGAGTTTTAGCTCTGAGATGCATGCTTAGATATTAAGGTTGGTGGTATTCTTATTTATTTTACTTCTTACATATGCTTAGTTTCTAGTTTCATGTTTCTTTAGTTTTTAGTCACTTGATAACGGGAATTGATTCTTATTCCCGAAACGTCGTGTTTTGATGTTTAACACACAAATTATGGCAAATGTCCGAAAAATGTATAATAATGAAATTGAACTTCCATAATTAACAAATAACTTCAAACAGAGAATACAATAGGTAATTTTAAAGTTGTGCAATTTGCCTTCAACACTCTCTCTAACAAACTTCATGTATTTTCCTTACGCAGGAAGTTTGTTGCCAGTTTTTGATTTATTGTTGTTGTGAAACTTGACGTTTGGAAGTCAATAGAGCTAGTAAACTTCTTAATAGTTACTAGTAGAGAAACGCTTTTGGTACGAGGGTGTAGAATGTACTTAATTATTAACACATAGCTGACGAATCCATACATACAGAGTGTGATATAAGTCGTGATACATCTTGATAAAATTTAAATGGGTTGGTATATCAACGTAAAATCTCTATCATAGTTATATAACACTTTTTCTGGTGTTTAATTTGGGTTAAAGTTTCCCGCCCTTTTGAGAACACCTCTTCTGTCTATTCAGTTTCTCGAAAACATTGTCCAAGTATTGTCGTACATCACGGCCGTAGTGTGGTGGTGCTCTTATCTTGTAGCAACTAAATGTTTTCTGTCTCCTGTTCAAAATATTTTGGAGTGCAGGGACGATCTGGTTGGCAGAAAAGGCGCGAGGAATGGCCAGCAAGATTTCATGATCTTAATCCACTAGATTGTTTCTTTTGGGCTCACATGAAAAACCTTGTTTATGAAATTTAGCGAACTGAAGCTACAGGGTAAAAATTTTATAAAATTCTCAATTCATTCCAAGAGAAACTTTTACGAATGCAGTCTCGGTTTTTTACAAACAGCTAGCACACTGACAAACCACCAAAGGTCAGCAATTCGAGAACTGGTTACAATAAAACAGGTAAGAGATACGCAAGTTAGTCATGACTAATTTTTTGTGTAACTTTTGTACTAAAAACTTGTTGGAGGTGCCATTATTTATCTCTTGTATAAACATGTCCATTGATACGTGACAAGATAGGGGTTGCCTTAAAAAAAATAAAGTTCCCCCTTTACCCCCCTTTGAAAGTATGAAAAAAATATAACACCCCCCATATACATTAGAAAATGTGATATAATTGGTGTTTTAATGGTTTTATGTTGATATAGCAATCCATTTAAATTTTATCAAGATGAGTCACGACTTATTTTACACTCTGTTTCCAAACATCTGTACAAAATTCAATGAGGTATATTTTTATTTTCGAAACCAATAAAAAATCTATATAAACATACAGTATAACAAACACAGAACACAATTCTCACAAAATATACTAGTTATAGTTTGATTGTTGTAGCTCGTGTATCACTGAAGAGGACGACCTTGTCGTTGAAACGCGTCTGATACTTAAGCGTATTTTTTGTGAGAATTGTGTTCTGTGTTTGTTATACTGTATAATTTTTCTCATAAGTCAAGCTCAACATTTAATATTTATAAACATAGTTTTAAATTATAAAATTCTAGCTGTAATTTTGTGTTTTTAACCAAATCATTCATATCTGTTTAACCATAAATTATGTATAGTTGCAATTTTTCATCCTACTTAGTGTTATAGAGAAACATTTTGAAAAAAAAATTATGTACTCATTTCAGCATGGCGGGTATTTAAACTAAAGCATGGCGGTTTTAGTGATATTGACGTTAAAAATTTTAAATGGCCACCAATTTGACAACAAAGAAATGTTCTGGTTTCTTATACAGGGTTAAAAGGTTACTTAATAAATATATACACCAAATTTGAGCTCAATATCTTTACTATTTCAAAATACATTAAGTATTTAGTAAAATAAAACAAAATGGCGGATAATCATTTCCGAACTTATATTTATTGGAACGTTTTTCTTATTTTTACCTATAGAATAGCCTGGTGAAATTTGGGACAATATTTTCTAGACACTCTGTATAAATATGTTCAAACTTGCTTCGATTAAATGCGACACCTCAGTGTAAAACGTATTCGATTATAATCGATATTTTAAAAACGACTAAACAAGTCGACCTATCGAATAAGACATTTTATTTTCTGTTTAATGGCTGCCACTCAAAACAATTACTGCATGATTCAAACATGTACGCGGATGCTTCGAACATAGCGTACGTTTCGAAATATTAAATACTGTTGAACATTTCCTAACAATCAGTTGTACACACAACTATGAATAGATGTGTGTGTTCTCTCCTGACGTTAATTATAATAAAGGATGTTTACTGTCTTGCAATTCTTGTTAAAATGTATTTTATTACAGCTGTTTCACCGTCATAAGCGGCATCATTAGATGAATACAATACTTAAATAACAAACATACATTACATATTTAACATTTTTTTTTTGTTACTGAAACCGTATCAAATAGTAGTAAAACTTTACTTCGATTGAAAAAACTCTAGGATAAAATAAAGCAAAAGCTTAATGTTTCAAATATTTATTAGTATAAATGAGCTACAATTGTTTCGCCTTGCGGCATCGTCGGGCTACTGATAATTTACAGGTATAGACAACTATTCAAACATAAGTACAGGAAACTGAAATACAATAGAGAAATCGGGAAAAGGGTAGGGGGATGACCTGGCAGGTAGAAAAAGGTTAATGAACTATGGTACGGATGGGTTTTAGAAGAGGTGACGAATTTAATACAATTTGGTCATTTAAGTTGAGAATAGGCCTAAGTGAAATAGATCTATTTATTTCTAAACATTCTAATTTATTTAATCTATTGCTTTTATTTTCTATATGTAAGAGTTTAACATTCAATTTCGGATCAAAACTATGACCCGAGTCCAAAAGGTGGTTAGCAAAGTTAGAGTTTCTATAGCCATATTTTCTAAAATAATATTAAATGTATTCGGTTTTTGAGGTTACGTTTTATTTTGATACAAATTTTGCATGGTTTGTTAGCCTTCATAAGATTTGATTTATTCAAAAGTTTCCTTCCAATACAAAATATCTGATATTTACACCTATTTGTTTAAATTAGGCAGTGTAATATTTAAGGTTAAGTAACAAAGGAATAGACAAACTCATCTTTTCTCTCTATAATTTACCGCGAAATTAATTTATTAATATCTTTTTGGTATGAGCTATTGGAATGGAGATATTTTAAAAGGTGATATTTTGCAACTTACATTGTTATTATAAAATAATGGGCACCTTCAAAGGGGAATAAATATGTTGATTAACGTTAAACTTCCACAACAAAATTTCTAAATTTCTAATTTTTAAAAATTTCTCCCCTCACAAAAGACAAAAGATTTTTATGTTTTATTTAAGTCAACTATGTTTTATACAGAGTGTAAAATAAGTTGTGATTCACTTTGGTATAATTTAAATGGATTGCTATATCAACGTAAACCCTCTACCGTACATATTAAAACACTTATCAGGTGTGTATGTTGGGTTAAAATTTTTCTATTGCATAGACAAGATAGGGGTTGCCATTTAAAAATGAAAGTTGAGCCCTTTAACCCCCCCCCATTTCAAAATGGTTTCGACAATTTTAACCCCCCACTCTTAATCACCAGAAAAACTGTTATAATAGTAACAATACATTTAAATTATATCGCGATGTATATGACTTATTTTACACTCTGTATAAACTATATATTGTATAGGGTGTTTCAAAAAGGTCTTTACACCTTCAGCAGCATGTAGTAATTAAGTCAAATAACTTACATCAGTTGAGGTGTCATTTTAAAGAAAAACAAGTCAAGTTTGTTATTAAACAGTCATTTTGGTATGATGTGACTTGTATTTGTGATATATATAAAAGTCAAACTCACTGACTGATCACGAAATCTCTGGATCCAAGAGGCCTATAGCTATGAATTTTTTTAACATGGTTTGGGGTAGGTCTGTAAACGCGTACTAAGAAAAGGTTTTGAAAATGTACCACTCCAAGGGTGTTTTTTACACCTAAAGCATATCTCTGGATCCAAGTAGCCTACAGCTATGAATTTTTAACATGGTCTTGGGTAGGTCTGTAGACGCGTACATAGAAAGAGTTTTGAAAATGTTCTACTCCACGGGTGTTTTTTACAAGCATATCTCTGGATTCAAGAAGCTTACAGCTATGAAATTTAACATGGTATAGGATAAGTCTGTAGACGCGTACTAAGAAGTGTTATTAAAATGTTCCAATCCAAAGGTATTTTTAACCCAAAAAGCATATATCTGCTTCAAGAAGCCTAGAGCTATGAATTTTTTAACATGGTTTGGGGTAAGTCTGTAGACGCGTACATAGAAAGAGTTTTGAAAATGTTCCACTCCAAGGGTTTTTTTTATTTTTTATTTTATCATATCTTTGTTATTTATAGGTAGATTGTGATCGAAATTGGTGTGTTGCTGTATTGTTATATAATTGATTTCCATAGCACTAGCACTAGTGTTGTGTTAAAAAATCATTTCTTTATAAAACTCTCTCAACTATCCTCAGATGAAACTGGGGCCATCAGCTAATTTGTGAGAATCCAGCATCCCACTTGAAGTAAATTTCTTGTCAAACACGAACCAGTATATCAGCCGTTACTTCTGCAGCTGCGGCATAAATTCTAATTCTCAGATTAGTGAAGTCAGCAGGTATAGATGGACCAATCTGTCGACTTTTAGCGAAAGCCTATTAGAACAAATCCTGCTGAACAACTTTATCTGTATCAGTAATTTGTTGGACCACGGTAAGTTTGTACGAGATCACGTTGAACTAGGACGTACCAAACCATCGCGTATTGTAAGTCAGTCTCAAGAGACGCACGATTTTTTGTGATACGAGCAAATCTCTGCCTGACTTGATTTACAGCAGCATCAGAGCATCGCAGGTGATCTGGTGATTTGTTATGTAGAGAACAACCAGTCTCAATAAAAGTTTAGTGCCAACAGTAAATTGTAGGTCTATGTGGTGTTTCTTACCCTTACTGGGTAAGGAAATTGTGGTGTCACGAAGATAATTTCGTGAAAGTGAGCACGTAATGAAAGTAGCCATTTTGAATTGTAACTTCTGGTAATCCAGAATTTGATACTATGGCATTACGTGACTTTATATGTTTCGTTTTAAAATAACACCTCAACTGATTCCTGTAACTTATCTTAATTAATATTAAAGTTGAACATACTTTTATAAACATCCTGTATTATGAAAACAAAATCCCTGTCCTATTCAATAAATAAATCGAATGTTTTCTTCTCAACAGTTCACTTTGAGAAAGTGGATATAATGTTGTGCAAGGTTATTGATTTAAAACTCTGTCGTTTTACATTGGTGATAAATCAAAGCTTGTAAACAAACTGTCTTCAAATACTTGAAGAGGGTGGCGCTGGAAGGGGTGATTTAAGGGTTGGAATATTATGTCGAGTTCTGAGATGTGTTGAAGGAAGATAAGAAAGGAATGTGTTTTAGTTGTAACTACGAAAACAGAGTGACATGATATTATTTAAAATATTTAAATATTGTTTTACATTTAAATGTTTTAAAACAGTTAAGTTTGTTTGCTGTTCTTGCCGTCATTTTTCGATTGTTGTTTAATGTAATGTATATAAATAGATACATTAATCTTCATTTTAAGAATAAATATTTCGAAATAATAAATTTTAATTTTTAAAATTATTTATTGCAATGATTTGGAGGATTTCTCAATAATTGTCTTTTTTTAAATATTTTATTACAGTAAAGAAATTGCAAATTGTATTATTTTTAAACTGTGTCCGCGATTTTGTCTGTGTTTTAGTCAATTGGCTCGAATTGGTCTCAGATTCAGTCGTTGTAATCTAATAACTGATTCATTCAGTCATCTGTAATCATTACACTTTTTATTGAAATATAAATATAATTAATCGGCACGTAATAAATAGTTTACCCTTCAACAGGCACTACTTCCCTATTATGCAGTAGTTTGACAAGTAGCGTGCAGTACTAATACATTCTAATATTTGACCCACTAATTGTCATCCAATCTTAATAAACTTTATATCGTTGGAAAGGAAACTTTTCAAACTTTAATCTTTGTATTTACCATATGTTTCTAAAATGAATATTAACACGTCTAATGATCGATGGAGTAATTGCAGAACTCTAAACAGCTGCTTCGAGCGTCGACGGAACACTTGAATTTCGTCAACTTTCAGGACCTATACCAGTTATATACACCGACTTTAGGACAATGATATTTACACCAATAGAAAGCTTGCATTTCGATCTCTCTACCACTGCTTTCAAATCTTAGATTACGTTTACGGTTTGTCTATTCTATGCGATCGCGTAGTCGATATGTTTCTCACAGATGAAGTATTTCTAAAATTCTTTTTACACGGTTTTGTAGATAAAGCTTCACTGATTCCTTTGGTATTTGGTTTTTTAGATTTAGCTCTAATGAGTTGGCAGCAATTCACCGTCAAACCTTGCATTTTTCCGTTGAAAGTCATCCGCCATTTTATCTAAAACCACGTTTAGGTTAGTGTTTCTTGGAGTAGGCTAAATGTTTGATCTGAAATATTATTTTGGTGATTTATAGTGAATAGCGTTTATGAAATTGTGTTTTATATATAAATAAATAAGTTTAGTGTTTGTTTAGTGAAATTAGTTTTATAAAAGGTTTATTTAGTAACGGTGTAGGTTATGTTTGTATGTGGGTTCATAACAAAAATAACTTTTCTTTCGTTTCGTAATTTCTGATTACAAAATGGTAAGTTATATAAAATGTTCAAGTTTACAGTTCTATTCTATGATTTATTCTCTACAATTTGGTATATAAAATTTCATTTTTGGGTAAAGGATACATTTTAGATTGATGTTTCAAAAGAGGCTAAATTTTAGTGCCGTTGTGTAGTACGGACATAAAAAAATCTATTTCATAAAAACTACTTTGAAATTGGTAAAAGTTTTTACATATTTCTATTCACAACTAAATTATGAAACTTTTGTGTATTTTGTATAACCTGGCCTATACATTTTTATAGTATTTATTTAGGCCTGAATTTAGAAAATTTTATTTCCGCTTTTGAAAATTTTTGCTTCCTGAGCTTATAACTTTTACAATTTTGCACCAATCAAATTTTTAGTTACATATATGAATAATTTGGACTTTTATCTAAAAAAAAGCTACGAATCACTTTATGATTGGGATAGAATTTCTATTTTTGGCGAATTTTTGAAATTATTTCACCCGATGAAAAAAAACGTGAATAAATTAGCATTGTCATTAGCAAGTCATTAGCAACCTAACCTAACCTAACGTATAATTTTTGTAAAAACACAAAACGTCAATTTTCATAATTACCTAATAATATTTTTGAACAGGAGGGATACAGAATTTAAGCTGAAGTAGTTAATAACAGCCAGTATTATTATTCTCTGTTTGAAGTTATTTGTAAATGATGGAAGTTCAATTTTATTATTATACATTTTTCGAAAAATGTATAATAGTATTATATATTTCGTTTCATAAATTTGAGTTTTGTAAAAAATGTTCGTTCCACCTATGTGAACAGAAATAAAATTAATACCAAAAGTGCAATGAACGTGTTTCTCCCAATAATCTAGGAGCTTTTACAATTGAATACGAAACCGCCAAAATGTTCTTCTAATCAATTCTTCTTATATTTTTCAATTTTGAATAAAATTAAGTTAATAATTAATTTAAAAAATGATCAATTTAAAAAGATCAACTGGCAGTTTCTAGAACATCTAGTTAATGCTCAATTAGTAAATTACAGATTAACCTAAAGGCTATTCTGTTTATAGGTAATATTAAAATATATCCTAATCACCCCCATTAACCACTAATTAAATTTAAGGGACGATTAATTGGAGAAAAACGGCGGTTTTCAAACATATGATCAACAAAAGTTTTAATTTTTAGGTTATGTTAATTGTTTACAATTATGTTTCCATAGCTACGTTGCTTCAGTTGTGAAACAGGAAAGAGGAAATGAAAAGGAGCAACTAATAGAAAATTTAATTGAAGTACTCTTCTGAAGTTTAAGGCATTTTTATGAAATATTTACACATTAAGGCTTTATGATGTGTAACCTTCTTTATAATCTTTCAAACGGTAGTTTTATGAACATATACAAGATCTCTAATTATCTGTTGAAAACTTTCTGTTTCTTAAAATATTAGTTTCAACAATTTGTCTATTGGGGACAGTGACATAATTCTGGAAGTAGTGTGGGAACGAAAGTGTGAAATTAGGCAAAAACGAGAACAGCACCTTCCTTACCGGGTTCAGTAACATTTCGTCCCGCTGCCAATTTCCTAGAAAAAAGGAACATTTCGTCACGCCCAGTTTTACAAATGATTAAACAAACTAATTACATCATCTCGTCCCGACGAAAGTTTGACAAGGGTTGAGGAATAAATTTAAAAGTATTTTATCTAGTTTTACCAAATTCGATAAAAACATTTTCATACGAGAAGTGTTATTACTATTAACATATTTTAATAATTAGTAAAAACAACTTTTTTAATATTATATTATAACCTATCCTAACCTAACCTAACCTAGCGTATGTGCCAGGACGAGATGTTACCAGTGGGCAAGTAGAGAGTTCATCCCCTACCCCACGCTCGTGGAATCGGGACGAGATGTTACCGGGACGAGATGTTACCGGGGACGAAATGTTACGACACCCCTTACTGAACCTAAATATAATCTTGAATTCTTCACTAGAAAATTAATTAAATAAATCTTGTCTTATTCTGTAAATTCTACTACCTAATAACTCAATTACTTCTTCATCTGAACTACTACTATCATAATTTTATACTCGTGAATTAATTGAAAGGTTATGCCATAAGATAATTTGCTAAAACAATCTTATGAATACCAAAAATACAATAAATAAAATTGAATTCATAAATATTTAAAAATAAAAACTAAATAAAATCGCAACAAATGCAACTATAATTAAACCAGAAAAAAATTAAAGGAACCAAATGTCACAAACCAAACTTTAATCTACAATTAAATATTTAATCGGCCAATATTAGGACTTTGAATTAATCAGAGTTTAATAGTCGATTAGCAGTTAATGAATGTCCTAGAAACTGAAATTGATGATTTAATATTCATTAAGTTTAACAATGGATTAAATAATTTAATGACTGTTCTAGAAACCGGCTGTTAATATACCTAAATAAGGGTCAATGATATGTATGACATGGATAGGTAAGTATGTTCAAGTCGCGCTTAACTTGTTTTATTATATACGCGGAAGTAAACTGTGTTTTATTGCAAATTATGCAAGTTAACTATTGTAATTGCATGTCAAAGTATACCAGAACTGCTATTTTAAAACTCAGTTTAGATGGGAAGAGAAGTGGCCAAATTACTGTTACAGTCTCTACGCATTGAGCATAGTATTATGCTATTTTTTATTTTATTTTGTTTCTCAATTTGTTTACTTTACTTAGGATAAATTTGTTAATCAAGAAATTTGACCTTTGATTTTTGACCCACCTTTACTTTAAATGATCTTAGGAAATAGAGAAAGCACTTAAAAATAATACTGAAATATGCACTTTGGTATGGTGAACTATAAAAATGATTATGTAGAACGCAAATTTGGAAAATTAAAATTGAAAGTATCAAAATGGTGGGCATTTTAATCAGTTTTTTGTTCAAATCCATTGTGTCATAACAACCCGGATTTATGTAACATATTTTTTTAAATCATAAAAAAAAGTATTAAAATATTTAGTTCGTAATATCCAGTAAAAAACAAAATCAACTATATATTGTAACTTTAGATTTGAATATATTTTTAGTTTATTTTACCCATAAATTGAGTGATACTATAATAAATAACTTAAGTATACTTCAGTTTATTATATATTACTTTTTCCAAGCGACACACTACTGTGTAGATTTCATTGAAATTTGATCTTAATTTGGTTTACAGACATTACGTATTTCGTAACAACTTCAAACAAGTTCATTCAGACTAATATTCGAATTTACTGTTATTTTCGAATTTACTGTGACTGTAATTTTGTGAAGTCCGTCGAGCTTAGGTTAGGTTAGGTTATTTTAGGTTAAGTTATGTTGAAGTGTAAACATCCAACCTACCCCAACCTAACCTATCGTTTTTGTAAAAACACATAACGTCAATTTTCATAATTACCTAATAATATTTTTTAACAGGAGGGAAACACAATTTAAGCTGATGTAGTTAAAAACAGCCACTATTAATTATATTTCGTTTCATCAATTTGAGTAGCACTTTCGTTCGACCTATGTGATCAGAAATAAAATTAATACCAGAATTACGATGAACGTGTTGTCCCCCAATAATCTAGGAGGTTGTACAATTGAATATGAAACCGGCATAGTGTTCTATTCAATTCTTCCTGCATTTTGAATACAATTATTTCAAAAGTTTGTATTGAGAAAATACACTCGTATTCGTTAAGCCAGCTTTTGATAAAATTTATAAATTAGTAGTAGTCTACTTCCAAAGCTTGAGTTATTAAAACCATGAACAAAAACACACGATAATGTAAACACAAAAT
Source organism: Aphrophora alni (assembly GCA_963513935.1). Classification (NCBI taxonomy): domain Eukaryota; kingdom Metazoa; phylum Arthropoda; class Insecta; order Hemiptera; family Aphrophoridae; genus Aphrophora; species Aphrophora alni. The sequence goes on from OY740776.1 coordinate 12,963,400, forward strand.
GCTTGAACTAAATCCGTCCATTTCATGAATTATAGACATGCATTACACCAACACCCTGTTTTTTATTCAAACAGGAAATTTAAAATAAAATGAAATGTGTAAAAACATTTACAAACCTTCCCACTTATATATATATATATATATATATATATATATATATATATATATATATATATATATATATATATATATAACGACATAATCTTGTTTAGTTTGTGCTATAACAAACACCTCACGATCTTTAATAGCGTCAGTCCGCGTTCATTTTTGTTCTTTTTTTGCCAATCATTCCCGAACTTTATTATTTTTCAGATTTTGAAAACATATTTAATAAATATGTGAAAAAAAAAAAAAAAAACACCCTAAAATTGAATATTGAGTTTGTCTTGTGAGATAATATTAGATAGACTAAAACTCGAACACAAGATCTCACGAAAATTACGTTTACTCATTTAACCCATTTATCACTGAGGATGGAGACTTTGTCGTTGAAACGCGTTTGATTTGAGATCTTGTGTTCGAGTTTTTTGCTATCTAAAACTAACAACAATGTTGTGGTATTTATGGGAGGGAAGGGGACCTATTAATTTGGGTCCTGAGAAGCTACAACTGAGAAAATTTGATAAAAATGTTTAAAACTGATTTTGAGAAAATATATACTTTTTATGGCAACCATCCTGTAATTAAAAGTTATCAAACACGAAAGAAAGCTCTCGAGATATGGCCAAAATACGCTCAAATTACGAAATTTGATTAAAGTCATTTCACACGTTTATGCTGTTGAGTTCTGCACATATGACAGACAGACATTCCAAAAAAACACATTTTTTTTAGGACTCAGAAGACGTCATAATAGATATAACTCAACGTCTTTTTTGTAAAAAACTTTGTCTTTACATCATATATGCACGAAATTGTTTACACTTGTTGCAATTAAAAACTAAACCAGTTTCATATCGTCAACGTGTGTGCAAACTTAACTTCAAGTGTAACCAAACTTGTGACAACATTAAACTCCTCTCTTGTGGTTTCAGGAAAACACGAAGCTAAGATAACTCAATTACCTGCTGACATATCTAATCACTTTAATAATGGAAACGACATAATCCCACGAGGGAATGTGGTAGTCTTAGAGCAAGTCTGCGCTTCCTTACGTAGTTGAGAATTTAGATTATAACATAGATTAGCTGTGCATGCTTGGAAACCGGGCTTTGTGTGCTTATCTATAATTTACATCGGTTCCGCCATTATGGAAGTTGGGTTTTGTGTACATACACATAGACCCCCCCCCTACTCACTATACTCACTTAGGTATTAACGAAAGAGTTCTAATTAGACTGAGAAGGATGTATTGTAGAAGGCAGGATAGAAGCTTATCAGGGAGGTTGCCATGGCAACAGATCAACAAAATTCGACATCTATTTTCAGAAATATCTCATAATATTTTCTTTACTACGTATGTTAGAAAGCAATTATAATAATACTTGAAAGAAACTGACGGTATTCAGAATTCATTTTGATATATTGAACTTTATTTTATGTACTGCATAGTTCCAGTTCTTGTAGATAGGCACATCAGTTTGAAATTCCTTTCCACTCCACCAAAATTTGATCGAAACAAAATAAGGTAATTTAGAAATGGTTTACTTTCCAAGATGGCGACCAAATAATTTTCACCGATTTAATGAAACTGATTTTCATATATATTTTTTTAAATAACGACCAATATTTTACAAGGCCATTGAAGATTATATTATTTTAATAAGTTAAAATAAATTCTGTTTAAAACATCATTGTAAAATATGAACAATGTACTGTAATTTTTGTTTAGGTTCTTATGGTCTTAATTTTATAAATATAATTTAAATCATTGAGTTGATGGTAATTTTATTTCATCGTAGAATAGTTGGAAATGAAGAATTTCCCTGGATATTGATCCACAACAAATCGGTCAACTATTTTACACGTTTTGGTATTGCAAGAGAGACAAAAAGACATAATTTAAAAAAAATGTTAACTTTTTTTATCACCAAAGACTTACAAAAAAATTATTTGCAAAAAACTAAATATGTTCTTTCTCATATATGTGAGAAAGAAAAAGTGTAGTCTCTCTATGACAATTTAATTTTTTTTTGAGTTTAGACCATAACTTTAAAATTAGAGCAATAATTTATGTATCTTCTTTAGAAGGGGATTAAATCAAGTACAATGTACATTCCATAACCAAGCAAACATACATAAACGAAAGAAAAAGCGTTGATAGTTTACATTTAAAGAGCTTTGGTTAGTTTAAAAAATCTGTAATTAAAACCCTAACCTTAAAACCAATTTAATAATTGGTATAAGTGCTTCTTAAATAATTAAATCAAGGTAGCTGTATACATTTGACTACCAAGTAGTTTTGTATATGAGAAAGGAAATGTTAGCCTACTACCAAACATAATTTTAAAGGTAAAAATGTGAATTTATAACCTTAAACGTAAAACTAAGTCATCATTTGTATAGGTCTTTATAAACAAGTAATTGAAGGTAATAATATACATTTCACAACCAAGTAGGCTTATACGGGCCTATAAGAAAGTAAACTGTAAGTTAGAATACTACCAAAGATAATTTTTAATTCATAAATCTGAATTTATAACCTTAAATTTAAAACTAAGTCATCATTTGTATATGTCTTCATAAACAAGTAATTGAAAATAGAAGTATACACATCACAACCAAGTATGCTTACATAGGCCTATGAGAAAGAAAATTGTATGAAAAGAAAAATTTTAATAAAAAAATGTGAATATATAACCTTAACTGAAAACTAAGTCTCTATGAAAGAGTTACTTTTAGTAAATAACCCACAGAAATAGATTTGTTTTTGGAATAAATTTCACATGAAATCTTTCCATCCTCACTTCATTGTTTGTTGACTTTTCACTTTCTGTTCTTTTCACTTTATGTAAACAAGCAAATATTTACCTCTCCAGTAAATATAAATAAACAGATGGAAAGCAGTAAAGAGGGAATGAAAGGAAACACAACATGCGTTTGCATAGCTTATCTTTGTGTGTTTAATAAGCAACATTTGTTTTTATTTCGAATATTCAATGACCTTGATAATGAAGGTTGGTTTTCTTAATTTTACTTTGCAAATCCTTAATTTAAATAAAGTTGTTTTATGGGGAAAAGTGTGTCTAGTTTTTCTTGGAAATATTATTTTTAGTTCGTTTGAATTTAAATTGGTTTGTTGGATAATGTCGTCGTCTCTCGTCCTTGCTGGCGTTAATGAAGAAACGTGTGGGCTGATTTTAATAAAACTACATATTTGGCGTTTTTTAGCCCTAAAATTTACTTACATAATTTAAAAAAAAATCTTCTTTTCTTACCTGGTACCATACAAAGTATAGATTACGTTTGGTAATTAAAAAACATTTTGGACTTCTGATATTTGACTAATTTCAACATTTTGTGGTTTTAGGAAAAAGACAAAGTTATGTTTAACATGCCTTCCGTTCGTTATCGTTGTTGTCTCTAAGTATGGTAGCTGTCACACAAATTAAGAATGAAAGAATGAAAAATAAAATTCAGATAAATCGAATTTAAAATATCAAAATAGCAGCCATTTTAATCAGGTTTTATGTTCATACTTAGTGCGTGTTATTCAACCTGTAACACACTTAATTAATACAGATATCAATTCTGCATGTAATGGTACCAACCCCACCTCTCTACGATAACAAATAGCGAAGTTATTGTTCAAATTTTAATGTCAAATCCAGACGTCTCCTGAATTTGACATTCGTATAGCTTCGAGCTACGAGCGTAGCGAGTGTAGGTGCCTTTACATATGTTCAGCTTCAAAGCTCGTTAGAGGTGAAACACACGAACGAAGCGAGTGGATATTTTAATAAACAAACCCTTTGAGGCTTACCAGATGTCAAGAAACTAGTGATACACAACTATGATGTTCAGAAAATCTGCGTAACAATTCTTTTAAACAAACTCACCCTAATGGATAAAAACCACCATTCTAATTTAACTTTTTCTACAAAAGCTATGAGATTTGTGTATTACATTTAGAGGATCTACTTGTTTACATTTTCTGATGGGGCGGCTAAGTACTATGATGTCGACCATTTTAGAGAAATCGTTAAATCAGTATTAATGTTAATTTTTTCTTTTGGGTTTCTCGGTCTCTTGGGACATGGAATTAAGTTTTTATTCTCTCTGTGAGGCAAAAACACCGTCCATCATCCTCTTATTAAAAAAAAAAAAGATAAAGAATATAAAATAACGTCAGAGTCGGAAGGGAACAAGAGTTGTTCAAGAGAGACCAGATAAGGAAGATGACAGAGAATCTAATCTAAGACTTTGTAGATTCAGTTAGTGTCCGTTGGAGTTGCCAAGCTGCTACTGACTACAGTAAACCCATGCGGTCATTTAATTGAAGGCGTGGACACGGCTAGTAACTTATATTCAAATGTATCACCTGTAAGAAAGAACCACTTAAAAGTAAATAACCTACAGAAATAGATTTGTTTTTACAACAAACTTCACGAGTAAATCTTTCCATCGACACAACATTGTTTGTTGACTTTTCACTTTTAGTTCTTTTCACTTTATGTAAACTTGAGGCAATATTGACATCCCAGTAAACATAAATAGATGTAAGCAGTAAAGAGTGAATGAAAGGAAAGACAACATGTGTTTGCATCGGTTATCTTTGTGTGTTTAAGAAGCATAAAACAATTTTACAATACTTGTTTTTATTTAGGTATTTAACTTTGATAATGAAGGTTAGATTTCGTTGTTTTAGTTTCTCACAGATCATTAATTTGGAGTAAGTATTGTAATAGTTAAAAAAAAATTGTGTCTAGTTTTTCGCGAAAATTTTCTTTTTGGTTTGAGTAGAAAAAAGTGTTTTTTTTTTAAATAGACCGTGTTCTACATCGTAAACGAGTGGTCCGATATTGATTAAATTTCGTATTTTAGCAACAAATCGAAACTTTTTGTTAGCAAAATGTTAGAGGCATATGCGCTCAGGTGATCACATACTTTTTTGTTGCTCATGTTAAAGTCTGTGTTTATAGATATACTAAAAAAATTAAACTTGCAAAGTTGATGTTTTCTGTGAAATGTTTTCGAACTAACCACATTGACTTCCACTTAAGCCAACCAGAGTTTGTATACGATTTACATGTTAATTTGAACTATAAACAGCTTCTTTATGATTTATATATTAGTAGGGAATATATATATATATATATATATATATATATATATATATATTATATTATTTATATTAGTAGGGAGTCTATATTTTTGATTGGAAGTAGACTTCTCTATTATATTTTTACCATTTCAATGACAACATATATGTTATCAATAACAAAGTAGATTCATAGTTCAAATTTTATTTAAAGTTGTGTAGCTTATAAAAATTGTATTCACAGGCTTCAAAGTTATCGATGATTTTAGTGACAATATAGATGTTATCAATAACAAAGTATATTCATAGTTAAAATTTTATTTAAAATTGTATAGCTTATTTAAATTGTATTCACAGGCTTCAAAGTTATCGATGATTTTAGTGACAACATAGATGTTATCAATAACAAAGTAGATTCATAGTTAAAATTTTATTTAAAATTGTGTAGCTTATTAAAATTGTATTCTCAGGCTTCAAAGTTATAGGTGATTTTAGTGACAACATAGATGTTATCAATAACAAAGTAATTCATAGTTAAAATTTTATTTAAAATTGTGTAGCTTATTAAAATTGTATTCACAGGCTTTAAAGTTATAGATGATTTTAGTGACGACATAGATGTTATCAATAACAAAGTAGATTCATAGTTAAATTTTATTAAAAATTGTGTAGCTTATTAAAATTGTATTCACAGATTTCAAAGTTATAGGTGATTTTAGTGACAACATAGATGTATTCAATAACAAAGTAGATTCATAGTTAAAATTGTATTTAAAATTGTGTAGATTATTAAGATTGTAATCACAGGCTTTAAAGTAATAGGTGATTTTAATAACAAAGTAGATTTATAGTTCAAATTTTATTTAAAATTGTGTAGCTTAATAAAATTGTATTCACAGGCTTCAAAGTTATAGGTGATTTTAGTGACAACATAGATGTCATCAATAACAAAGTAGATTCATAGTTCGAATTTTATTTAAAATTGTGTAGCTTATTAAAATTGTATTCACAGGCTTTAAAGTTATAGATGATTTTAGTGACGACATAGATGTTATCAATAACAAAGTAGATTCATAGTTAAATTTTATTAAAAATTGTGTAGCTTATTAAAATTGTATTCACAGATTTCAAAGTTATAGGTGATTTTAGTGACAACATAGATGTCATCAATAACAAAGTAGATTCATAGTTCGAATTTTATTTAAAATTGTGTAGCTTATTAAAATTGTATTCACAGGCTTTAAAGTAATAGATGATTTTAATAACAAAGTAGATTTATAGTTCAAACTTTATTTAAAATTGTGTAGCTTATTAAAATTGTATTCACACTCTTCAAAGTTATAGGTGATTTTAATAACAAAATAGATTCATAGTTCAAATTTTATTTAAAATTGTGTAGCTTATTAAAATTGTATTCACAGGCTTCAAAGTTATAGGTGATTTTAATAACAAAGTAGATTCATAGTTCAAATTTTATTTAAAATTGTGTAGCTTATTAATATTGTATTCACAGGCTTCAAAGTTATAGGTGATTTTAATAATAAAGTAGATTCGTAGTTCAAATTTTATTTAAAATTGTGTAGCTTATTAAAATTTTATTCACAGGCTTCAAAGTTATAGGTGATTTTAGTGACAACATAGATGTTATCAATAACAAAGTAGATTGTTTATGTTTGTTGGTTATGGTTAGACCACGAATATCGCTTTGTTTTAGAAAAAAATTGACCTACTGTATTTAGTTAAATAACTCGAACTGTGATTCAAATATGCTGTCCTGAGCTGTAAGAGGTAAATATTGTAAATCCTTATGATAATATATAGGCAGGAAACACTTTATTAGACCTCAAGAGAAATATTTAGGGGATATATTCCTCTGGATAAACTTTTGAAACATTTATTAGGTACTCGAGTCTACATGGCGGTAAGAGAAACATATTTAATGCTTCAAAGAACACCTTTATCCCGAAATAGATTTTTACAACCACCACTGTATTTTTAACAGTCTGTGTTTGAGGAAAGGTAATTACAAAGTCAGTAAAGTGAGTGACGTTTAAAGAGTTAAAACAGAATATAAAAAGTGCCTCTTCAATATCATGGGCTGACATGTTAGTTACGTACTTCCACAGGAAATTAATTGCTTCAGTAAGAATGGATCCCAGTCCAACCATTTAGGATATTCTGACATTCGTTTAAGAAAAGCTGTACAAAATTTCTTACAGATCCATCTCCAAATCTAGATAAAAACAAATTAAAACTATTCAACTGTTCTGTAGTTCTCAGTCAAAATGTGAACATAAATCTAGGATGCAATATTTGAATGAATCCTATAGGCTTAAATTTAAATTTAAAATAGGCGTAAACTTGATTTGATTGTCTCTCTCTCTCTCTCTCTCTCTCTCTCTCTCTCTCTCTCTCTCTCTCTCTCTCTCTCTCTCTCTCTCTCTCTCTCTCTCTCTCTCTCTCTCTCTCTCTCTCTCTCTCTCTCTCTCTCTCTCTCTCTCTCTCTCTCTCTCTCTCTCTCTCTCTCTCTCTCTCTCCGTGTGTTTTACTCAATCACGTAAAAACTACTGGACTCATTGAGCTGAAATTGTACATGGACATTCTTAGAGTTCCTGGTTAACACATAGGTCTATTTTTATTTTGAAAATCTATCAGGGCACCGCCCCACTGGCTTTAAAAACTCTCTTAACGCTCAATTATCTATACTCCATTATACAATACAAATATACGTCAACGCCGTACGAAGTACGGGTACTCTACTAGTCTGTAATATGTTTTTATATGGGAATTTTCAATTAGATGTAGTTTATTGTTATCAACATTACAATAAATTTGAACGGAATCGGTTGTGCGAATTTTGAGAAATTACGTCCTTTATAAATTATAATCGCTAAAGCCGACGACAGATAGATACAGATTGTTTTTAACACCTTAGGTGCTCGCGCCGACTTTAGTTGGCGTCGCTAGCGCTGCCATGAGGCGCGCGCCGACAAAAGTCGGCGCCAGACCAACTGAAATGAATTGAGATAAATAAATTTAGCCATAGGTGATGGTATATACTTATTTTTCATCAGTGAACGTGTTAGACACTCAATTTTAGATTCATCGAAACCAAAACCTGTTATATTTGCAAAAAAAATATCTTCACCAATCGCGTAAATGACTCAATATTACGTATATGAGAGAAAGTAAAAATTAATAATTTCAATCCTTTTGTGTTATCTATTCTCTGCTGTGTTACTATATGAGGACACTGACAGTATCCTGCACTTTTGTGTATTAAACTATTCATTAGATGAACAAATGTTTTTTCCGTTCAAAACATTTTGTATCGTCGTGCTTCGTTTATTCAAATGTGATCTAATGCTAGTAAACCAGAAACCAGTCGGTTAGGCTTATCTAATGCCTTTATATTGAATTAAAATTTTGTTTTATTGGTAAGCCATATTTATTGTTTGACTACAGTAATAACAAGGTTTTTGTCCAATTTTCTTGACGCTGCATTCTCTGTATTCAATGTTATGTGGGGAAACATTAAAAATATAATAAAATAAGACTTCAACAAAAGCAGTTACGATTCCAGGTCTTCCTGGCTTCTTCATGTTTGTGATGGACCCGGTGATTTCAAACTTACTAACAAGCTTTTTGTGAGTGACTACACTGCACGGTCCGTCAAACCGTTTGCGAGTAAGATATATTAACAAGGATGATAAACATTCATTCAAACTCACTGTCAATGCGATACGTATTTGTTAAGCTAAAATCATGATTGAACAAAAACTAATTGATTGTAAACTACTACAAGTTTACCACCTGCTAGATTTCTGTTTGAATTTAGTCAACAATGAGAAAACTCGTCGCTATGGCAACAAATAAATAGCAATGGAAACAACAGCTGATGTTTTAATAAATCCCAATTATATCTGCATACATTAGAGTTTGGATTGGACAACAAGTAACGAAAAACCAGCTATTTAAAGTTTTAACTTTTAAAAAGACACCGGTTATAACGTGCGGTTGTAAAGTAATCTCGTAAATGTATTCCTTGAAGGCCTTCCGACATCGAAATAATCAAGTAATTGCCTTAATAAAATATTTTACACATTGTTAGATAAAGAATTCCGTAAACTGATAACGCTTATCTTGTTTAATTGTTATATTATGTTATTATTTGTCAAATGTGATGAACCATCAAATATATGATTTAGTAATAAACTTATTTCCATTTGATAATTTTGAAAGCCGATCGATGCAGTCTGTTGAGGTTAAGTTAGGTACAATGTGTACAACGTATGACGGAAGTATTGTGATATTAGGATATACAGGAGATCCGATATTGTGTTGCCGAATTTGAGTAAATGACTGAATATGTACAAAATAATTTTAAGAAAATTCAATAACGTCCAAATACTTTTGTTGATTTTTTTTGTCTACCCAATATACAAACTACTTGAGGAAAACTAGAGAAAATTAAAACTTTGTTTTTTTCTTATGTTATCGTCAAATTTTGAGTTAAAAAAAATATGAAAAAATTATCCGATACCGTATATGATCAATATATGCTCCCATACAACATTTGAATAAAATTGGTCCACGCTGATGTTCTAACAGACTACAAACAAACATGTCAGGTTAGTTTTCCGATCAGCTGTTATAAATATATTATCTGTTTATTTTGAGGTTATGTTCAAAACTAATAACTTGAACTTCATTTCCATATAATAAAATACATTAGTCGCTCTCAATCAGTGAAAGATTTTCCTTAATTTCCTTGAGATAAACAATTTATAAAACATTAAAACTTCACCTCAGGCGAGACTCTAACAGTAGAATATAGGACACCTGGGCCCAGCAAAATCGTGGGGCACCTGGGCCCAAAAGCCTTTTGGCCCCTGACGTCACTTCCAGTGACGTCATTATGACGTCGTTTTGAAACGTCATAACGACGTCACTGGAGATGACGTCATTAGGGTACTAGAGACCATGGAAACAGAGTGCCCTACGTTTAGGCCAGAACCAGATGCCCCGTATACAATGTTAACTTACCCGAGATCTGCCCTCCTCGGCAGCTCGACGAAGACTAACTAAACTTAAGATGAAACCAGCCTATAAAGTACAGTACTACGTCACAATACTACGTCGCAATACTACGTCACAATACTACGTAGCATAGCACTATGGGGCACCTCATCCCAGATTGACGTCACATAGCACTATGGGACACCACAGCCCAGATTGATGTCGCATAGCGCTATGGGACACCTGAGTACAGATTGACGTCACATAGCGCTATGGGACACCTGAGTACAGATTGACGTCACATAGCGCTATGGGGCACCTGGGCACAGATAGACGTCAGGTCTAGTAACGTCATTATGACGTCTCAAAAAAAGACGCCACAACGTCGTCACTGGAAATGACGTCAATGGGGAATTACTCTATGTTATTATGCTACGTCACCTAACCCCTACATCACACAATATTACAATACATAATAGTACATCAAACAAAATTTGTAACTTACCCGAGATCCGTCCACCTCGACATCTCGACGAAGACTAAAATAAAAACGAACGATACAATGATTATATAATAATACACTATAAAACACCAGATCTTTTACGGATATAGCCTTACAGGCGTTACCGCAGCACACGTAAGTCTCCAAAGTCTTGCAAAGATACATCTCCATTATCTGAAAAATCAGAAAGTAATTTGTTAGTATAAAAATACTAAACAACTTGTCCTCTGTGTTCTACGGGGTTGGAACCGTCATCTGGTACAGTAAAGCCGTATCAGAGCCCACATTACAAGCCGGGGTAAGCAGAAGGCTTACCCCTTGTGGAAATAGCTCCAAACCAACGCTATTTCCTGTGACCGCCACTCCATTACAAAATGCGGCCCCCAAATTATTTTTGTATTTTTACTTTTTTATTTTTTTGTATTTTTACTTTTTTATTTTTTTTGTATTTTTACTTTTGTTTTTTTGTATTTAACTTTTTTAAATTTTTTTTGTGCATAGCCGTGCTATGTATTACTATGACATTCAAAGGTTTACGGGAGACTTAACTCCACGCCAGGGACCTTAAGGTTTACGGGAGACTTAACTCCACGCCAGGGACCATAACGGTTTACGGGAGACTTAACTCCACGCCAGGGACCGTTAGACACACACACTCTTTAGACAATCATAGTAACATTTAGCACTACGCAATGCACATTTACTATCTTTTTTATTATGCTTTGATAAAACACAATTGAAATCTACTCTCTCAGAGACTTTACACTGCGAATCCACCTCTAGCACGTTCCTGTGGAACCGTCTTAGGAATTTTGCTTTCTCTAACCCTTTAGTATATAAAATAGCGAAAGGTTTACACAGTATACGTATTAAATCTTCATTATAAGTCACGCCTCCTTCTCCCCACCGTATACAATGGTGATGTCTTTGTAACCAACGTGCTGTCCTTTGAGCTTTACTATTCAATCCCTCAAAACTGTACGGAGGTTTAAATACAGTAACACTAAAAAAGTGATTGCTCACAATTGCAAGTTCTTTAATAATATAGTTATTGTCATTATCCATAAACGCGTGAAACTCAACCACGGCGTACTCCATGTTTAAACAGTGTAATTTCGTCGTATAGCCTATCAGCCTCAGGTAAACTGCTAGGTACTATCTCGTCCGCGGCTAGGTTCTCATTGATGTATGCTTTCATTTCGTTTTCGAAATAAAATAATTCAGAAATACGACGTGTCACAACAGGAATAGAGTCTTCAAACGCCCCCCACTCCGATTCGTTCAAGGTTAAGGTTCGTCGCTCGTCGTTAAATGTAACATAACGAATACCAAAAATAGATTTAACCACAATCTCACCGTAGCTCAAGGTGAATCTACGATTACTTTTTTCACCTAATGCAGCAGTAATGTGAGAACCTTTAAGCAGTAGTAATACTTCATTAAACAACTCTTGTGTAAAAAACACAAAATTCTTACCACCATGTATAAGCACACCGATTTCACATCCTGTATGTTGAAATAAACCAACCGATATGAATTTTGAACATTCTTTATTTAAAAAATGTACAGTCTTTAAAAAAACCCCGAGTTGAAAGTTAGGTATTTTTACGAGCTCGTCAATATCCTCCACGGTGGAGACGTTCACATTTACGTCCGTACTCGTTGACTCCATGACTACAAATAACCTTTTTGAATGAAACTCGCACCCTATGTACTACCCCTACCCTTATTCTCCTCCCCCCTCCACCTCCTTCTCCTCCTCCTCAAATACAATTCCACCGTTAATTATATCCTCAAATTCTTCAATAAATATATGTTCCTTCTCATTACCAACAAGATGGTATTGTATGAGAGGAAAATCGTGTAACCTCGGGTCATCAAAATCAAATTGGTAGTATGTTAATTTACCATTTATATAGTTTTTACAAGAGGAACAATATCCGTAAGTATCAACCACGCCTACACCACCCACCATTACGAATTCACGACCCTTAGTATCCCGACAAAAACTGTCACACCTGTCAGTGAATTTTTCAAAAACACGGCTAGACAGCTGCTCCGATTCAACTATATAATTTTTATCCTTATGTATTTTATAAACGAACGTTTCACACAATTCTTCACGAATCTCTTTCGGTTCATATCCAATATACGAGTGAAGTTTCTCATTCAACTCATCAAATTCATATAAGTGATATGCAGGCAGCACCCTGAAGAAAACGTAAACACTCCCTATAAACGAATCGTATATACTCATGATGTCTCTTCACTGAATGGACAGGTTCAAACATGAACAGTTTTATATATATCAATGACCGCGCATGCGCAGAAACCAAATATATGATGTCAGTATAAAACAATTACACATTAACTTTTTTAACGTTACCCGATAGGAGAGTATATACAATATGTGAGTCATGTAGAATGAGACAGTAGGCTGAAGTATTTGCAGGTATATTTGCGGAAGCCTCAATTTCCAGTCTCACATCCACAGGACCTGATTTAATAGAATCATTCTGTTTAGAACAATCAATTACAAAAATCGGAGCTTTATCCCGAAATTGGTCCAAACTGAGATACGGAGACGGTTCCATTCCATAATAAGATTTTAGAAATCTTGCATACATCTCATACATGATCGAAACGTCGCCGTGCAAGTTGTCGTAAGGGAAATATTGTGAATTGAGATACAGTTTTACATTTGTAACATCACATCTGTCAAACAAAGTAGCATCTGCTTTTATTTTATTCTTTCTATCTTTTTGGAACCCCAATATAACATAGCGAGGTTTTTCCAGCTGATTAGCTGTCTTAACGGTCCAGGAAATTTGTGTCGATTGGGGCAATGTTGGATATTCGTAAATTTCCCAAGTACGGAAAGGTATGTGTACAGGACTGTCACGTTCTATCATTTTCAAAATTTTCAATCTAAAAGTATCGGTTACTGTTAGGTGAGGGACTCTCCAGTGTATACTGAGTATCTCAAGCTTTATGTCTGTAGCGTTGTCACTGTAGATAGCATTCCAATCAGTGGCTGATCGTAATAGTATGAGTTCTTGTTTCACATTCACTACTATCCTCTTGTAGTCCTCAAAGAACCCCATCAACAGCTTCAATGGTACAGAGAGAGTAAATTCTCCAACCTCTTTTGTTTCACCAATACCCAACCATCCCGCGTTACCTAACTTATTCTTCTCGTGCTCACGTAACGATAATAGATTTTTCATTATACTTGTAATTCCGACATTTCTCGTACGGTCCACTTCGTTAGCAGCTATCTCATATCTAATGTCATCGAATAAGAACGCTACTGCATTGTTAACAAGCTTTACAGTTGCAGCTGTACCGTCAGCCTTCGTTCCACTCAATTTACCCTTGATATGTAACAAACTTTCAAAAGGGACAGTAATAACATCCTGTTGATTTATAGGGATACGAATTTCATCGTTATTGCCAAAAGTAGAGGACGCATATGGTCTGTGAGAATGGTATTCAAGACCTGTGATGACGTCATCGTAATTCGCAGCACTATCTATTGCCAGTAGTTCCATTTTTAACCTTGAATCCTAACGATCTAAGGAACAGAATATTCCGTCGTGTTAACTCGGCTAGGGGTCGCCTTATACTGACGTCTTTTTTATACTGACGGTCGTTAAATACGAGACCCATTCCGTCGTAAGTGTAATCTGACAGACACAGTCTCCCCTCTGAAATCTACAGGAGCACCGATCTGATCTGTTAAACTTACTGTGATATTATGAATAGTTTTTACTTTGACAGGTAAATATATTATTGTTGGTGGAATGTCCACAATCTTGTACCCTGGAGGTACTTGTGGGTAAAACTCGTGTATAACATGACACTCTGTACCGTTTTGAAATGACCCCTTCACAATATTACACTCTATACGAATAACATTCACTTTAATTACATCAACTGGTAAATCAGATTCATGTTTAGCATTAGCTGCAAGGTCGCCGACCTTAAAACCGAGTAATTTCCCGATAGAGTCCTCTTTAAACCGAATTAGCCTAGAACACTTTATCTCAGCTTTCAATGTATTATTGTTGGGTCTTAGGGTTAATCCATCCTTCGCTGGCAATTGTGACTGGATATATTTTTCAATATCCTCGATTTCATATGAACCAGTAGGTATACTAATGTTCAATTCAACACTATCTTTATCTTTTGGATCTTTACCGAGGTAAAATTTATTATTAATACCCTCCACTATATTAGGGATTGAATTGTAAGTGGCAAAGTCAATGAGACCAACCTCCCACTCATCATCATCCAACTCAACTGGAGGAAAGAAATCACACGAAATTGTAGAACTATTACCACTTAATACGATACTCATGATAGAAACTTTAGACACAAATGTCCGCACACGACTGAGTTATGGCTTTGATGTCTTTTATAGTTATAGTTGATATTAGCACCCGTACCAAAGTACCTAGTCAACTCATTTGGCGGTCTAAGATTTCCAAAACTGTCGAAATACTCTACACTATTACCTCGTTTTTTATAACACACCCAATGTGTACCTTCACCGTTGATACTATCTAGGTTTACAATAGCATTTTCATTTTTCAAAGGCTTCGAGGGAAGACTGTCTCTCATGTAGACACCTCTAAAATAAGGGATTCTTAGTTTCAAGACATATTTCTCCAAATCAATATTTGTTAACGGTCTATTTGGTAATGAATCTAACAACGTTTTTTTTTACCTCTCCTACGCTTTTTCTTACCACCACCTTTCTTATATGGTTTCAAGTAAAGACCCTTCCCCTTTAACTGTTTCAATAGTTGTTGTACTGTACGTTTCCCCCTTTTCCTCTTTCCACCCCCTAATTTTGTTTTAGCCTTCATTGCAGCTGCTACAGCCAAAGCGGCGGCACGTTCACCCAAAGACGCGTCCCCTGCTTTAACTCTACCCCAAGCCTTTCCAGCAAGTATTTTATCAGCCCCCCTACGTCTTTCTGAGTCACCGTATCTACTATATGCTATATCGTGTTCCTTACAAGCTTCGTCCAATGGGTTCACACCTTTATCTCCACGAGCTAAACGTTTGGCAAGTTTTGTACCTGGGCCGCAATAGTTGTAAGACGGTAAATGTAGTTCAACGGGTAATAAATCAACTGCTTTATTCAACACCTTATCACCTACACTTAATAACGAGGATACAAGACCACAACCTTTTCTCTTTGACTTTCGACGTCTAATAGATGTTGCTTGTTTCGCATCCATTTATATACTGATCAAAAAGGTGAGTTGCGTTCTATTAAGAGTAAAATATATCCCATAGTAAGGTGTACAAGTCCTTGAGACGCTCCTCCTTCATACATGTAATTTTGAATACATCAAATATATCAGTATAAACCCCCGTCACATAACCTAAAAACTCATTGTATGCGTACACGTTATTTTCACCAAAAAAGTAAAGATTACCGTCTATATATCTGAAACCGCCACTTATAGTATTTGGTAGACCAGTGTAAAGATCGGTTATTCTGCCTTCATACAGACTTTGACGTGCACAATCATCATATCTCATAACATATGTGTTATCGTAAAATACCAAAGTCCTACCCTGATTACCATTAAGTACCGCGTTTAACCTTTTAACCTTTCTCCTCAACCAATCATCGAGTTTATACACATACTTTCTCTGTAAACTTGGGTATTCAATAAGATACACGGTCACGTTTGATACTAAAACTATATCATTATTAGGCGCCTGATAAACAGAGGTTACACCGTCAAAATTTGTTGGTAAATAATCCAGCCAGTCCGTTATCATTAAGGGTGTTATGTTCAAGTCTCTTTTAGCTTTATCCAGATGTATTATCCATACATATTTCCCATAAAACAGATATATGTGATTATTGGCTATTAAAACTGTATTTACTTTACGTCTTATACTACATAGATCAGGAAGAGCCGTCTCTGTAGTAATGGTATTTTTTGACCGTCTTGTTGTTGTTGTGGTAGTGGTAGTGGGAGCTGTAGTTGTTGTTGTTGTTGTTGTTGTAGTGGTAGTGGTCATCCTAGGACCGTATAGTTGTTGAATACTGTTAATTGTATCTGGGGAGAGATCTATTTGATACATGTCTACAATGTTACTAGGCATAATAGAATAGCGATACATTGTGGAATTTAAAACAGGCGAATGGTGTAGGCCAAGAGCGTGTCCGATTTCGTGTAAAAGGACTGTATAGAAAGATTGATGGCCATCCAAAGGTCGATTCATGCTAAAGTCCCAATTCTCATCCGTATCGAAATGAATTTCCAATTGCATAGTGGTCGGTGTGGGTAGTGTTGCGTGTGCAAGAACCGAACCTGTACCGTCAAAATCGCTAAAACACTTTGTAGCGCCATTAACCAAATTCAAATGATCCCTTTCAGCAAAAGAAATGACTATGTTGGGTGTAGAGCTGCACCGATAAAACTTTAAATTAGAATGCCTACTCCATAAATTGAAAGCGTACTGAACAGTTTTCACTAGGTCACGGTTACCACCACCGTACACGTACCATGAGAGCGTAGTATTACTCCATTTAAACAGCCTCGAGGCATCAAGCGGATTAACACTATCGTTATAACCGCAGCGGCCATATAGCGTCACATCTAGCGTTTCAGGTGTTGTACTGTAGCTGTCACTGCCGAATTCTTCAGCGAGAATTGTACAGTGACAAAACACAAAGAAGACAAACACTCTGTTCAAAGTCATATTTACGATTGAGTTTAATCAACAAATTGTTTAGATATTTATTCTACATCCTTATCCTCTGCGCCCCATAGCGATCTCCAGTTCTTTACCCCTTCTTTAGGAATAGTTTCTTTACTGTATTTTGTTTTAATGGCACGTGCAAGTTGAATCAATTCCGTGTTAATAAATTTTTTCAAACTAGCTTCCGTAAGTTCAATACTGTGAACAAAGTTGAATCCTGCGTGCGCGATTGATTCGGTTAACTGTTGGACTGTAACAGCATCCGCTGCTGAAGTACCACGAGCGACATTACAAATACGTTTTGCCTCGGCATTAAAACAGTCCTCTTTTTGATTTTTGAGTAATACATTTGTATTTAACCAATCATACATATCGTGAATATATTTTTTCAACTGTCGCAAATTGACTGCATCTACATCAGACGTACCGTCAAGTAAATCACTTATTTTCTTACTGTCAGCACTGAATATCCCTCCAAATGGGAGTAAATGCACTGTATTTTTTATAAGAAAAGCTAAATTGACCGCATCATCCATAAATAATGGAGAGCCGATTTTTGCTACTCTTTTTTGCGCAAAATTACATGATTGACCGTCATTTAGTGGCAGTCTATTGTCAACGTACTGTTTGTTGACAGCATCCTCTTTACCACTAGGCGATTCTACATTAATGATTCTAGAGTTACTGGCATCAAATAAGCCCTCTCCGTTCTTTACGATAAAATTTTCCTTCGCGTATATAACGTTAACAGCATCATCATTTCCCACAGGTTTGCCTACATCTTGTATCCTATTATGATTAACAGAATACTCGGTCATAAGTTTGATTGGAATTAGAGACTCGAGATAACCTTTTGTAACGGCGTCATCAGCGTCTTTGGTCACGCCCAGACCCCCCAAAGGTACACCCTTTGTATGATATTTTTTTATTTTTTTGTTAAAAGTTAGACAATTTTTCTCTAGAGTTTCTAGGTTAACGGCATCTTTTTTAGTTTTAGGGCTGGCTACATTACTTAAGATTTTGCCCCTTATGTCGTAGTTTCCCTCAGGTGTAAGGTCATATCCTGTAACTCTAGACCCAGACACTGAACGAGTCTTACTAAGCTCTGAGTAACGTCCAAACTTGTCGACGCTCATTTTATTAATGATCTAATTTTTCTATTTCCAGAACCTTTTATAATCCCAGCTTCCCGTAGTTCTTCAATGATGGAGGCTATTTCGTTAGCATGTCCTGTATGACCAGCATCTATAGAGGCCAATAAGAGTCTTAGTCGGTTACAAAGTTCATTAGGGTTGTCCCAATATGAATATCCTCTCCCTGTGATTGTTTTAGAAGGGAATAACGGCTCTATAATGTTTCTATATTTGAGAGATCTGTTACGATTAACTACTTCGTTCGGGTTGTATGATCTCTTGTGTGCACTGGATCTCAAACAGATATCTCTATACGCTCGTAAATCGGCATCGGTATATATTTCATCATCTGGTAAACGTTTAAACACCAACTCGTACAACCCGGGCGTCCCACTATAGTGTATACCGTCAATTATAATTTCACCATCGTCCGACAACTGAAGAGTCTTGTTACCGATCGTCATAGAGTTGTCTTCGATTTTCGGTCCGTAACTGTGATCTATAATTTGACTTCTGGCGGTATCTTTCATCATTATAAGCATATATTTTCGTGCCAGTGGATGTTTGAAATTACTGTTTACCCAATTTTCAGATGTACTTTGCCCTTCAGGTGTTGACAATAGTTCCCTTACACTAGGTCCTGGTTGGTCCGGACTCTCGGCAATTATTTCAGTATCCATAAAACTAGGAGAACCCCATAAATCCCCCTCCTCCATCTCCTCATCCTCCTCCTCCCCTCCCCTCCCCTCAGGGCTGATCACGTCCCTAACCTCGTCCTTAACCTCGTCTTTGACATAGGGTATAGACGGTGACCCCTTTATTTTTGACAACTCTTTAAGTATAGGGCTGTATTGTTTATTGAGCAGCACCTCTGTATAAGCTTCGCCTTGACGTATAGCCCGATACTTTTTTTTAATAACCTCCCTTAACCGTGATATCTCCGCTGTAAGGTTAGATGACGTCATGGTAATTCTATAGATCTGAAGAAACACGGATATTGTTTTCTAGTCAGGAGGAACTTTATTATATCACCAGCTGATGCTTTCAATATGTTAGCACTCCACTGCAACCCTTTCAGGTATCCGTACGTGTCCTTGTCAAAACGAGGAATGTGCTCGATTTTGTCAGTACTTTTAAATATAAAGGTTCGTTTTAGATTATCACGCCATTGAGCTATTTCGGCTACAAAGAGATAATCATTCTTTGGTGTGTCCTCCATAAACTTTTTAAGTTTAGCTATAGGCTGAACACTTTGCTCACTAAGCAGATACGAGTTTAATAATAAAAATTCGTCCAAATTTGAGCCCGTATATTTCATCCAAGACTGTAACAATTTTTGGTTAGTTACAGTATAATTGATACCGTCAAAGGATAGCCCGAAATGAACACATTGTTGAGGTACTGTAGGTAAGGCTTCCTTAAGAAACTCTACAGTGAACAAACCTTGAGCTTTATTGTTTACAGCTTCAAACTGTTTACCTCTGGTTCGTTTAGGCATGATCGGGGGAGGGCCGAACTTTACATTGTAACTAATGTCGATACAGCACTTTGCCTTTAAGGCCATTCTATATAGGGCTATAGGCCCGCGTATAGGTATAGTTCTCTCTGTGACAACTACACATTTGGAAGTGAAAGGTAAGGAGCTTCCATACTGTAACATATTCAAATACACGTTCATATACCCCACCCCTCCGTGGGAGGGGGTGACAGTTGTATTGAACAAATCGGGGAAAGGTCTAAACCTCGAAATCATATTTTGAGGGTGTCTCACCGTGCCTTTCAACATATGTTCGTTATATATAACAAGTTCAATAGGCACACCGTTTTTTTCACACTCGCTTAGAAATTTCAACCATATTTCCCTATTGTAAATCCTATCGGCCGAAGTAATCATGAGTATAACTAAAGGTGGTAAGCTTTTACTGTGACCTCCCCGCCTTTTATGCCTCCAACATCTTCTATTGAATATATCACCATATCTACCAGATCTACTACAATAGTTTCCACAAAACTGTTTTCTGTCCGTATAATACCATGAACATAAATTTGATTTCGGATTATGCAATTTACAAATGTTGGCAAAAGGCCGAATATCATTATACGTGAATATACGCATTATATATCTTTAATAAAACGGTCAAAACCTATTCTGTAACGACCAGTATCTTTTTCACTATCTTTATCTATCACAATAAAACCGTGTTTATTCTCCCAGGCTATAGCACAAATATTTCTAAACTCGTCAAATGAAACGTCTGTATTGACGTGATCTTTGTAAATGTGGCGTAAGTTCAGATCATCCTGTTTAAATACTATTAAGAGGTTTGCATTATCACGAATCAAGTGTTTTGGGATATTACTGTAAGATTGACCTAAATAGAAAGAGTCAATGTTATTATGACGCCCCATAGTAAAATAAGCACGTATATTGTTATGTTTTTCACAAGCGATATCATCAAATATCATTATAGAATTAGGTTCGGCCTCGTTTGGCGGGATTACGAATTCATTATCAGTGAATGGGTAGTATCCGACGTCAGAATTTTCAAGAATCTTTTCCAGGAACTTGTACTTTGGTTGGTGAAGGGATTTTGAAAATATGTAAACATTAGCAAATTTTAAGCCGTTAGGTTCAAAAAGCAAGTTAAATATAACGTTAGTCTTACCGCAATTTGATGGTCCGCAAAGTAATGCTCTGATTGTGTTTGGGAGTAATGAGCTGTGTCTTTTATTTACAGCCTTTTTCTTGAGAAAAGTGTCGAAATTCGTCATATTCATTGAATGTAACGAGTGCTCGACCCTCATGATGACGTAATACTGAAGTTAAATTGATTTGTATGAGCATTATATAAGTTTTTTCTAATACTCTACAGTAACCGTAACCTAACCTAACCTATTTGACAATTTCCTTTTCACTTACCCATGAGTTATGTGTCTGATCAAACCCTAGCCATTTTACAAGGATCTTATCACCTCTTTTCTTTATAACTTTCTCAACAAGATATACATTACCTATTTTTGATCTATTTAATTCTTCACCATAAAACCCGCCTTTTAAAATTTCCCCCTTCGAGTCTTGTAGAATATAAGTTATAGGTTTTGACGGTACAATAGCGTAAACTGAGAAAACCTCGTTTGTCCAATTAGGTAAATAACCTTTAACGAACGTCTTTTTAAATTTGGAAATTCTAACTTTTTCATCTACTTTAAATTTGGGTATAGCTTTTACGGTTTTACGATCTAGTTTTTGTAATAATAGTTTCTCATGTTTTTTCAATACGTGAGACGGTTTCATTCCTATGGTACTATGCACTGTATTATTATATGATTTTAATATTTCTTTTAAAAGGGTTAACCATTCATAGCTGCCTCGAGCCGTAAATTCACGCCACATTAGATTTTTTAACGTACGATTTAACCTTTCGACTATGGAAGCTTTTTTGTCAGAGTATGTATGGTAATGATTAATGTTATATTTTATCATTAACTGTTTCACACGAGTGTTGAAGAATTCTTTCCCTTGATCGGTTTGCAAATGTTTCATACGATGTTTTTTAAGTATAGGGTCTAAACATTTAGCTACTTCAACGCCTGATTTTGTTTTTAACGGCACAGCAAAAGCATATTTTGTTAAACAGTTTATCATTGTCAATATATACTTGAACCCTTTATTTTCTCTCGCATAAGGGATCATTTCGACCAAATCAGCCTGATACAGGTCATTTATACCTTTTATAGTTACATTTCTGGTTGGGTAACGCCTACGGGCTGGTTTATGCAACTCTGCGGCAATAGCCTGTCTTACATTCATCATGAAAATGATAGAATTTAGAGAATAGCAGCTATTTATAAAATACGCATGGTCTTGTATCCATAGGGGACTGTATCATACTCTCCAAATCTCTTTCTTTTAGCACCTGTTATACTAAATTTTTTCTTTTCATTTATTGTAACAACTTCACGAATAACGGATCTCCTAATTTGATTACCACTTATGTAAATTGGTTCGTTAATGTTCTCAACATCGTCTTCGGTGTCAACTAATCTTTTTAAACAATCAAAGTTTAGTATCTGCGAATTTCTAAAATTTAGTGTGAAACCTTTAATTTTACAAACCGTGACGGTCTGACCTGTATTTGTAGAGACTTTGTATCCGTATGTTTTGGGACCTCCCGAGACAAACTCACTGATATATGAATCTGGTCCATATTCTGTAAGTTCATCGGTCATTTCGCCTAAATAGTCACCTGTAACTACTTTATGTTTACCCTCTTTAAAAAGATATATTACACTATCTGTGTCAAAATATAATACTTGTTGGCCTAAAGCATCAAGATGTTCATACAGTTTAAGCCGCGCCTGACTAGTAGTGAACGCAGCCAACACGACGTTTACAGTAGGTAATATGTCGGCAGATTCTTCAATATACTCCCACGATACAAATAACGTTTCGTCATTAATTTCTTGGATATTTGTTACTACAATGGATGGGCTACATAATAGTTGAAACAGATCACTAGATCTCCTTATAATTCTAACTTTAGATTGATTCTCCTTTTGCCCAAATTTGCCCCAAAATGAATTTAACATTAATTTTGCAAGCGATCTTAGACCGCTATTCTTTTCAATTTTAGTGGAATCAAGTCTAATACCTTCATGTGTGAAATAGTCTTCGATATATTTACATTTATCCTGCTCTGTCACACACCACGATGGATAGCCTGACGCCTCCTGTTTTATTTTTAAAAAAGTGTTTATAAAATCTGTAAACAACCCTCCCTTGTCAAAAGTAGCCACCTTGTACACCCAAAGCTCATACATGTCCAATATAATGTAACCTTTTTGTATAGCTTTACGGATTTCACTCATTTCCCAAGTACCCGATAGGGCACGTTCTTCAATATCGTGACAACATTCATTCGCATTAACATTTTCTCCACATGTTCGACACAACACAAACATTAATTTGTTGTTCATTCTTACAGGTAAAACCGGTAAATATAAATTATTTGGAGGCAGTATTTTGCATTTTAGGAGCCCTTCAGAGTTTAGACCTTGGGCCTTACAAGCCTCGTTACCTATGAAAATCTCAGGGTGACCTACAGGATATTTACCATACTTACATACCCACGGATATAATGAACAAACGTCCACATAATGTATGGATTCTCCTTCTTTACATAAATGATATGATTTTGTATTCCCAGTTCTACCACCAAAAAATGCATCACGTGGGTTTAGAGGTAACATATTTAGTATAGGGTGTTTTTCTAGGTAGGCAGTCTCAAGTGGTTTGTCTTTCTTTAGTTGCCTAAATCTACATTCCCACATTTCGACTACAGTGTAACCGATTGACGCAAGTCTTTGTGTTTTTAATTGCGTTCTCTCGTATCTTAAATTGAATGTATCTGTTGAATCGTTATGTAACTCTTCATCCCGATTTAGAGGAAAACAGGCGGGGCATCCGTGATAGTAACACCCGTGAAATTCAAATATAGTGTTATTTGAGATTCCGTCGACACTCATCCCATTAATTTTGACCTCGCGACCTCTACCTGCGTGTTCTATCTGTGTTCCTATTTGGTCCTCTTTATATGTTAACCACTGCAAAGCGATAGATGACTGATTATCAATCATTCTGTATCCCTTTCTAGGTAAAATTCCGATTGTATCCTTTTTTAAGAAATTACGTCTGAACGCTAGATTACATGCACTAGCTATTGTGACGGCCTCTAAAAAAGGGTCCACATTACACTGATCTAAGAACATTTGTCTAAATTTAAGACACGCTTGAGCTAAGATATCAACGTCTGATATACAATAAGCTACGAGTTCTACTTGAAGATTAAAAACGTAATTGTTCTGAATTTGTATATTATACCATTTTAAAAAATCTTTTCGACTCTCGTCAAACATGGAATCAGGGTTGTAAAAATCAATAGACGGCATAGGTCCTACATAGTTCTGGTTTTCCCTTGTATTGAAAAGGTGAGGAAAGTACCCCTTCTTTTTTTCAGGAGGTAAATCGAACGCTTTAGGTAATTTTGATAATGCCATAGGCATATAATTAATGGAATCGATAAAACGAACATTATCTAATTCTAGTAATATTATCTTGGTACCTCTAGTTATCAATTCAGGTGTGAATTGAGTTTCCTCTAGAATATATTTTAAAATAAATTGTATATCAAAACCTGAGCCGTAATGCGATATAATACATACATTTGCAAAATTTTTCCGAACATTCATGATATACTCCATAAACTGATTAACAGGATTGGTATTGAAAATGTGTAACTTATCATGCTCTGTCGGGCAATTATGTGGACACGAATTACAAAATTGTTGTGAAACACACAGATTGACTTTATGAACTCTAGCTTCGGGATTTGAGGTTGATGGCGTATCTTGAGTCGTTTCTACATCGAAAAAAATCAATAAATACCCGTCTTTTTTAGGTTTTTTGATATCTATTTTCATATAACATTGATGTCCGGAGGGTCTATATTTTGAACAAACACTACAGTATTCCTCATAACATGTATGTTTCGGATGTTGTCTTGTCTTTTTAAAACTACGGTTACAATTCAGACAATATTTTAGTATGTTACACAACGTTGTCTTGTGCTGATTAAAACAAGTCTGATTAAGGAAATTTCTATTACATTGGTCACACGTTGAAACGCTACCATCTTTTTCGCAAGGTGGTGAACGCTTACATGAGCTGCAAACGTTTGAACAAACATGATCACCTATCGTGTTGTAAGGAATGTGACAGTTTTCGCAAAAGTACCCACACGCAAATGCTGAAGTTATACTGGTTATCAGATTGAAATGATTTTGGTTGTACAATAGATTAATTTTATATTCGGCATTAGGTATATGTTGTTCAAATAGTATATCACGGCCCCTAGCCCCATATTGATAAACAGTAATTTTGTAGTTTTTTAAGTGATCCTGGAATTTTTTCAATTCTGCAATACCGGCGCCGCTTTCTGGAATAGTTACATTAGCATCGTTTAATAGTTTTTGAGCTTCGGTTGTTTGTCTTTTACATCTGTCTTGTCTAATAGCCTTGTAATATGGGTCTTTTTTAACGTGCGCAATACCGACAACCAGGGCTCTAGGTAGACATAAATTGTCTGTATTGTTTATAACTACAACACCCTTCCTAGATTTACACTCTTCAGTAAAGTCATTATAATAAAGACCTCGTCTACGACCTAACCCTACTGGTAGGCTAACTTTTGTACATGTTAATTGAAATGTATCAGTCCACGACCCTGACACTGAACCACTTTGGATTATACTACCAATAACAGCCCAAAGGGTATCTACTGAAATCTCAGTTAGTGGTCTAAATGCAATATACCCAGGTGTTTGAATTCTCTCGTTTTGGAAGGTGAAACCGATTCTATCATTTTCATTACCATTTTGTTTCATCTCGTTAACTAGTTTTTGTAACCCCAGTTTTAACCAATCGACGGTATTAACATGTTTTGGTGGAGTATTAAATTTGAAAAGCGTTTTCGTACCTGTAAGTCGATATTTTCGAACATGGGATGTCGTTGTACTTATACGGTTTATAGGGTCCATTATATCTTGTAGGTAAACTATGGTAATATATAGAAATGTATTTGCCCCCCAATAGCACACACACACACAGATAAATATCAAAATTATGTATATAATAAATTAAAAATGTGAATAAATATTCGTATAATACAGTATATATCAATAGTATAAATCTTATATAACTATATAATGCATAAATGATATATTAAAAGTAAAGACAATCGAACTATGAAAGAAAATCAATAGTCGTATGAATAATTTTTACATAGAGTAAACAAAACGATTTGAATGTATATGAATAGTTGTTATAGAAATATAAAAGTATATACGAGAGGGATTGTACTTACTCAGATGACTACTGGAACCAAAGTGGTTACAGAAAAATCCTGTTTCCCTAACCATACACATGAATACATGTATTGTTCCGAATTATACAAAGGTACATCTGATGATAATCTAGTACGATCCTACACACACACACACACACACACACACACACAATTAATTATATCCTGGCAAATATTTTACTCATATAAAAGTTATAGGAGTTACAGAACCATGAATATAATATGTGCTCACAAACAATCAATTATTTTGTTTACCTGAAAGTTATAGAACCGTGACTAATATGTGTTCGCAAACACGCGCTTCCTACTAAATATTGTTTGACTGTATGGATATAGCGTATTTCAAAAACAATGTATCCTAAATAATTATAGTAACGATTCAAATCAAAAACTATTGTTATATTTTACTTACATAATCTCTGGTAGCAATCTCGAAACTGAAATGGTAACTGGGAATCGAGACTGAGGTTTTTATAGTAGGGTAGTTATGTAGCCTAGGGGGGTGATAATTTGTATATATCACGGTTATTTTTGTTAGACCAATGCAATGCACTTACATGTGAACAGATGTCTGTTTGTATGCTGGTAGGCGGATATTTATTTTTGCATATCTCCCACGTTGTGATTTATTGCATACAAACACATGTGTTATTTGTATGTGAAGATGCGAATATTTATTTTCGCATGTCCCCCACGTTGTAATTTATTACATACGAACACATGTGCGTGCGGGTGGTAGTTGACAGACGCCATATGTTCTTTGCTACTGCAAAAAAATTGTATGACTGTGAGAATGGTGCATGTGTCAGACTATTTACGTATAGGGTGATACAAAAGTACTGTATCTTAACCAAATCTTGTTACTGATATAGATTTAAAACTTTTTGGGACATCTGACGATATCTCGTCATTTGTGGAAAATTAATTTCAACGTAATTAATTAGATAAAAGTAATAATATTGTTATTTTTGAAGACTAAATAATTCACGGTAAATTTTGTAAATAGTAATTTACAGTGTTTCAAACGATTTTATGTGAGTACTTGATTTCAATTTTTTACAGTTATTGTTTAAGCTAGAATACGGGTAAAATTTAGAGAAAAGGTTAGGTTTTGGTTTTTACTATATTTTTGCGCCTTTCTGTACTTATCTTTATGAAATTTTCAGGATTAATATAGACCGTAATAAAAATGCTACAAATGATGTTCCCCATTTTGTACTTTTTGTTTGTTTTTAAAATAGAAATATTTGAATTTACGATTTAAATGTGGTATTAAAAATTTCTCCCCAATTTTGGCGTTTTAAGATATAAATATATATTATGTCAGCTAGATTGTTCGTTTATTGGAACGTCCGTTAATTTATCTTCAATTCAAAAAAGATTTTTTAATTCCGTTTATAAATAGATTTTTGTGAATTTTTGATAAAACTTGCCAGATAAGTCTATTCTTATAGTGTGCGGTTTTTATATCCTGTTGCCGAAATTCAGATTACACTTTTTACCTGAATCGTTGTCGGTCATAATTAAAATTGATACGAATTAATTCAGTTTAGGCTCGCAACTGAATGTCAAGTTAATATTTCGCATATTCAAAAACCTGGCAGTGGGGGAAGCGTGACGCTAGCTGTAGAGGTGGGAGTTAGCGTATGTACAATATATGTAGGCTTAGTCTAATTTGAACTACAGGGAGCAGCAGGACCACTATGAGCGATTACGTAGACCACTTCATTGGGACGGAACTCCCTACCTTGTTCCACGTAAGCAACTTTTATTATTTTTGGTGTTATATTATTACAAAAGTGTTTTTATTTTTCGTTATAAACATTTACAGATTCGGAGGTGGAATTATTATTATTTGGTGTTACTTTTATTGATGTTATGTTTTCAATTGTCGTAGCAAACATTTATGATTTCGGGAGTTGTTTATTATTTTCGTTATTACTATTATCGCTGCTGTATTTTCGTTATAAACATTTATAGTTTCGAAGGTTGATTATTCTTTTATGTTTTTTTTTGTATTATTACAGTTGTATTATCGACTATCGTAGCAATCCTTTATAGTTTCGGTAATTTTTATTTCAGATTAACGAGGAACCGAAAAAGGAAGATCCTCCTAGGGTTCCACCCAGGCCTCAAAGGGAGGTCTTTGAATTTATTATAGAGATCGAGGATGTGGGGTGCTGGGATGAGGGGCCTCCCAGGATTATTGCTTATAGGATTTAATTGTATATATTTTAATAAATGCTTAATTATTATATTTATTACATGTGTTATGGTACGTTATTTCTCAGCCTCAATCAGTATGGGTTTTATAGTGTATTATTATATAATCATTGTATCGTTCGTTTTTATTTTAGTCTTCGTCGAGATATCGAGGTGGACGGATCTCTTGTAAGTTACAAATTTTGTTTGATGTGATATTATGTATTGTAATATTGTGTGATGTAGGGGTTAGGTGACGTAGCATAATAACATAGAGTTTTGAGACGTCATAATGACGTTACTAGAGCTGACGTCATTCTGGGATCAGGTGTCCCATAGCGCTATGTGACGTAGTATTGTGACGTAGTATTGTGACGTAGTATTGTACTTTATAGGCTGGTTATATCTTAAGTTTAGTTAGTCTTCATCGAACTTTCGAAGAGGGCAGATATCGGGTAAGTTACAAGTTTGTTTGATGTACTATTGTGTATTGTAATATTGTGTGATGTAGGGGTTAAGTGACGTAGCATAATAACATAGAGTACTTCCCCATTGACGTCATTTCCAGTGACGACGTTGTGACGTCTTTTTGAGACGTCATAATGACGTTACTAGAGCTGACGTCTATCTGTGCCCAGGTGTCCCATAGCGCTATGTGACGTCAATCTGTACTCAGGTGTCCCATAGCGCTATGTGACATCAATCTGTACTCAGGTGTCCCATAGCGCTATGTGACGTCAATCTGTACTCAGGTGTCCCATAGCGCTATGCGACATCAATCTGGGCTGTGGTGTCCCATAGTGCTATGTGACGTCAATCTGGGATGAGGTGCCCCATAGTGCTATGCTACGTAGTATTGTGACGTAGTATTGCGACGTAGTATTGTGACGTAGTACTGTACTTTATAGGCTGGTTTTATCTTAAGTTTAGTTAGTCTTCGTCGAGCTGCCGAGGAGGGCAGATCTCGGGTAAGTTACAAATTTTGTTTGATGTGATATTATGTATTGTAATATTGTGTGATGTAGGGGTTAGGTGACGTAGCATAATAACATAGAGTACTTCCCCATTGACGTCATTTCCAGTGACGACGTTGTGACGTCTTTTTGAGACGTCATAATGACGTTACTAGAGCTGACGTCTATCTGTGCCCAGGTGTCCCATAGCGCTATGTGACGTCAATCTGTACTCAGGTGTCCCATAGCGCTATGCGACATCAATCTGTACTCAGGTGTCCCATAGCGCTATGTGACGTCAATCTGTACTCAGGTGTCCCATAGCGCTATGCGACATCAATCTGGGCTGTGGTGTCCCATAGTGCTATGTGACGTCAATCTGGGGTGAGGTGCCCCATAGTGCTATGCTACGTAGTATTGTGACGTAGTATTGCGACGTAGTATTGTGACGTAGTACTGTACTTTATAGGCTGGTTTTATCTTAAGTTTAGTTAGTCTTCGTCGAGCTGCCGAGGAGGGCAGATCTCGGGTAAGTTAACATTGTATACGGGGCATCTGGTTCTGGCCTAAACGTAGGGCACTCTGTTTCCATGGTCTCTAGTACCCTAATGACGTCATCTCCAGTGACGTCGTTATGACGTTTCAAAACGACGTCATAATGACGTCACTGGAAGTGACGTCAGGGGCCAAAAGGCTTTTGGGCCCAGGTGCCCCACGATTTTGCTGGGCCCAGGTGTCCTATATTCTACTTCTAACCTAATTAGTTTGAGTACGATAATCATTTTATATCTGGGAAACTTCATCTCATTTATCGGAGTGTTTTTAACTGGGTTAATAACTCAACGATGGTTGGATTAAAACTACTTGTGATTTCATCTTATTTTTGTTAAGTACTAGAAAAACTTATAACATTAAACATTTGTTTAGCAAACAAATAAATACAACTGCGTAGAATCTGTAGAAAAACTCAAAACAGCTGGTAATGGACGTCATTGTTGCGGTTGCTATAGTGATGTGTTTTAAACAAAATCTCTAGAGACCTGTTAAGGCCGGAACACACTTGGCGTTTTTTACCAATCGGATTTTTTACCGCCGCCGCCGTACCAGTAGAGGCGCATGGGATGGTATTGCGACGTACACATTGGGCGGTAAAATAAACGATCTAATTATTTAACGCCGACGGCAGCAATGCAGCCGCACACTGCCACTACATTCGTCGTTTTTTTTTTTTTTTACAGCCTCCGCCGAAATGGTGGCCTACGTGACCAAATGCACGGTAATTTATCATGGCCGAAGGGGTTGTAATTGACAATGAATTACTAATTCATTTCGTTCAAGAAAGGCATGTGCTGTGGGACAAAACCTTGGACAGAAGCGCCACAAAGAATGCGTGGTGTGAAGTTTGTGTTCAGCTTAGGAGTGACTTTGACAAGCTGGAAGATAGCAAAAAAGAATGACTTTAGTAATTTAAAATAATCCTATCTAATTATTTTATAATGTTATTGAATTGACTTTTGGCAATGTTATTTTTTTTTTTGCAATCGTATATTTACTAGCAAAAGCAAAGAATCAAAATTTCAAAAACAAACCAAACATATCGTACATTACACATAAAGATCTGTGATCGACTGATGTGGCGTCGGTAATGTTTACCGCCCAGTGTGTAAACGCTACATTATTTTAGAGCGGCGGCGGTAAAAAAATCCGATTGGTAAAAAACGCCAAGTGTGTTCCGGCCCTTAGATAAGTAATTTTATTGAAATCGGTCAAAATGTTTACGCTGTAGAGTGTATTTGCGATCGTTGACAGGCAAACATCATTCCATAAACAAATTGGGGGGGGGGGAGCTCTCAAAACGGATATATACGTAATAAAACTCCACATTTATTTGTTGACCCGTGAGGTAACTTTGCCTACACTACATTAAAAAAATGCGCGGTAGAAAATAAAAAAAAAATGCAAATCGTATAATCCCTGTAGCCGGAACTCGGAATAATTAAATACATGCACACAAAGTCCGATTTGTACACTCGTATAGTCGCGGGAACACCTACTAACAACACGATCACACATGGAAACAAAATTAGGTTATGTTTGTGACATTACGTAAATGCAATTTGAGAGAAATTTTTTGTTGAAAGAATAACCGTCACAAACAGTTGATATATTTACAGTATATCCTTGAAACAACGTTCCCATCTCAGGATACTAGGGCAGGAATGTAAGCTACATAGCATAGTTTCCTGTTTTTAAATATTCAAAAAGAAATAATAATAAAAGTTGAAAATAATTCCTATGAACATAATTCGCAACGCTTTGTGTTTTCTTTAAACATACTAACTTAGTGTATAAAAAAAATATTAAGGAGTCGAACAAGGACGATTTTTAGGTTGAAATATCATTTTACAGGTATTCAGCATATTTTGGAATTATTTCTCTATATCGTGTGTGAAGTCATAAGTGTTCTACAGTTTAATTGAGTGGACGATTATTTTGTTTATTTAAACAGTGGTTTTTTCTCAGTTTTTTGATAACACAACTTTTGGGTGTAACTATCGTAAGGTAGAGATTCAAAATTACGATTTTGCTCAAACATACGTACTGGAAACTGAGGGATGCCTTTACAGTGAGTGTCGTTCAGTCGTTTTGAAAACGTCAAAGGTATAACGAAACTTTACATACAAAAAATTGCTTGCTTTAAATAGACCTTTAAACATATGTGCAACATGGCATAGGTTGTTATTTAAAAATTTTGACTTATTTGACTATTTTTAAAATTAGTATAATGGGAGGCAAAGTACCCTTGCTCATATTTTCTGCAAGAGTATGTTATTAGCTTGCCTTTGATACAAATCTAATTTTTCTCGTATGTACAGGTAGCTACAATAAAATAAACTGTAAAAACCAAAATTTGAAATATTTTTGGGAACCCTGTATATACGAGTAACACTGTTGTAATAATTTTTGTGCCAAAATGATGAGGGTTTAGAGTCCTTTAACATGACATATCAGACGACCTATGTTTACATTTGAAAATTTTGAGATTTGAACCCGGGAATTTCAGTTTTGGCACACTCTGTACATAAAATAAATAAAATTATTTAAATAGATTCCCTGCATGTGATTTAGGAAAATGCATTTTTTTTTTACTTTTATCTTACACCGTTCTCTCGTTATACAATTTGGACACCGTAACAGACTCACCCTGTATATATAAATTGAAAAAAATATTAGGAACACAATATAAATTGCAGTATTGTTTTAATTAGTTACTGTTTGATGTTAAAAAAAGGAGGGGGGGGGGGTCATTGGTTCTTATTGTAGATGTAATTGATATTAATAACGAGGATAACTTAATAAAGAGTAGATAATGTTAAGTAGAGTTCTTAACCTTAATATTGGAAAGGAACAAACAGTTAAGTGTGTCCTTAGGGTCTCTTAAGGAAGTCGTTCACAAATATGGAACTTAATTCTGTTAATGCAAAGCTTTAAAGTAATGTATGTTATTCTAAAACATCTGTAGGTGTTAATGTTATGTTATTAGCTTTGACTTTATAACTGTAATAAACTTGTAACGCACATTAACTTCTCTGACAAACACTACGCTTTGCTTGACAAATTGTTTTTAGTCTTAATGTGTCTTCTCATTTTGAAGGTTTAAAAAGTTATTGGTTTATCTTTTAAGTGATAACAGTATAAATAATACGTTTTATGTTTCACTTAAAGTTTCAGTTCTTATATTTTCACTTTTACCTAGATAAAGAGAGTTGTGTGGGGCTCAGAAAACCAATCGCGAGTGTTTGCTGATATAGTCTATCCTTCATGTCCCCTGAGTACAAGAAAGTTGTCTGTTAATGTCCGCTGTCTGTTGTATGTGCAGTGGTCCTCACAGAAACGTGTGAAACGATTTTAATGAATTTTGGTACGTGGGTATATTTAGGGATTATTTTGACAGGTTTTTTATTTTTTATATAATTCAAAATTTGGGCGTAGCTACCATAAGGACAAAATTTTGCTAATGTGTAGTCTCTATTGATCCAAACAAAACTTATTGCTCCGCCATCTTTTCAAAAATACCGGTTTGTGATTTATAGGGGGGGGGGTCTAAAGGACAAAAACCAGCCATGGGTTTGTTAAAAAAGAAGTTGGTTCTTAAAATCGGAATATATTCTGAATACAAGAATTGGTTTCTAAAAAGTCTGTGCCTACTCCAAAGCCTAAAATCGAAGTATCTCAAATTTGGTACGTGGGCATATTTTGGCCATGTCGGGACATTTTATTCATTTTGTTGATAACTCAAAATTTGGAAGTGTCTGTCAAAATAAAAAACAAAACAAAACGAGTATTAGTTTTCTTTATTTATGTTTAAAAAAAATTTTGTTAACAAGACGATTATGACTAACAGTTTTTTCGCCGTTGTTTTTTTCTTATTGCTTAAAGGATAAATACTTTCAGCCATCATTGTCTTATAAAACAAGTAAAAGAGGGTATAAAATAAAGTCCCGTAAATTGCATCAATAGCGTCAGGGTTGAAAATAAACCAGGGTTGGTCAAGAGAGACGTTATAGGAAAGATTAAGGAGACGGAACTAACCTAAGATTACATGAAAATGTGTAGATTCAGCTAGGTTCCCTCAGGATTGTAAATCCCATACAGTGAGCTTCTGCGGCGGTTTCGGCATAAGGATGTCTTATCTGTGTGTCATGTGTTCAGTGATCTACAGTCAAAATGCGACGATAATTTATAACAGTTCTACAACAATGTTTGTATCCATAACCCAGGAATCGGAATTTTTAGAGATGAGACCTTAGACTATACATAAGAAATATATGAATAAATTAGTTAAGGGTAACATTTAATAAATTCGTTTTTTTCTTATGACAGCTATTCCAAAATTTCCAGTTGTCCAACTAGCTAGAATCAATCGATCCACCTTTAATTTAAATTCAGAATGCCTAGTTCAAACTCCAAAACGATCTTTCGAATTTCTAATCTCTTTCCTCCAGTGTCATTACAGAATATTGCCATAAGTGATGGAGAATCTCAGAAGACCTTTTCTTTTTTGTTAACTAAATTACCACCATTAAAGGACGAGATAAATGTCTACCACATTAGGTCGGACAATTTTAACTATGGTATCTAACTTCCTACTCTTGGATGAGAAATCTCAGGAGTACTTGAATTATAGTGTCAACTTTACATTCGAGAGGCGCGTTACCTTTGCAGTCACATGGTCATCATCAGTAGACGTGTCCTGTAAGTTTCACTGTATCCCAGCGCCCTCCACCACAGCCCTTTCGATGTGGTGCTCGTCCGGCGGTGGGGAACTTTATCTCAGGAGTATTTGAATTATAGTGTCAACTTTACATTTGAGAGGCGCGTTACCTTTGCGGTCACATGGTCTTCACCAGTAGACGTTTCGTAAGTTTCACTGTACTCCAGCGCCCTCCACCACAGCCCTTTCGATTAGGTGCTCCTCCGGCCCAAGATTTGGTGGCGTCCAGTGGTGGGGAACTTTATCTCAGGAGTATTTGAATTATAGTGTCAACTTAACATTCGAGAGGCGCGTTACCTTTGCGGTCACATGGTCTTCATCAGTAGACGTTTCGTAAGTTTCACTGTACCCCAGCACCCTACACCACAGCCCTTTCGATGTGGTGCACGTCCAGCCCACGATTTGGTGGCGCCCAGTGGTGGGGAACTTTATCTTAGAATGGATAGTAGTAGGGAGCCCTTTCTGGTTCAGACGATAACGACTACACTCTCTTTCTCTCTGTCGCTGCTGGTGCCCCTAATTATTATACTTGTTAATATAACTTATAACGTATTGATTTTTTCTCGTAGTTCTTTAACTTGTACCCTTAAGGTCATACAATGTATAAGCCGAAAATAAACAAATCAATTTACCCGAGGTAGCAAGATTTTCTTCATCAGTGGGTTCACCCAGGTGATTGCAGCCCACCTCAAAAACTTGTACCGAAGGATCAGCCGGTATAAATTGACCTGACTGGTAGACATCAGTCCGGAGGAACAACCCAAATTGATCTTAAAATATCTTGAGGCATCTTCAAAATATACCAACATACTGAATTCGATCAACATACTTAAAATCGGATCAGGGGTTTATACTGTAAAGCGCTGCATTGACTACAGATGACATGATTCCGAAAACTCACTTCTCCTCAGGGACCTCAAAAAACTCGACATCAACTTTTCGACGCATCACGTAACTTTCTCAACTCTACATAGATCTGACAAGTATAAATACACAACATGTTACTACTAAAATCGTTTATCAAGGCTTTAGACGTTTAATTCTCTTAATACTAAGCCTTAAAGTGATGTAAGTTATTCCGAAAGTGGTAATGCTATTTGCTTCAACTTTATATCGGCAATAAACTTGTAACGCACTTGAATTAGGCACTAACTTTCCGACAAGCACTACGAAGTTTGCGTCACAAATTGTTTTTAGTCTTAATGTGTCTTGTTATTTTGAACGTTTAAAAAGTTAGTTAATTATTTTAATTGGTTTACTTTTTAAGTAATAATAATTATAACATTTATTTTCAGGTTCAGTTTTTACGTCTTTAAAAAGTTATCTGTTGGGAAGAGTTTTTTTGGAAAGTGTTTTCTGTTTGACGTCGTCTATTTCAAAAGAGTAGTTTCTGGATTTATAACTGTTTGTTTATTTGTAGTCTACCTTATGTGGAGACGCTTTACAGACTAAACGTGTGAACCGCTTTTAATCAAATTTACTATGCAACAATATTCTAACGAACTGTTTACTTATCCAGTAGTCAATAGTAAAGCGTAAGTTTGGAAATGGTGAAATATCGAACATCTTGATCATTTTTTTGAATAATCTAGATGTTTCAGGGTTTTTATAAAAGTGATTTTCTACAAGTCGTCCGTCCGTCGTTGTTGTCTAAACGTAAGAATACTAGCGGCTACAAAAATTAAGAGAGGAACATGAAGTTTGATGTATTGTTTAGATATAGAATTCAGAAGAAAAACTGAAAAAGTCGTAATACCGGATATTTTAAATAATTTTTTGTTCATATGTTGTGTGTTATTAAACTTCAATTACGTAAACAATAACAGATTTAAATTCTGTATTTAATGGTACTAACCTAACCTAACCTAACCTAACCTAACCTAAACTAACCTGACCTAACCTAACCTAACCTAACCTAACCTAACCTAACCTAACCTAACCTAACCTAACCTAACCTAACCTAACCTAACCTAACCTAACCTAACCTAACCTAACCTAACCTAACCTAACCTAACCTAACCCAACCTCTACGATGACAAATAGCGAAGTTATTGTCAAAAATATAATTTGGAATTATGACCTTCTAAGAAAATGTGATATTCGTATAGTTACGAGGTCCGGCAAGGCCGAGTTTACTATTCGATTGTAGTGAGTAATAACAAGTATAATACGTTTTATTTTTCATCTAAAGTTACAGATATACGTTTTCACTTATACGTAGTATCGAAAAAGTTATTTGTCTTGCCAAAAACGGAAGTCGAATTGAGCTTTCTGATTCAGTAGTTTTGGAGAGTTGTATGTTTTTCTATTTATCGTATGCCTTACTTGTGGCCCAACAGTGAGGATTTGTTTTGTGGGTTTTTGAGATGATTCTGGACGCCCTTTTCAAACGTTTTTTGATAACTAATTTTGGGAATAGCAGCCGAAATAAACAAAAAATATTGGTGGCTATCTCTCCAACAATGCCAGTTGTGTTTACTATATTATCACAACATCTGGGTGCCTAGTAGCTTATGTTATTTCCTTTGTTGTAGACAAACATTTAGGTCATAAAGAACGCTTAAGCTTCGAATGCTCTAATAGCATAAGAGTCGGAACAGAACAAGAGTTAGTCAAGACCTGATAGAAAAGATGAAAGATAACGATTTAATCCAAGACTATAAATAAAAAGCGTTTCCAGCTTGTATCCTTCAGGACTGCAAAGCCGATAAACGAGCCCCTACTGTGGGGAACAATGTGAAGCCGTTGATGTAATTGGTTACAACGATTTAAAACAAAACAAAACCAAATCCTGTGTTAAAACATCATTACATCAGCTGTGCCATTGATTACACTTCAAACAAGTGTAATAGGATTACAGTCTGATGGAGTTTGTGTTGAATTCATTTTGTAATCTCTTCCTCAGCGAGGATAATGTTGGAAATAGACAAAACGAATTTATTTTACGTACATTGTTTCTTTTAGATTTTTACTTGTCCGTTAAATGGTTCATAAACAGTCTATTCTCTTTCCTACATACCCATTCATATTTAAAAAATATATCAACATATGTCGTAAAATGTTTATTTATCTATCTAGGCGTCATTTTGTGTTTTGAATAAATAAGTTTGTGTTTTTTGAACGAAAAATGATACAGCACTGGAATTTTCCATCGTACTTTGTGATATAAAAACGAGAAAAATTACCAACAGATTTCCTTTACAATATGATCTTATCACATTTTCTTTATTCGTCCGACACTGAATTATAACTTATTGAAAAAAAGTACACAACTTTAATTCTTGATCAGCAGTTAGTGTTGCCAACCTATAAAATGAAAATGTTTTTTACATAATTCTAAAATTACAGATTAAACGTAGCTTTTTTAGATTTGCATTTATTTTGAAATAGTTTACAACACAGTAATTAACATTTTTTACGATATTATATAGAAGGTTTATTAGGAACCAAATATAACGATTTTTAGATTATTTTTGGTTTGTTTTGCTTTATTAAAAAACAGATTTTTAAAGTGTATGCTTCATTTTGATGGATTTTATTTACATCAACGTTGTCAGAATTAAATGCAAATTTTCAGAACTCGCAGAGTATTTTCCATCTTTAGGTATTGTTGTGTATTCTAAACACATATTAGGAAATTATATTTTCAGTTTTTTATTGATAACTCAATTATCATTTGACGTAGACATTTTAAATAATCACTTTAATTGTCGTTAAAAGAAATTGTAAAATAAACGGTTTTTAAGATATTCGATTTTGGTAATTTTAAATGGCCGCCATTTTGAAATGATGATTGGAAATTGGTTGAATTTTTTTCTCAAATTCGGTCTCAAAAGCACTAAGTAGAGTGCAAAAATTCAATTGTGATTCATTTTCTGTTAAACAGATGTAAATTTAATTGTTCTAAGTACAATTGGGGCTAGATAGACAACTAATTAATTTAGAATATATGATCACATAACTTTGTTTCTGCTTTATTTGCACCCCCCCCCCCCCAGAAAGGTTTTCCATTTCTTCGTGGGACATTCTGTATATGTAGTATAGAAAAAGTTGTCTTTTAAATCAGTTTTCTGAAAAAAAAACCTATTTTTTTGAACAATTTTTATCTGTCGTTTAATTTACAATACTGGTAGAAAATAAATTTATATAAATTAGGTTGAAGTATTGAATTCACGGGGGAAAAATATTTCCAACTATTTTACACTTGAGACAGCTTCCGTCTGATATCTATATGTAAAAGTCAAAACCCACTGACTGAGCACGAAATCTCTGGATCCAAGAAGCCTAGAGCTATGATTTTTAAAAACATGGTTTGGGCTATGTCTGTAGATGGGTACTAAGTAAGGGTTTTGAAAATGATCAACCCTAAGGGTGTTTTTACTCCTAAAGTATATCCCTGGATCTAAGAAGCCTAGTGCTATGAATTTTTAACATGATTTGGGGTAGGTCTGTAGACGCGTAGTAAGAAAGGGTTTTGAAAATGTTTTACTCCAAGGGTGTTTTTTTACCCCTAAAGCATATCCCTGGATCTAAGAAGCCTAGTGCTGTGAATTTTTTAACATGATTTGGGGTAGGTCTGTAGACGCGTACTAAGAAAGGGTTTTGAAAATGTTTTACTCCAAGGGTGTTTTTTACCCCTAAAGTATATTCCTGGATCCAAGAGGCCTAGAGCTATGAATTTTTAACATAGTTGAGGGTTTGTCTGTAAACGAGTACTAAGAAAGGCTTTTGAAATTTTTCCAATCCAAGGTTGTATTTAACCCCTAAATCAAGTATCATATCTTTGTTATTTATTGGTCGATTTTGATAAAAATTGGTGTTTTGCTGTATTTGGGCATATAGTATTTCAATAGCACTACCATTAGGGTTGTGCTAAAAAATATATTTCTTTATAAAAACTATCTCAACTATCCCCAGATGAAACTGGAGCCATCAACTAATGGTTGTATATAAATCAGTTTTGAGGTTAGTACAGTATGTATCCATCAGGAGCAGTTGTTTGATCAACACTAATCTATATGTAAATCTGTAAGCATAAATTGTTAGTTCTATCAATTAACCAGTAGCCTATATCATAATTGTTTTATCAATGCTCATTAGGTTGAGTGAGAATAAAGTGCCATATTATGTGTATTCTATTCAATATTAAAGGTTATGTTTGGTTTATAAAAGGGGACACTTTACGAAAAAGACACAATTAAAACCAAAATTAAAACTAATTCGTTTAAAGAAATTGTATAGACGTATTCAATGCATCATCAGTTTCCCCTGTTAATTCCATTCAAAATAATGGCGTCACATGATAACGGATAAAAACTGCCCCATTGACTCCCGTTTTCAAAAATTGTGATCGGTTTGATAATAATATTGTTCATTTATTTAATTAAGGTCGTTGTTTAAAAAAATGTAATCAGTATTTAGTTTGTTTTCCCCCTTTAATATCAATGAAAATAGAAAACTCAAAGTTCACCTTCTAGCCCTCAAGATTCCGGTTAGAGGTATTGTAATGAGTTTTCCAAGGTACTAAAATATCTCTTTTTTATGACCTTCAAAATGATGTCATACGATGGGAATTAATATTTAAAAAAAATTAATTTAACCTCCTTAAAAAGTTATCAAAAATGTTTTTACCACATAAAAAGTTTAAAGTTACCTTATGAGGTTTGGCGTAGGTTATAAGATTTCATCTGTATTCGTTCAGAAATTACCTGGAGGTTACAAGAATTTTGAACACTCTGTATAACACCTTTAAAAACAGTGTAAAATATTGACAAAAAATCTTAAATAATTTTTCTATCTGTTAAAATTGTGGGGTTAGGCCCTAAACCACAATTCGATATCTCGCGGCAGGAAATTGACGGCGGTGATTTTTTAGACTTGCGCAAGGAGATGGTCCGTGTGCGTTGATAGTGTGTGGCAGGCAGCGAAATTAAACAGTCGCAGTTATTTTACCAGCGGTCGATTAAAGTTTAAACAACAATATTATCCTGTAAAATGGTCCGCTAAGACCATTTGGACTGGATTAAAGACCCCCAGAAATATGGATGATTAAATACTCGCGAATTTAACGAAGATAGTTATGACGGACAACGGTTACGCTTTCTTCGAACTTAACCACGTTTCCCCTTAATATAGTTTTAATACGTAAGTAACCTCTAGATTAGCATGTTTGGTATAATAATTAATTATAAGCTGGCTTAGTGAAACAGTGACCTGGAGTGTTAATTGGAATAATGGCTAATTAATTTATGGACCCACACGCTTACCAAATCCACCAACTTCAATACTTTATTCTCAAATACAGAATGGTAGCAACAACATCGCAAAATAATGGCTTCAGAAAACAGTAGTTTCGAAGAATGGAAAAAGTAAAATTTTGAAAATTCAATTTATTCCAAAGCTTTCACATATGTTGAGGTAACAGTTTGTCTAATCATTTTTTGGATCTTTTAATATCCATTTTTATTTTACACATAATATGACACCTCCCAATAATTCATTATTTCTATATACAGGGTGTAAAATAAGTCGTTATACACCTCGATATAAACCTCTACCATACTTCAACGTAAAACCTCTACCATACTTGACTTATTTATAACACTTTTTCTGGTGTAAAAGGCGGTTAAAATTTTTGCCCCCTTTTGAAAGTGGGGGGGGGGGGAAATGAGGCAACTTTCATTTTTTAAATAGCAACCCCTACCTTGTGACATATCGATGGAAAGGTCTATGCAATATAAAAATAATGGCACCACCTAAAGTTTTCTAGTACTGTACGTCCCTGGCAAAAGTTAAATGAAAAAATTAGTTATGACTAACTTGTGTATCTCTTACAGGGTTTAATGTAAAAAATTCTCAGATTGGTGACCTTCGGTGGTTTGTCATTGTGTTACCGTTTGTAAAAAATTGAGACAGCATTTGCAAAATTTTCCTTCGGAATGGATTGAGCCTTTTGTAAAATTCTACCCTGTTGGTCATTGACCTCATTTGGCTTAATTTCATGAATTACTAATACAGCTCAATGTGATTATATATATGAACAGAATTAGTAGTAGTAGCGTAATTTTACGAAATTAAATTTTTGAAACGTATAACCGATTTTTTTTTATTTTTTTTTTACCGACAACTCCTGAACCGATTTTCGAACAAGATATCGAATATTTAATTTTCGGGTCCTCAACAAAATTTGATCATCATTGTTGAATTCGAATTTGAAAATTTTGTAATTTGTATTCATACTGGAACTCGTCGCATATTTTGAGTTAACTTTGAGTTATCGAAAATATGAATCAAAATTGATCAAAATCGATGTACACAATCGACGCAACACACACGTTTTTTTCAAAAACTTTTTTTCTCTTTTTTTTTACGTAGAGGACTTGAAAGAGACACATCCACAACAATCTACTTCGCTTTTTATCCTGAAACAATACTTTTTCTATTCTATACATACATGATAAAGTAAAATATGGTTTGGTGTCCATTACGACAGAACTGTTTTAAATATTGAATATCAAAGTAATAAACTTTACAGGTTAGTAAACATAGGATCAAACTGACCAAGCGTATTAAATTTATTAAAAATTATCTCCTTTGAAACAGTTGAAGTAGAATTTGTAACAGAAATATCGTTGAGATAATATTTTTCATTTTCTATATAAATCCATAAAAAAATAAATTTTAGGAAAAGGAGAACATTCAATACTCTAGAAATGTGAAGAAATATAACTTCAAAATAGTTTAAGTGACCCTTTTATTTCTATCCCAGTCTGTCTATCTGTGAAGGACGATGGGGCGAACTACATGCAGACTACATAAACATATTTTGTTCTATATATTTATTAGAAATATTGATACAAAATTATAATCCAATATTACAAAATTCTTTTATTACCGCTTCTTCATCAACATCTACATTCATGTTTAATTGAATTCAGAAATATCACATAGACGACCTTTTTATGTGCACGTTTTAGTTTATGTAATTGTGTTTTTTAATTTTCCTGATGATGGGCGAATAATCCGAAACTGCAGTAGAGACAAGGCAATAATACACCTCAAATGGATTGGTAGACGTCCTTATACTGGAATTAAATACATTAATTTGCACTTTTCCACGATCAGAAATATTACAAATGCAATTTCACTCAAAATTCACAAATTAAAAACTAACAAAAATTGACGACGTGTACCCTACGTTGAAATGATGATATCTGTGATCACACGTAGGTTTGGTCAGGTGACTATATACAGTGTGTCCAAAAAGTCCCGGACCGATTCAATAAATTGAAAAGATATTTTATTTATGCTTTCTGGTGATAAAAAACTCTTTTTGTCAAATGACACATTTTACCACTTCCCCAAAAATGGGGGTTTTGTAGGACAACTCATTAATCTTAAATGGAAACCCCCATCGAGTGAGCCCTCATGTTAAAGGGCATATTTAGTGAAATACAACTGTACAACATGGAGGTCGATATATTGCTCCAATCTTAAATGGTGGCCGTTTAAATATTTGAAACGGCTATTTTACTTTAATTCACAATTAGATGACCAATGCGGGATCAAAATGTATTAAAAACATTTGTGATCGTTGATTGTAATCATAATTACTATTATTTCATATTTAAAATAGTATGAATTCCTATTACAAGGTGCACACAAATAATATGTTTGTAGATGTAATTTTAATATT
Organism: Aphrophora alni; assembly: GCA_963513935.1. Taxonomy (NCBI): domain Eukaryota; kingdom Metazoa; phylum Arthropoda; class Insecta; order Hemiptera; family Aphrophoridae; genus Aphrophora; species Aphrophora alni. The sequence continues at coordinate 13,007,033 of OY740776.1, forward strand.
TAATTTGCAAAGCGGATTTTCCCAGTTGTCCAACAAATACAACAGTAGATTTCGAGAAGTATATGTTTCAGTGACTTTCCACTTTAACAAAAAAAGTAGTAACAATTTGTTTAAAAAAAGAATTAAATATTAATCTCGGCACTTTATTGGAAATTACCAGCTTTAACTTGCTCTAAACCATAATGGATTGGTATTTAATACAATCAATCATTCAAAGTTCTTTACACACTCTGTACTGGAAATTTGTATTTTTTTCAAAAGTCGATAATAGTAATTGTGATTACAACAATACCTTTTTCCGCCATCTAATTAATTGTGAATGAATTAAATAAATTAAATTAGCTGTTTCAAATATTTAAACGGCCGCCATTTTACATAGGAGAAAAATATCGACCCATAGTGTGCGGAGTTGTATTTTACTAAGCTCTTTAACATGAGGGGGTCACTCGATAGGGGTTTTCATTTGAGATTATTGAGTTGCCCCCACAACTCCTATTTTTAGGAAGAGGTAAAAATGTCTAATTTAAATAAAGTAGTTTTTTTTAACACGAGAAGGCATACATAATTTTTTTTCTATCTTTTTTGGTTTTCAAGTTATTGATCCTGTCCTGGTCTTTTGGAACACACGGTATATAGGTGTGGTAAGATATGTAATCTTGTTTGTGGCGATGTGCATGCCTCACACGATACGTGATTGTCATTTAAAAAAAGTGGTATCAGTATATCGAAAACGGTCTAAAATATTTCTGATGATGCAACACAGTTCCGAAACGCGTCGTTTATAAAAGAACGAAGTCAAACAACGAAAAATATTAAGATAATATTATTGTAATTGTTATTTACTAATTGTCACTTGGATACTACTAAACTATGTTTAAATTTTAAAAATCTCCAGAAAACTATAATCCTCTTATCAAAGACAAATCAAGAGAATTCATTTCTAAAATCTTTAAATTATCTACTTCGGTTAATTAAATTTAGAAAATGAAACCAAGTTTGTGACAAAACTTTAGCTATAAAGTTGAAACTGTGGAAGTGTAATTATTAGTTAGGTAAGAGCATAGCGACGAGAGAAGAGAAGTCGAGTTTAGTCTGTGAGCAAACAGTGAGAAGACTGAAAGTTTTATCTGAGAAAACAAAGCCCGATTGAAATAACAGAACAAAACCCGACGAGGCTTACACAATAAACAGCTGGAGTGTGATTTACTTCTGAGAACAAAAGCAAACAAGTTTACACTGAAATAATATCTCGTTTCTGAAAACAATAAATCGATTCATTTTGAAGGGGGAAAAAATATTTGCGAAATTAAATACAATGTATTCTAACTTTTTAAAGTTATGGTAATTTTTTTCTAAATAAAGGTCATAAAAAATGAATAAAATTATGTTGGGGGATATTTGTGTTAACAACGTGGCAACACTGATATAAATGTTTTTGTCTTATTTAAAGGCGTCTCGATCTAAATCACTTTTTAAAACAAGTTGATGTGCTTCCCTATCATACATTATATTGTAAGCAGATACTATAAACGTATTCGCCTTGTGGTTGGTTTCTTAGGTCATGTAGGAAACGTTGAACTGTTTTGGTAGACCAAGCAAGTGTTACTCATTATAAGTTTTGTGGTGATCTACTCGAATAGATAAGCCAAAAATAAGCGAGGCGATGCGTGCGCATAGGGAGCAGACGCTGGCCAGTTAGACAGTCGTCAGCGAGTGCTTCGATCGAGCAGTTGTAAGTTCGCGTGGTTTCTTATTTCAGTGATTAATTAACCTAAATAACTGCCTAAACCACGAATTACGGGGTCTAGTCAACCCCCGGGGTCATTTGTAGGTCAACCCGTAAATTAAGAAAGAATTATAGCAGAGCCGGTGAGTGGAGACGCTTGACCCTGATCTGTCAAACAGGTTTCTAGCCAGAGTTCAGTGGTGGGGGGTACGTGCGCCTCAGTCTAACTCTATCCGTTTTACTAGGCAAATCACATTGTAGGACATAAACTGGTCGCTTCTTAGTAGTTAAAAAGTGAAAAGACACAATTTTATTAAGAGTTTTTTATTATTTTTTTTTATTTATTTTATTTTTTTCCACAAATTGTATTTAGTAAAATAACTTTTTAACAATCCCTTTATATGCCTTCTACTTTTGAATCGAATATTTGGTGTAATAGAAAATAGTTATGTAATTTGAAAACTATTATTTTGGCAATAAAATAAAACTCAATGAATAAAATTCAATGATTGTAGAAAATATTACCCAATTTATTTTATAAAGGTGTAATAATAATATTTACTAGATTTTAATTTGCTCAAGTTACATTTTCATTGTAGACAATAGTCTCATAGTTATAAATTATTTTTTCATACCGCATTCTTCAATATTTTTTTCAGAAGTAGTACAATTCATACACATTCTGTTCTCAATGTACATTTTGTTTATTTTAGACTTTCTAAAATTTCATATTGTTTTTTTTTTGTATTTGTAGTTGTTATTCCAACAACTCAAACAATTTATAATTTGTTAAATGCAATTTTCAAACCAATAATACTTAGTACTTCATTAGTTCATATTACCCGTTAAAGATGTTAAATATTATTATAATAAATTATTACATTGCTTTACATTAAAGTAACAAACAAAAAATGAATCGCTGTTAACAAAAAAAAATCACGGCTCAGCGTCTCTAATCAAAGTATGTGAGCCCAGTTCCACTTCGGTGGCTAGGTTCCCCCACTCCAAGCCCTACACCTCTCCCTCCAAGCTTCACCACTTACCGGCCGGGCTATATTATGGTCTAAAGGGTGTAACATAATTCTCCCATTACGCCCTGTCCCTAACCGTAAGTTGTAACCATAAGCTAATCAATTATATTAATTAGTAAGTTAGTTTAGTAAGGTAATTATAGCTCATTATAAGCTGGCTGAGAACATGGTGATTACTTGGGTTGAGACTAAGCGTAATTAACGTCGCAATATATTTAACGGGTGAGTCCTAGCTAGTTTTCCAAACTCCCATTCCGGAACTTAAGCGGATCAAACGTCTGGTCCTAACCAATAACCACAGGGCTGATGTTTCCCGCAGTTTGTTTAAAACTGTTGTTTTAAAAGTTTTATCTACCTCTAAATTGTTTATATTACTACTTACTTGACATCGGTTAGATGTGTCTATATTAAATGTTTCCACTCGCTTCGCTCATGTCAGTGTCTCGACCTTGGCGGGATTCATGTACGTGGAGGAGCTCGTGTTGGCGACTCGGCTATGCTGGACATAGTAAGTATAGATAAACAGCTGTAACCTGATATTTGTGACTGGCGAGTCCAAAACGGGAAGGGAGCGAAAACCCTTACTATTCCTAATCTCAAAACATTGACCCGGGCCGTTGTCAGTTTAAGATGAAACCTGTGACTTTTCACATCGTTGGATAAGTGTTATATACGGATTGAGTGTGTGTGTGTTACAAATTGGAATCGTTGTGAAAATGTCCGGAAAAAAGTGTAAGTTTGGGGTTCCTGGGAAGGCTTTAAGCAGCCAGAGTAAAGAAATAGCGAGTAATGTTTACACATTTATGAAAAAAGAGAGTGACATTGACAAGATAGAAATAAAAAATGCTTTTTTTTTCCCAGCTGGACCGATATTTTCAGCTATGATAGTATGCGTTTTCTACCTCCAGCCCAGGTGCCAGGTTACATCTGTTTATCTGTAGCCTACATGAATATCAAATATTTTTTGAAGGTTAGAGTTCGAAATTTTTGACAATAACTTCGTAAATGTTTCATGGGAGAGAGGTTCGGTTAGATTAGGCTAGGTTAGTTTTGGTTAGGTTAGGTTACATTAGGTTAGGTTAGGTTATTATCCAATTGAGTGTGTTATGAATTGAATAATGTTTGAGATATGGACAAAAACTGTTTTAATTAGCTGTAATTTTCCCTTAAATTTGTCTGTATTCCAATGTTCTATATGAGACCACTCCTGTACCCATACAATTTAACATTTCTTACAATATCTAAGAAAGCAACTTTTGCTTGTATAACATGGTAAGATCGGCCTAAGTACCATGATAGTGCCCATCAAATTGTGTACAATATTATTGAATAAATATGTCAGAATAATAATAATAATAATTTTTTTTTAGGGTGGAAGAACGCAATACCTGCTCGTTGAACATCAATTAATAGGTATGATATAGAATACATATTTTAAATTAAAACATCAATTATCTAGTAGTCTTTCATAATATATTAGTTTCCTGATGTATTTAGCATGAGTAATATTTCATTAATTACCATAAGTAATGATTTCGGGAATAGTAGCCTCATTTTACTTTGTATATTTTAATTACGTTAAATAAATCAATCTGCCCCTAGGGGCTTGTTTGTAGTGAGTACAGGCGTGGCAATCCCGAGTGACCAACCTGGATCTACACATTTTTTCGTGTTGTTTTTCATTCGTAGTCGTTCGTATGTATGCTTGTAGAGGTTTCAAAATTTGAGTTAGGAACATGAAATTTGGTACAGAGGACTGTAATATACGCTTATAGAACTCTCTTGAATTAGGGAAAAATTTAATTTATAATATCGGACAAAATGGCGGACATTTAAAACAGTTTTTGTTTTCACCTCAAATGTTAAAACTTATAAGACACTAAATTAATCTAAAGTTTGAAAATTTAATTTCTACGATTACAAATAGCGAAGTTATTTACTTTTTTGTTGTTTCCAAGTGAAAAACCTCTTGGTCATCATCACCTTTTATAAAATAAAAAATAATAAAACCACGCATTACTTGAATACCATACTCTAATAACATCAGCGTCGGAACTGAACAAGAGTTGGTTAAACGAGACCTTATAGGGAAACTGAAAGAGAGGGATCTAACCCAACACTACAATCAAAGGGCAGTAAATATAGCTAGGTTCTTTCGGAATTGCCACAAATATATTGTCAAAAATTATAATTTCGAATTTTAACCTCTCAATAAAATATATTTTCATAAATGTAGTTTTGAGATTCCGCGTATCCGTTACGAGCGTAGCAAGTAGAGGGTTCTTCACAAATGAACAATTTCAAGGAAAGAATAGTCGAGACACTGATATGAAAGTGAGTGAAGGTGTTTTAATATATACACATTTACTAGGCCCATTAAAGCCTAGATGACATAAAGTAAGTAGTGAGCTATGAGGTTCAGAAAAACTGGATAACGCAACTTGATCTAGCAATACAATTTAACATTTCCTACAAGGCCAAAGAAACCATCTTTTGAGAATTACATTAGTGTATATTTTATAATGGGAATGTTGGTACTATGTTGTTGCATTAACATTGTATCACACCCTTATCGAAATTATTCCCCTATTTAGAAGGGGTTTAAAGAGTTTTCGGCGCAAAGTCTCTACAAAACAAATAATTGCTTTTCCTTCGTTTAGATTTTATTGGTAAACTTTCAAGCACAACTTAGTTTTGGATTATTCTCCCTCTAAGTGAAAAGTTATCGTCTGAACACATTTATAGATCGGTTATTATTTATTATTTTATCCTGTACTTTATTGTTAATTGTTGGGAGTATTATGTAGTTGAGATAACTAGAATACACGACCTTTGTTTTTGTATTGTGTGAGAATATTCCAGTTTAGTCTTCACAAAGCAGTGTAGTCTTTTGCAACCACTTTATCGTTATGCTGTGATATACGAGGTTATTTTGATACTTTTTCAGTTTGTCAGGTCCTTAATAGTTTTTCTTTTTGTTATTAAGTCAGGCACTCATTCACATCTGCAGATTGAAAATAATTTGTAATTCAGTCAGGTACTCTATTATTATTTTATTCATTAAGTCAGGCACTCTGTCACATCTGCAGATTGGAAAATAATTTGTAATTCTGCCAGGTACTGTGTTAATCTTTTATTCATTAAGTCAGACACTCAGTCTAATCTGCAGATAGTAAAACAGTTTGTAATTCAGTCAGGTACTCTGGTATTCTTTTATTCATTATGTCAGACACTCAGTCACATCTGCAGATTGGAAAATAATTTGTAATTCTGTCAGGTACTGTGTTATTCTTTTATGCATTAAGTCAGGCACTCAGTCACATCTGCAGATTAGAAAATAATTTGTAATTCTGCCAGGTACTGTGTTATTCTTTTATTCATTAAGTCAGACACTCAGTCTAATCTGCAGATAGTAAAACAGTTTGTAATTCAGTCAGGTACTCTGTTATTCTTTTATGCATTAAGTCAGGCACTCAGTCACATCTGCAGATTGGAAAATAATTTGTAATTCTGCCAGGTACTGTGTTATTCTTTTATGCATTAAGTCAGGCACTCAGTCACATCTGCAGTTTGGAAAATAATTTGTAATTCTGCCAGGTACTGTGTTATTCTTTTATTCATTAAGTCAGACACTCAGTCTAATCTGCAGATAGTAAAACAGTTTGTAATTCAGTCAGGTACTGTGTTATTCTTTTATGCATTAAGTCAGGCACTCAGTCACATCTGCAGATTGGAAAATAATTTGTAATTCTGCCAGGTACTGTGTTAATCTTTTATTCATTAAGTCAGACACTCGGTCTAATCTGCAGATAGTAAAACAGTTTGTAATTCAGTCAGGTACTGTGTTATTCTTTTATTCATTATGTCAGACACTCAGTCACATCTGCAGATTGGAAAATAATTTGTAATTCTGCCAGGTACTGTGTTATTCTTTTATTCATTAAGTCAGACACTCGGTCTAATCTGCAGATAGTAAAACAGTTTTTAATTCAGTCAGGTACTCTGGTATTCTTTTATTCATTATGTCAGACACTCAGTCACATCTGCAGATTGGAAAATAATTTGTAATTCTGTCAGGTACTGTGTTATTCTTTTATGCATTAAGTCAGGCACTCAGTCACATCTGCAGATTGGAAAATAATTTGTAATTCTGCCAGGTACTGTGTTATTCTTTTATTCATTAAGTCAGACACTCAGTCTAATCTGCAGATAGTAAAACAGTTTGTAATTCAGTCAGGTACTGTGTTATTCTTTTATTCATTATGTCAGACACTCAGTCACATCTGCAGATTGGAAAATAATTTGTAATTCTGTCAGGTACTGTGTTATTCTTTTATGCATTAAGTCAGGCACTCAGTCACATCTGCAGATTGGAAAATAATTTGTAATTCTGCCAGGTACTGTGTTAATCTTTTATTCATTAAGTCAGACACTCAGTCTAATCTGCAGATAGTAAAACAGTTTGTAATTCAGTCAGGTACTCTGGTATTCTTTTATTCATTATGTCAGACACTCAGTCACATCTGCAGATTGGAAAATAATTTGTAATTCTGTCAGGTACTGTGTTATTCTTTTATGCATTAAGTCAGGCACTCAGTCACATCTGCAGATTGGAAAATAATTTGTAATTCTGCCAGGTACTGTGTTATTCTTTTATTCATTAAGTCAGACACTCAGTCACATCTGCAGATTGGAAAATAATTTGTAATTCTGTCAGATACTGTGTTATTCTTTTATGCATTAAGTCAGACACTCAGTCACATCTGCAGATTGGAAAATAATTTGTAATTCTGTCAGGTACTGTGTTATTCTTTTATGCATTAAGTCAGGCACTCAGTCACATCTGCAGATTGGAAAATAATTTGTAATTCTGCCAGGTACTGTGTTATTCTTTTATTCATTAAGTCAGACACTCAGTCTAATCTGCAGATAGTAAAACAGTTTGTAATTCAGTCAGGTACTCTGGTATTCTTTTATTCATTATGTCAGACACTCAGTCACATCTGCAGATTGGAAAATAATTTGTAATTCTGTCAGGTACTGTGTTATTCTTTTATGCATTAAGTCAGGCACTCAGTCACATCTGCAGATTGGAAAATAATTTGTAATTCTGCCAGGTACTGTGTTAATCTTTTATTCATTAAGTCAGACACTCAGTCTAATCTGCAGATAGTAAAACAGTTTGTAATTCAGTCAGGTACTCTGGTATTCTTTTATTCATTATGTCAGACACTCAGTCACATCTGCAGATTATAAAATAATTTGTAATTCTGTCAGGTACTGTGTTATTCTTTTATGCATTAAGTCAGGCACTCAGTCACATCTGCAGATTGGAAAATAATTTGTAATTCAGTCAGGTACTCTATTATTATTTTATTCATTAAGTCAGGCACTCTGTCACATCTGCAGATTGGAAAATAATTTGTAATTCTGCCAGGTACTGTGTTAATCTTTTATTCATTAAGTCAGACACTCAGTCTAATCTGCAGATAGTAAAACAGTTTGTAATTCAGTCAGGTACTCTGGTATTCTTTTATTCATTATGTCAGACACTCAGTCACATCTGCAGATTGGAAAATAATTTGTAATTCTGTCAGGTACTGTGTTAATCTTTTATTCATTAAGTCAGACACTCAGTCTAATCTGCAGATAGTAAAACAGTTTGTAATTCAGTCAGGTACTGTGTTAATCTTTTATTCATTAAGTCAGACACTCAGTCTAATCTGCAGATAGTAAAACAGTTTGTAATTCAGTCAGGTACTGTGTTATTCTTTTATTCATTAAGTCAAACACTCAGTCACATCTGCAGATTGGAAAATAATTTGTAATTCTGTCAGGTACTGTGTTATTCTTTTATTCATTATGTCAGACACTCAGTCACATCTGCAGATTGGAAAATAATTTGTAATTCTGTCAGGTACTGTGTTAATCTTTTATTCATTAAGTCAGACACTCAGTCTAATCTGCAGATAGTAAAACAGTTTGTAATTCAGTCAGGTACTGTGTTAATCTTTTATTCATTAAGTCAGACACTCAGTCTAATCTGCAGATAGTAAAACAGTTTGTAATTCAGTCAGGTACTGTGTTATTCTTTTATTCATTAAGTCAAACACTCAGTCACATCTGCAGATTGGAAAATAATTTATATTTCTGTCAGGTACTGTGTTATTCTTTTATTCATTATGTCAGACACTCAGTCTAATCTGCAGATACTAAAACAGTTTGTAATTCAGTCAGGTACTCTGGTATTCTTTTATTCATTATGTCAGACACTCATTCACATCTGCAGATTGGAAAATAATTTGTAATTCTGTCAGGTACTGTGTTATTCTTTTATGCATTAAGTCAGGCACTCAGTCACATCTGCAGATTGGAAAATAATTTGTAATTCTGCCAGGTACTGTGTTAATCTTTTATTCATTAAGTCAGACACTCAGTCTAATCTGCAGATAGTAAAACAGTTTGTAATTCAGTCAGGTACTCTGGTATTCTTTTATTCATTATGTCAGACACTCAGTCACATCTGCAGATTGGAAAATAATTTGTAATTCTGTCAGGTACTGTGTTATTCTTTTATGCATTAAGTCAGGCACTCAGTCACATCTGCAGATTGGAAAATAATTTGTAATTCAGTCAGGTACTGTGTTATTCTTTTATTCATTAAGTCAGGCACTCAGTCTAATCTGCAGATTGGAAAATAATTTGTAATTCTGTCAGGTACTGTGTTATTCTTTTATGCATTAAGTCAGGCACTCAGTCACATCTGCAGATTGGAAAATAATTTGTAATTCAGTCAGGTACTCTATTATTATTTTATTCATTTAGTCAGGCACTCTGTCACATCTGCAGATTGGAAAATAATTTGTAATTCTGTCAGGTACTGTGTTATTCTTTTATGCATTAAGTCAGGCACTCAGTCACATCTGCAGATTGGAAAATAATTTGTAATTCTGTCAGGTACTGTGTTATTCTTTTATGCATTAAGTCAGGCACTCAGTCACATCTGCAGATTGGAAAATAATTTGTAATTCAGTCAGGTACTCTATTATTATTTTATTCATTAAGTCAGGCACTCTGTCACATCTGCAGATTGGAAAATAATTTGTAATTCTGTCAGGTACTGTGTTATTCTTTTATGCATTAAGTCAGGCACTCAGTCACATCTGCAGATTGGAAAATAATTTGTAATTCTGCCAGGTACTGTGTTATTCTTTTATTCATTAAGTCAGACACTCAGTCTAATCTGCAGATAGTAAAACAGTTTGTAATTCAGTCAGGTACTCTGGTATTCTTTTATTCATTATGTCAGACACTCAGTCACATCTGCAGATTGGAAAATAATTTGTAATTCTGTCAGGTACTGTGTTATTCTTTTATGCATTAAGTCAGGCACTCAGTCACATCTGCAGATTGGAAAATAATTTGTAATTCTGCCAGGTACTGTGTTATTCTTTTATTCATTAAGTCAGACACTCAGTCTAATCTGCAGATAGTAAAACAGTTTGTAATTCAGTCAGGTACTCTGGTATTCTTTTATTCATTATGTCAGACACTCAGTCACATCTGCAGATTGGAAAATAATTTGTAATTCTGTCAGGTACTGTGTTATTCTTTTATGCATTAAGTCAGGCACTCAGTCACATCTGCAGATTGGAAAATAATTTGTAATTCTGCCAGGTACTGTGTTAATCTTTTATTCATTAAGTCAGACACTCAGTCTAATCTGCAGATAGTAAAACAGTTTGTAATTCAGTCAGGTACTCTGGTATTCTTTTATTCATTATGTCAGACACTCAGTCACATCTGCAGATTGGAAAATAATTTGTAATTCTGTCAGGTACTGTGTTATTCTTTTATGCATTAAGTCAGGCACTCAGTCACATCTGCAGATTGGAAAATAATTTGTAATTCAGTCAGGTACTGTGTTATTCTTTTATTCATTAAGTCAGGCACTCAGTCTAATCTGCAGATTGGAAAATAATTTGTAATTCTGTCAGGTACTGTGTTATTCTTTTATGCATTAAGTCAGGCACTCAGTCACATCTGCAGATTGGAAAATAATTTGTAATTCAGTCAGGTACTCTATTATTATTTTATTCATTAAGTCAGGCACTCTGTCACATCTGCAGATTGGAAAATAATTTGTAATTCTGTCAGGTACTGTGTTATTCTTTTATGCATTAAGTCAGGCACTCAGTCACATCTGCAGATTGGAAAATAATTTGTAATTCTGTCAGGTACTGTGTTATTCTTTTATGCATTAAGTCAGGCACTCAGTCACATCTGCAGATTGGAAAATAATTTGTAATTCAGTCAGGTACTCTATTATTATTTTATTCATTAAGTCAGGCACTCTGTCACATCTGCAGATTGGAAAATAATTTGTAATTCTGCCAGGTACTGTGTTAATCTTTTATTCATTAAGTCAGACACTCAGTCTAATCTGCAGATAGTAAAACAGTTTGTAATTCAGTCAGGTACTCTGGTATTCTTTTATTCATTATGTCAGACACTCAGTCACATCTGCAGATTGGAAAATAATTTGTAATTCTGTCAGGTACTGTGTTATTCTTTTATGCATTAAGTCAGGCACTCAGTCACATCTGCAGATTGGAAAATAATTTTTAATTCTGCCAGGTACTGTGTTATTCTTTTATTCATTAAGTCAGACACTCAGTCTAATCTGCAGATAGTAAAACAGTTTGTAATTCAGTCAGGTACTCTGGTATTCTTTTATTCATTATGTCAGACACTCAGTCACATCTGCAGATTGGAAAATAATTTGTAATTCTGTCAGGTACTGTGTTATTCTTTTATGCATTAAGTCAGGCACTCAGTCACATCTGCAGATTGGAAAATAATTTGTAATTCTGCCAGGTACTGTGTTATTCTTTTATTCATTAAGTCAGACACTCAGTCTAATCTGCAGATAGTAAAACAGTTTGTAATTCAGTCAGGTACTCTGGTATTCTTTTATTCATTATGTCAGACACTCAGTCACATCTGCAGATTGGAAAATAATTTGTAATTCTGTCAGGTACTGTGTTATTCTTTTATGCATTAAGTCAGGCACTCAGTCACATCTGCAGATTGGAAAATAATTTGTAATTCAGTCAGGTACTCTATTATTATTTTATTCATTAAGTCAGGCACTCTGTCACATCTGCAGATTGGAAAATAATTTGTAATTCTGCCAGGTACTGTGTTAATCTTTTATTCATTAAGTCAGACACTCAGTCTAATCTGCAGATAGTAAAACAGTTTGTAATTCTGTCAGGTACTCTGGTATTCTTTTATGCATTAAGTCAGGCACTCAGTCACATCTGCAGATTGGAAAATAATTTGTAATTCTGCCAGGTACTGTGTTATTCTTTTATTCATTAAGTCAGACACTCAGTCACATCTGCAGATTGGAAAATAATTTGTAATTCTGTCAGGTACTGTGTTATTCTTTTATTCATTATGTCAGACACTCAGTCACATCTGCAGATTGGAAAATAATTTGTAATTCTGTCAGGTACTGTGTTAATCTTTTATTCATTAAGTCAGACACTCAGTCTAATCTGCAGATAGTAAAACAGTTTGTAATTCTGTCAGGTACTCTGGTATTCTTTTATTCATTATGTCAGACACTCAGTCACATCTGCAGATTGGAAAATAATTTGTAATTCTGTCAGGTACTGTGTTATTCTTTTATGCATTAAGTAAGGCACTCAGTCACATCTGCAGATTGGAAAATAATTTGTAATTCTGCCAGGTACTGTGTTATTCTTTTATTCATTAAGTCAGACACTCAGTCACATCTGCAGATTGGAAAATAATTTGTAATTCTGTCAGGTACTGTGTTATTCTTTTATTCATTATGTCAGACACTCAGTCACATCTGCAGATTGGAAAATAATTTGTAATTCTGTCAGGTACTGTGTTAATCTTTTATTCATTAAGTCAGACACTCAGTCTAATCTGCAGATAGTAAAACAGTTTGTAATTCAGTCAGGTACTGTGTTAATCTTTTATTCATTAAGTCAGACACTCAGTCTAATCTGCAGATAGTAAAACAGTTTGTAATTCAGTCAGGTACTGTGTTATTCTTTTATTCATTAAGTCAAACACTCAGTCACATCTGCAGATTGGAAAATAATTTGTAATTCTGTCAGGTACTGTGTTATTCTTTTATTCATTAAGTCAGACACTCAGTCACATCTGCAGATTGGAAAATAATTTGTAATTCTGTCAGGTACTCTGTTATTCTTTTATTCATTAAGTCAGACACTCAGTCACATCTGCAGATTGGAAAATAATTTGTAATTCTGTCAGGTACTGTGTTATTCTTTTATTCATTAAGTCAGACACTCAGTCACATCTGCAGATTGGAAAATAATTTGTAATTCTGTCAGGTACTGTGTTATTCTTTTATTCATTATGTCAGACACTCAGTCACATCTGCAGATTGGAAAATAATTTGTAATTCTGTCAGGTACTGTGTTATTCTTTTATGCATTAAGTCAGGCACTCAGTCACATCTGCAGATTGGAAAATAATTTGTAATTCAGTCAGGTACTCTATTATTATTTAATCATTAAGTCAGGCACTCTGTCACATCTGCAGATTGGAAAATAATTTGTAATTCTGCCAGGTACTGTGTTAATCTTTTATTCATTAAGTCAGACACTCAGTCTAATCTGCAGATAGTAAAACAGTTTGTAATTCAGTCAGGTACTCTGGTATTCTTTTATTCATTATGTCAGACACTCAGTCACATCTGCAGATTGGAAAATAATTTGTAATTCTGTCAGGTACTGTGTTAATCTTTTATTCATTAAGTCAGACACTCAGTCTAATCTGCAGATAGTAAAACAGTTTGTAATTCAGTCAGGTACTCTGGTATTCTTTTATTCATTATGTCAGACACTCATTCACATCTGCAGATTGGAAAATAATTTGTAATTCTGTCAGGTACTGTGTTATTCTTTTATGCATTAAGTCAGGCACTCAGTCACATCTGCAGATTGGAAAATAATTTGTAATTCTGCCAGGTACTGTGTTAATCTTTTATTCATTAAGTCAGACACTCAGTCTAATCTGCAGATAGTAAAACAGTTTGTAATTCAGTCAGGTACTCTGGTATTCTTTTATTCATTATGTCAGACACTCAGTCACATCTGCAGATTGGAAAATAATTTGTAATTCTGTCAGGTACTGTGTTATTCTTTTATGCATTAAGTCAGGCACTCAGTCACATCTGCAGATTGGAAAATAATTTGTAATTCAGTCAGGTACTGTGTTATTCTTTTATTCATTAAGTCAGGCACTCAGTCTAATCTGCAGATTGGAAAATAATTTGTAATTCTGTCAGGTACTGTGTTATTCTTTTATGCATTAAGTCAGGCACTCAGTCACATCTGCAGATTGGAAAATAATTTGTAATTCAGTCAGGTACTCTATTATTATTTTATTCATTAAGTCAGGCACTCTGTCACATCTGCAGATTGGAAAATAATTTGTAATTCTGTCAGGTACTGTGTTATTCTTTTATGCATTAAGTCAGGCACTCAGTCACATCTGCAGATTGGAAAATAATTTGTAATTCTGTCAGGTACTGTGTTATTCTTTTATGCATTAAGTCAGGCACTCAGTCACATCTGCAGATTGGAAAATAATTTGTAATTCAGTCAGGTACTCTATTATTATTTTATTCATTAAGTCAGGCACTCTGTCACATCTGCAGATTGGAAAATAATTTGTAATTCTGTCAGGTACTGTGTTATTCTTTTATGCATTAAGTCAGGCACTCAGTCACATCTGCAGATTGGAAAATAATTTGTAATTCTGCCAGGTACTGTGTTATTCTTTTATTCATTAAGTCAGACACTCAGTCTAATCTGCAGATAGTAAAACAGTTTGTAATTCAGTCAGGTACTCTGGTATTCTTTTATTCATTATGTCAGACACTCAGTCACATCTGCAGATTGGAAAATAATTTGTAATTCTGTCAGGTACTGTGTTATTCTTTTATGCATTAAGTCAGGCACTCAGTCACATCTGCAGATTGGAAAATAATTTGTAATTCTGCCAGGTACTGTGTTATTCTTTTATTCATTAAGTCAGACACTCAGTCTAATCTGCAGATAGTAAAACAGTTTGTAATTCAGTCAGGTACTCTGGTATTCTTTTATTCATTATGTCAGACACTCAGTCACATCTGCAGATTGGAAAATAATTTGTAATTCTGTCAGGTACTGTGTTATTCTTTTATGCATTAAGTCAGGCACTCAGTCACATCTGCAGATTGGAAAATAATTTGTAATTCTGCCAGGTACTGTGTTAATCTTTTATTCATTAAGTCAGACACTCAGTCTAATCTGCAGATAGTAAAACAGTTTGTAATTCAGTCAGGTACTCTGGTATTCTTTTATTCATTATGTCAGACACTCAGTCACATCTGCAGATTGGAAAATAATTTGTAATTCTGTCAGGTACTGTGTTATTCTTTTATGCATTAAGTCAGGCACTCAGTCACATCTGCAGATTGGAAAATAATTTGTAATTCAGTCAGGTACTGTGTTATTCTTTTATTCATTAAGTCAGGCACTCAGTCTAATCTGCAGATTGGAAAATAATTTGTAATTCTGTCAGGTACTGTGTTATTCTTTTATGCATTAAGTCAGGCACTCAGTCACATCTGCAGATTGGAAAATAATTTGTAATTCAGTCAGGTACTCTATTATTATTTTATTTATTAAGTCAGGCACTCTGTCACATCTGCAGATTGGAAAATAATTTGTAATTCTGTCAGGTACTGTGTTATTCTTTTATGCATTAAGTCAGGCACTCAGTCACATCTGCAGATTGGAAAATAATTTGTAATTCTGTCAGGTACTGTGTTATTCTTTTATGCATTAAGTCAGGCACTCAGTCACATCTGCAGATTGGAAAATAATTTGTAATTCAGTCAGGTACTCTATTATTATTTTATTCATTAAGTCAGGCACTCTGTCACATCTGCAGATTGGAAAATAATTTGTAATTCTGCCAGGTACTGTGTTAATCTTTTATTCATTAATTCAGACACTCAGTCTAATCTGCAGATAGTAAAACAGTTTGTAATTCAGTCAGGTACTCTGGTATTCTTTTATTCATTATGTCAGACACTCAGTCACATCTGCAGATTGGAAAATAATTTGTAATTCTGTCAGGTACTGTGTTATTCTTTTATGCATTAAGTCAGGCACTCAGTCACATCTGCAGATTGGAAAATAATTTGTAATTCTGCCAGGTACTGTGTTATTCTTTTATTCATTAAGTCAGACACTCAGTCTAATCTGCAGATAGTAAAACAGTTTGTAATTCAGTCAGGTACTCTGGTATTCTTTTATTCATTATGTCAGACACTCAGTCACATCTGCAGATTGGAAAATAATTTGTAATTCTGTCAGGTACTGTGTTATTCTTTTATGCATTAAGTCAGGCACTCAGTCACATCTGCAGATTGGAAAATAATTTGTAATTCTGCCAGGTACTGTGTTATTCTTTTATTCATTAAGTCAGACACTCAGTCTAATCTGCAGATAGTAAAACAGTTTGTAATTCAGTCAGGTACTCTGGTATTCTTTTATTCATTATGTCAGACACTCAGTCACATCTGCAGATTGGAAAATAATTTGTAATTCTGTCAGGTACTGTGTTATTCTTTTATTCATTAAGTCAGACACTCAGTCTAATCTGCAGATAGTAAAACAGTTTGTAATTCTGTCAGGTACTCTGGTATTCTTTTATTCATTATGTCAGACACTCAGTCACATCTGCAGATTGGAAAATAATTTGTAATTCTGTCAGGTACTGTGTTATTCTTTTATGCATTAAGTCAGGCACTCAGTCACATCTGCAGATTGGAAAATAATTTGTAATTCTGCCAGGTACTGTGTTATTCTTTTATTCATTAAGTCAGACACTCAGTCACATCTGCAGATTGGAAAATAATTTGTAATTCTGTCAGGTACTGTGTTATTCTTTTATTCATTATGTCAGACACTCAGTCACATCTGCAGATTGGAAAATAATTTGTAATTCTGTCAGGTACTGTGTTAATCTTTTATTCATTAAGTCAGACACTCAGTCTAATCTGCAGATAGTAAAACAGTTTGTAATTCTGTCAGGTACTCTGGTATTCTTTTATTCATTATGTCAGACACTCAGTCACATCTGCAGATTGGAAAATAATTTGTAATTCTGTCAGGTACTGTGTTATTCTTTTATGCATTAAGTAAGGCACTCAGTCACATCTGCAGATTGGAAAATAATTTGTAATTCTGCCAGGTACTGTGTTATTCTTTTATTCATTAAGTCAGACACTCAGTCACATCTGCAGATTGGAAAATAATTTGTAATTCTGTCAGGTACTGTGTTATTCTTTTATTCATTATGTCAGACACTCAGTCACATCTGCAGATTGGAAAATAATTTGTAATTCTGTCAGGTACTGTGTTAATCTTTTATTCATTAAGTCAGACACTCAGTCTAATCTGCAGATAGTAAAACAGTTTGTAATTCAGTCAGGTACTGTGTTAATCTTTTATTCATTAAGTCAGACACTCAGTCAAATCTGCAGATAGTAAAACAGTTTGTAATTCAGTCAGGTACTGTGTTATTCTTTTATTCATTAAGTCAAACACTCAGTCACATCTGCAGATTGGAAAATAATTTGTAATTCTGTCAGGTACTGTGTTATTCTTTTATTCATTAAGTCAGACACTCAGTCACATCTGCAGATTGGAAAATAATTTGTAATTCTGTCAGGTACTCTGTTATTCTTTTATTCATTAAGTCAGACACTCAGTCACATCTGCAGATTGGAAAATAATTTGTAATTCTGTCAGGTACTGTGTTATTCTTTTATTCATTAAGTCAGACACTCAGTCACATCTGCAGATTGGAAAATAATTTGTAATTCTGTCAGGTACTGTGTTATTCTTTTATTCATTATGTCAGACACTCAGTCACATCTGCAGATTGGAAAATAATTTGTAATTCTGCCAGGTACTGTGTTATTCTTTTATTCATTAAGTCAGACACTCAGTCACATCTGCAGATTGGAAAATAATTTGTAATTCTGTCAGGTACTGTGTTATTCTTTTATTCATTATGTCAGACACTCAGTCACATCTGCAGATTGGAAAATAATTTGTAATTCTGCCAGGTACTGTGTTATTCTTTTATTCATTAAGTCAGACACTCAGTCTAATCTGCAGATAGTAAAACAGTTTGTAATTCAGTCAGGTACTGTGTTATTCTTTTATTCATTAAGTCAAACACTCAGTCACATCTGCAGATTGGAAAATAATGTATAATTCTGTCAGGTACTGTGTTATTCTTTTATTCATTAAGTCAGACACTCAGTCACATCTGCAGATTGGAAAATAATTTGTAATTCTGTCAGGTACTCTGTTATTCTTTTATTCATTAAGTCAGACACTCAGTCACATCTGCAGATTGGAAAATAATTTGTAATTCTGTCAGGTACTGTGTTATTCTTTTATTCATTAAGTCAGACACTCAGTCACATCTGCAGATTGGAGAATAATTTGTAATTCTGTCAGGTACTGTGTTATTCTTTTATTCATTATGTCAGACACTCAGTCACATCTGCAGATTGGAAAATAATTTGTAATTCTGTCAGGTACTGTGTTATTCTTTTATTCATTAAGTCAGACACTCAGTCACATCTGCAGATTGGAAAATAATTTGTAATTCTGTCAGGTACTGTGTTATTCTTTTATTCATTAAGTCAGACACTCAGTCACATCTGCAGATTGGAAAATAATTTGTAATTCTGTCAGGTACTGTGTTATTCTTTTATTCATTATGTCAGACACTCAGTCACATCTGCAGATTGGAAAATAATTTGTAATTCTGTCAGGTACTGTGTTAATCTTTTATTCATTAAGTCAGACACTCAGTCTAATCTGCAGATAGTAAAACAGTTTGTAATTCAGTCAGGTACTGTGTTAATCTTTTATTCATTAAGTCAGACACTCAGTCTAATCTGCAGATAGTAAAACAGTTTGTAATTCAGTCAGGTACTGTGTTATTCTTTTATTCATTATGTCAGACACTCAGTCACATCTGCAGATTGGAAAATAATTTGTAATTCTGCCAGGTACTGTGTTATTCTTTTATTCATTAAGTCAGACACTCAGTCTAATCTGCAGATAGTAAAACAGTTTGTAATTCAGTCAGGTACTCTGGTATTCTTTTATTCATTATGTCAGACACTCAGTCACATCTGCAGATTGGAAAATAATTTGTAATTCTGTCAGGTACTGTGTTATTCTTTTATGCATTAAGTCAGGCACTCTGTCACATCTGCAGATTGGAAAATAATTTGTAATTCTGCCAGGTACTGTGTTATTCTTTTATTCATTAAGTCAGACACTCAGTCTAATCTGCAGATAGTAAAACAGTTTGTAATTCAGTCAGGTACTCTGGTATTCTTTTATTCATTATGTCAGACACTCAGTCACATCTGCAGATTGGAAAATAATTTGTAATTCTGTCAGGTACTGTGTTATTCTTTTATGCATTAAGTCAGGCACTCAGTCACATCTGCAAGATAGTATAATATTTTTTAATTCAGTCAGTTACTTAGTTACTCTTTTACTAATTAAGTCAGGCACTCAGTTACATCTGCAGATTAAAAAATAATTTGTAATTAATTCTACCAGGTACTGTGTTATTCTTTTATTCATTAAGTCAGGCACTCAGTCACATCTGCAGATAGTATAATATTTTTTAATTCTGTCAATTACTTAGTTGTTCTTTTACTAATTAAGCCAGGCACTCAGTCACATCTGCAGATTGGAAAATAATTTGTAATTCTGTCAGGTACTCTGTTCTTATTTTATTCATTAAGTCAGACACTCAGTCACAACTGCAGATAGTGTAACAATTTTTTATTCTGTCAGGTACTCTGTTATTCTTTTATTCATTAAGTCAGGCACTCAGTCACATCTGCAGATTGGAAAATAATTTGTAATTCAGTCACGTACTCTGTTATTCTATTATTCATTAATTTAGACACTCAGTCACATTTACAGATAGTATAACAATGTTTGATACTGTCAGCTACTCTGTTATTCTTTCATTCAGTAAGTGACACACTCAGTCACATCTGCAAATTGGAAAATAATTTGTAATTCAGTCACGTACTCTGTTATTCTTTTATTCATTAAATTAGACACTCAGTCACATTTACAGATAGTATAACAATGTTTGATTCTGTCAGCTACTCTGATATTCTTTTATTCAGTAAGTGACACACTCAGTCCCATCTGCAAATTGGAAAATAATTTGTAATTCTGTCAGGCACTCTGTTATTCTGTTATTCATTAAGTCAGACACTCAGTCAGATCTGCAGATAGTAAAATAATTTGTAATTGAGTCACGTACTCTGTTATTCTTTTATTCATTAAGTGACACACTCAGTCCCGTCTGCAGATAGTAAAATAATTTGTAATTCAGTCAGGTACTCTGTTATTCTTTTATTCCTTAAATTAGACACTCAGTCACATTTACAGATAGTATAACAATGTTTGATTCTGTCAGCTACTCTGTTATTCTTTCATTCAGTAAGTGACACACTCAGTCACATCTGCAGATTGGAAAATAATTTGTAATTCTGTCAGGTACTCTGTTATTCTGTTATTCATTAAGTCAGACACTCAGTCACATCTGCAGATAGTAAAATAATTTGTAATTCAGTCAGGTACTGTGTTCTTATTTTATTCATTAAGTCAGACACTCAGTCACAACTGCAGATAGTGTAACAATTTTTTATTCTGTCAGGTACTCTGTTATTCTTTTATTCATTAAGTCAGGCACTCAGTCACATCTGCAGATTGGAAAATAATTTGTAATTCAGTCACGTACTCTGTTATTCTATTATTCATTAATTTAGACACTCAGTCACATTTACAGATAGTATAACAATGTTTGATACTGTCAGCTACTCTGTTATTCTTTCATTCAGTAAGTGACACACTCAGTCACATCTGCAAATTGGAAAATAATTTGTAATTCAGTCACGTACTCTGTTATTCTTTTATTCATTAAATTAGACACTCAGTCACATTTACAGATAGTATAACAATGTTTGATTCTGTCAGCTACTCTGTTATTCTTTCATTCAGTAAGTGACACACTCAGTCACATCTGCAAATTGGAAAATAATTTGTAATTCAGTCACGTACTCTGTTATTCTTTTATTCATTAATTTAGACACTCAGTCACATTTACAGATAGTATAACAATGTTTGATACTGTCAGCTACTCTGTTATTCTTTCATTCAGTAAGTGACACACTCAGTCACATCTGCAAATTGGAAAATAATTTGTAATTCAGTCACGTACTCTGTTATTCTTTTATTCATTAAATTAGACACTCAGTCACATTTACAGATAGTATAACAATGTTTGATTCTGTCAGCTACTCTGATATTCTTTTATTCAGTAAGTGACACACTCAGTCCCATCTGCAAATTGGAAAATAATTTGTAATTCTGTCAGGTACTCTGTTATTCTGTTATTCATTAAGTCAGACACTCAGTCAGATCTGCAGATAGTAAAATAATTTGTAATTGAGTCACGTACTCTGTTATTCTTTTATTCATTAAGTGACACACTCAGTCCCGTCTGCAGATAGTAAAATAATTTGTAATTCAGTCAGGTACTCTGTTATTCTTTTATTCCTTAAATTAGACACTCAGTCACATTTACAGATAGTATAACAATGTTTGATTCTGTCAGCTACTCTGTTATTCTTTCATTCAGTAAGTGACACACTCAGTCACATCTGCAGATTGGAAAATAATTTGTAATTCTGTCAGGTACTCTGTTATTCTTTTATTCCTTAAATTAGACACTCAGTCACATTTACAGATAGTATAACAATGTTTGATTCTGTCGGCTACTCTGATATTCTTTTATTCAGTAAGTGACACACTCAGTCCCATCTGCAAATTGGAAAATAATTTGTAATTCTGTCAGGTACTCTGTTATTCTGTTATTCATTAAGTCAGACACTCAGTCAGATCTGCAGATAGTAAAATAATTTGTAATTGAGTCACGTACTCTGTTATTCTTTTATTCATTAAGTGACACACTCAGTCCCGTCTGCAGATTGTAAAATAATTTGTAATTCAGTCAGGTACTCTGTTATTCTTTTATTCATTAAATTAGACACTCAGTCACATTTACAGATAGTATAACAATGTTTGATTCTTTCAGCTACTCTGTTATTCTTTCATTCAGTAAGTGACACACTCAGTCCCATCTGCAAATTGGAAAATAATTTGTAATTCAGTCAGGTACTCTGTTATTCTTTTATTCCTTAAATTAGACACTCAGTCACATTTACAGATAGTATAACAATGTTTGATTCTGTCAGGTACTCTGTTATTCTTTCATTCAGTAAGTGACACACTCAGTCACATCTGCAGATTGGAAAATAATTTGTAATTCTGTCAGGTACTCTGTTATTCTTTTACTAATTATGTCAGGCACTCAGTCACATCTACAGATAGTATAGCAATTTTTAATTCCGTTAAGTAGTCGGTTATTCTTTGACTCATTTAATTAGGCCTAGTATTAGTAATTCCACCGGACATTCATTAACATGATCCTCAAAAAGCAGTTTATAGGTAATCAAGCAGCCATACACTCATACATTCCTTGAGTCATGAAGACAGACGCTCAGTCAGTTAATCAATCAGTCTTCAAACTTGCGACTAATTAAGAATAATAACATCAGTATATGTGGAAAAACGCAGGGTAAAAATTTAAAAGTTCAGAAATCATAGGTAAAATTAAATAATCGAATAATAAAAGGTCGATTTAAAAAAGATTTTCGTTGAGGACGTGTTTTATAACACAAGCCAGGTTAAGCAATATTTAAATATATATTTCGAAGTCGGTATCCATAGTTCATTTTCACTTTTTGACTTAAATCACAGCTCGGGATACTAGGCTATGTTGACTTTATTATGTTCATCATGCTCTAAAATATCCCACTTGACAACGGGAGTGGATCATTATGTACGAAACTTTGTGTTAGTATTTTTATAAACAAATAATGGCAACTATCCGTATTTAATTTATTAATTCGTATGATATTTTGTATACTCTCTATACTATTTGTATATCTACCGGTACGTCAGTTATTTAAACAGAGTGCTTATAAATTAACGAGCAAAAAATGACTATTCTTTACTGTAAGGATAATGAGATTTATCTTGTCATATCTTAGATGATTTAGTTTTATTATGTTGGTATAGTTACACGAAAACTGATCATAATAAAAGAGATTTATTCTCAAACGCGACGTAGAGTATCTTATTACCTAACACACCGCTCTCTACGTTGGTAACTCAACCCGTCTTGTGCATTTGAGAATTTTGTGAAGCTTATTGAGGGAGGGGAGTAATGTTGTTCCATTTCCTAATAAACTAGGGGAGATAAAATATCTACGGCAAATACATTACGATAAGCGAATTCTCTTTTAAAATATAGATGTGTGTGAAAAAACAAACCAAAGTTGAGTTCCCACTTTTATTCCAAAAATTCCCTTTTACTTTTTGTTTCAAATTTAGAAACTAATTCGAAGGAAGGATAAATTTGTTTAAACGTGCGGTTAAATCTTCTTTAACTCTATCAATATTCTTTAATTGACCATCTTATTATTTTTAGTAGCAAAATTATGTAATCTTCTGATATACTTTGCTTCTGTTCTCAGAAGTAAATCAAACTTCTGCTTTATATTGTGTAAGCTACTTGGGTTTTGTTCTGTTATTTCAATCGGGCTTTGTTTTCTCAGATAAAACTTCCAGTCTTCTCACTGTTTGCTCACAGAATAGACTCGAATTCTCTTCTCTCGACGTTAAGCTCTTACGTAACTGATAATTACTCTTCCACAGTTTCAACTTTATTGCTAAAGTTTCGTCAAAAACTTGAGTTCATTATCGAAATTTATTTAACAGATTTAGATAAGTTGAGAGTTTAGAAAAGAATTGTGTTCTGTTTTTGTAGATGCATTTACGTTTTGCGGATGTTTTAATGAAATCAGGACAGATTGTTTTGTTACTTAAAGTAATTTTCTAGAGTATTTATTGTGGGAAGTTTGATTCAACACAACGTTCTGAGTACCACATGTTAGTGGCAAACTGTCAGTAACTTTAAATCGTCCATGTAACTGAGTTTATTGAAATATGTTTTTTTAATATACGTAATAGTTTGTAATCATTATTATTATTCACTAAAAAAATAAACGATTAATAAAAAGTATACAAGTGTTAAAAAAATATCAAGAAAGTAAAATTAAATGTTCGTTGCGATGAATAACTTGTGTGCAATTAGGAAAATTGGGAGTACTTTTTAATTGCAAAAGTCCATTTAGAATAATGAAAGTGACATGCATATGGCGATATATTTTCAAATTAGATTATTTTGTTTTTACTTTTCTAAATACTAATTTGTACTTAGTTACAGTACAATACTCTGTTCTAATACTCCGTACAGTTAGTTTCAAATTGATGAAATGTGTTATAAAACAATTCACTTGTGTCAACAATCAATTGAAATCTTAATCTGGATTACAATCCAGATTTGAATACCAGCTGATATCTTGGCACGACGCAGATATCAAGGTGGCAAAAAACCCTTCCGAAGGAGTTCTAGGCAGTTTTTGTCGCCTGTCTTTTTTTTTTAATTGAAGAGTAAAAAAGGGGTGAACACAAGTTGTTGCTGGACCTAGTTTCCGTTTAACCGCCAAAAACAAGGGGGTTAATTCTTACAGGACAATGCTTCACGCAAGAAAGAATCATCCTGGCGTTAGGTAACCAAGTAACAAAATTGCCTAAACAACCAACGTAAATAATTACTACTTTACAATAACAAACAAATGGATTTTATCGTTTGCTATTTCTTATCAAAGTTCCATCCTCTTTGGTGGTATTTGGGCCTTTGTCTACAGTCTAAATCTTTATGGGCAGTTGACTGTTTAAAAAAATCATTAAAGATTTAATTTTTAATTTCTATAATGTGATGTTTTATTTCGTTATCAATCATGTTTGAAGTAGTTTTATCTTCTAAAAACGTGAAATGTTGCCACTTTTTCCTAGCTTTACCCTTTTCATTATCTTTATCACCCAATAGTGAATTGAACGTTCGTTCTTTGAGTCGTATCATTCCACACTGCCTGTTGTATATCTGTGACAAACTGATATATTTCTCCTTCAAGGTGTTATAGAGTTTATTTAATTCCTGATACAGCTAGTTTTAATTTGTTCCACAAATTATTTATTTTTATTTTATTTCGGTTTTGGTGTTTACGCTATTTGGGTTTGAGAATAAATTTATCATTAAATTATTTATACGTAAATGACTTAATATTAACAGAAAATTGAAATTTGCCTTGGAGTTTTACAAGACAGCAGGTTTTGTTATGTTGTTTATACACGAAAATTTATCAAAATGAAAGAGATTTCTTTCCAAACGCGACGCTGTATCCCATTACCTGATACATCAGTCTCTTCATAAGTAACTCTACCAATCTTGTGCCTATGGGGGGTTTTTGTGAAGCATAGTAAGGGGAGAGCAATGTTGTTCCATTTCCTAACAAACTAGGGGAGATAAAAACGTTCACAGAAAATCCAATACGATAGGCGAATTTCTTTTAAAATGTAGTTGTTTGAGAGATGGCTAACATTTTTCGTAATTAATATATAAGAGAACTTCACTGCATTTAGTTATTTTATAATATTGTACAAAAATAAATATAGAATAACTTTACTTTAATATGTATTTTTTAACACATTTTTCTTTACTTCATATTCATAGTTTAGCAAAAATGTTGATGGATTAAAAAAATCGTTGTCGGGTTTTCGTTTGTAAACCTTTACTCATTGTAAATTAACCCTTGAGGTTTAGTAATTATTAAAGGTAATGAAAATTTTGTAACCCTTAAAAAAATAAACTTTGGAATAATAGATTAAAATATACTCATTGTAGGGTTTTAAAATTTATAGGAGCATGAAAATTTATTATGCTCTTCTTGTAACACCTGTATTTGGTTTTAGATCATAAATGTTGATATAATAAAAAAAAACAATAAATAAATAATTTCGAATAGATCCAATAAATCTACTTATATAATTTTCTTTTTATAAAACAAAAATCACGTTGTAATGTGTATAATTACACGTCCATGGACCATGGACCTAAAACGATTTATTTTTTTATTTTATTAATATTCAAAAGTTATAGCCGATTAACCCAAAATTTTAATTTTGTAAGTATGATATTACAGTCTACAAAAAAAACTTACCTCAAAAGGGTTGTAGAAACTGATGTATATAGAAAAAAAAACAAGAGTGACATGAAAATTAAAGTTCTTATATATGATAAAAGTGTTATAACTTTTCAAATTCTTCACCAACGTAAAAAAACAAAAACAGTGAATAATGTAGACATAAATTTAACTTGAATTTTATTTTTGGAAAATTTGTAAAAAATCAAACAAAATATTTACAGTTTTCCGCTCATTATTTAAAAAAAAAGTGAAAATCATAATTTATCAATTTTGTTTCTTTAATAGATAATTTCAATCTCATTTTATGAGCGAAAATCAGTTCTTAAATTCAACATTTATATATTATATACAGGGTATCCAAAAGTATCAGAACGGCGGTATATTTTTTGAATCATTGCAATAAAACTTAGCTCATCAAAGTATATCTTAAAATATAAACTATGAAACAAATATAAATTTTTCATCACGATATGGAGATGCAGGGAGTCAAATCCTCAATCTTAAATGAGAACATAGGTCGAGTTTTACATCATATTAAATGTCTGTGTTAGGAGAATACGGTGCAAATCCGATCTCAAAAAGTTCACCCTATACAAAATGGCGTCAGTTGAAAGTTACAATGTTGAGCTTGTTGTAAAAGATTTAATTTAATTTCTTTGTATGAGTTACATTTGTAAAACCTCAATAATCCACACTGGATGTAAGGAAAATTTTTTCTGGATAGTGAGAGACTTTTCACCTCCAGTAGTCTACGAGGAGGACGGAGAAAATATTTAATATAAGCCTAAACCAACTTAGCACATCAAATTAAAGTGCTATTTCAAATTTTATAATTAAAAAAATACTAATTATTTAAAAAATAACTTTCAATAACCCTAGTTGTGGTTATCTTTGCAGCTTACTTTTTTCACAATAAATGTTCAAATTGTGTTCCTTCTGCAGCTTGGCAGTGAGCTAGGCCATCAATAACGTTCCGCAGCATCTCAGCAGATATTTCTGTCGCTGCATCTAGTATTCGGTGTGGTAAGTTGTAACTTTAAACCGGCGCTATTTTGTTTAGGGTGAACCTTTTGAGGTCGGATTTGGGACATTGTATTCTCCTAACAGAGACCGTTAATATGATGTAAAACTCGACCTATGTTTTCATTTAAGATTTTCTTTTGAATAGATACGGAATTGCGTTGAAAAATTGATAGTTGCTTCAACAAGTATATTTTAAAGTATAGTATCGATATGATAAGTTTTATTTCTTAACCTGCAATGGTTCAAAAAAAATATAACGCCGTTCTGATAATTTTGGACGCCCTGTATATGATCAAAAAATTTTCCACAGATTTTCAAAAATCAAAATTCAAATAATGCTCATATTCTTATCGTTATTACATTGTTTAATACTGTTATGCAGGCTTACATATTTTAAAATGTATTTTACCTTGCAGCAATTCTATTGATACTTCTATTGCTTTAACAATCACTGTATTTGTGGATTTCAATCCACTTTTTTTTCTCAAAGTTTAATGGTTTATTATAATATTTATTACAACTTTATCTCCTCCCTTATTATGCAATAAAATATAATATTGATGTCTTAGAGACTTAGAAATGCATTTAAACATTCGAACTTGTACACCGTTAAACTGTGGTGTTGCTGAAATTCCCACATTACACAAAAATTTTCCTTTACTGAAAGTCAATGGTTTTGCTATCCTTATTTAGGCCAGTGCACAGATTCGACCGGTCTGGACGGAGCGTTCAACGAGAGACCTATGAGCGAGTTTTTCTTTTAGTAGTATTTGTTATTTCCTTTTATGTTCGCTGTTAACGCATTAAATGCAATTATAATGGTTAAATAAGATCATTTTTAGACGGGTCTAGTGGCCCCGAGGTAGCTACACTAATTTACACACTTGTAAATTATTATATATAAAAATTAATTTTGTGATTGCAGCGTAAAACACGGTCTACTAATCAATACTCAGTTCCACCACCATTTTACTTATTTTCTAATTGTTGCATGTAATCGTGTTGGTGACATTATTATTAGTTCACAACACACTGGATGCGTTAATCAATTAATTTATATTGAAACATTAGCTGTGAATCGGTATTAATCAATTCAGGGTGTTCCAAAATGTTTGCTCAGTCGAACATCGGTGTCGTGGGGTTGGCTCGACGTGGGGTTGGCTCGACATATTGGCCGCCCCAGTCAATAGCAATCACTTCCTGGAAATGTGAACGGATCAGGTACCAGTCGGGCGGGTATAATTAATATCAATAAAGATCAAATATAAAATAAATATCACTATTTAGGTTAGGTTAGGTTAAGATTTTTTCCCTACAAATTCTAACTTTTAATTTGGCAATACTAACCATTAAATATATACGTATAAACACTCTAGGTACAGTATCATTTAACAATTTTGAATTAAAATTAATTCATACAAACTATAACAAACTAGAGAATTAGATTCAACATATTTAAATTAATTGTTAAAAGGAATGAAGATATTGTCTTTACATAGTGTTTATATATCTCTTAGTCAATCTTCATAGAAGTATGGTCATCGCAATCATAAAGCCCATCGACAATATGACATATCATCGAATTGGATACTTAAATAAACTTTAACAGTGCCTTATGATTTCAGAATAGTTATGATTGGTATTGTGCTTTTGGTTAGTGTTAAAGGATACCAGGTTAGCTAATTAAGCATTGAACAGATGACCCTAGTTCCCCAAAGTGTCGAGCGAACTCCACGTAATCGAACTATCATGCTTCGAAATATAATTTAACTGTTAAATAATTAAAGATAAGAACTCCCCCCTCAGAGCCCCCAAATTTGTTCCAAAACACGTTGAATTTTTTCAGCACTAATTAATATTTTATAAAATATTTGTTATTAGCAATTTATTTTTAACATTTAACATAAATAATAGTATAAAATTCCTTGTACTCAAAGTGTCTATACTTGGCGTCAATTCAATATAGATTGGAGATGTTAGAAAACAATAATACTCTGCATATGAATTTTTTATTTCGAAATATAAATATAAAAACCTTGCTTACCGGTATTTAAACATAGCTAACGGTACTTTATAATTCATCTTAAGGACATTGTATTTCGTAAAAAAAAAAAACAAGCAGAAGAACCAAATTGGAAAGACGAAACTCTCATCATATATTTTCATTTTCTTCATATTTCCTCCTCAATGTATGGTGTAAGGTAAATTGGAACTTACCTCAAGATTGTACAATATTTCAAGTTGGAAACGGTATAGCTACAAATTGCCAATATATCTTCCTAAAGTCATACAACTGGAGTCCAATTTACAAGAGTTTTCTTTTAAAACACTTTGTATCACAACTCCACCATTTGTTCAAACTGAATTTATAATATGCTGTAGTTGAATCTTTTTATAAATGAACAGTGTAAAAACGTTGTCATATACCACAGCAAAAAAATAAAAAAATCATGCAGTTAAATTTAAACCATTTATTTTAACCATATTTAGATTAGGCTTAAGCTTGCTTCTTTTTTCTCATAAACTCGTCCTAAAGTATAAATAATTTTTAATGTAATCGAGTTTATTAAAACAGCGGTTAAGTTTATTTTCAGTTTTTATTAAATTAGTGGATCGCGGGAAGGCTCACAAAGGGAACAAAATCGAGGCCGAAGAGGTCTCAAATCGCTGACGTTAGACATAATAGGGGATAGCAGAAAGAATCTGGTATTAAAAATAAGGACGATGTCGGAAGTCGGTGCAGTTTACTTTGGAAATACATGTTGGTAGATGGAGGAGTCGCAAGTTAGTGCGTTTGACGTGGCCCTTAAAGAGCTCCATTTTGGGTCTAAATTGGGAAATCTTTTGGTAATCAGTATTGGAAATTTACTGATTTGAGTTATTAATCTTATAAAAAAATCGATAGAGCTGATTGTAAGAAAATACGTGTTTTAAATAGTTCCATGGCAGATGTTTTGAGTTCTTTTAGGTTATTAATTTAGAATTTTTATTTTGGTTCTTAGAAGCTACCTTTTAGTACAATATAAATATTTAGAATCAATTTTAATAAGACATTATCTTTATATCTTACGACAACTAAACCCAGATTGAGTTAATAGAATACTATAATAAATTGTGTTCATTAAGTGGAAGTGAATTAAGTTCCCACTTATGGTCAAAATATGCTCAGATATTCAATTTAATTAATATCGGTCTTTGCGTTAACTATAAATCATTAAGCAGAAAACAAACTAACATCATTTTAAAATCCACTTTTTTGAATTCAAGAAACCTCGAAACGGATTTTTCTTTAATTTGTGTTTTTTAATTTTCTTTAAACGGTTTATCTTTTGTTCCATTTTTAGGGAGTTTTTGTCATTAAAGTTTTATACAAAATTGTCTGTTAATGCTGTATTAAGAAGCAATTCGTTGTAAACCTAAGTAGAACAAAAACTCAAACACAAGACCTCACAAAAACTACGTTTACTTAATCAAACGCGTTTCAACGACAAAGTCGCCATCCTCAGTGATACATGATCCACAATAACAATTATTATTTGGATTTTTATTAGATTGAATGAATTTGTTTATTTTATTCTTTTTTTTTTATATAAAACATTATTGTAGCTATTTAAACACGAGTTACTCAAAAAGTACGAAGAAAGAAACAAAAAATAGTTAATTCGCTGTTAATAGCCTGTTAGGGGCTTTGGTATACACCTATAATTCTCCCTAAACATACACATTATTTACATATATAGGGCTTTGCTGTAGTGCGTTGAGAAAATATAGGGGGTGGGTGTGTGGGTCGTAATAAAGAAAAAAATTCCTCTTCCACCAGTGATCCACCTTTTTTTTTTAACTAAATAATTTATATCTCTAGAACGGCTAAACTGATTAAGTTGAAACTTGCCACGATATTCATCAATACAAAGACGTAGTTTGAAAAATAATCAAACTGTTTCAATAATCTGTTTCAAAATGGCGACTTTTTAAACATTTAAAATTAAAATAACTTCAAATGAGTTATTAACTTCAAACTAAGTCCATTACATCGATGGCTACAGTGGAAAATTTCAACTCTATTCAGCCGTTCGAGAGATATAAATTATTTAGTAAATAAAACAAAATGGCGGATGGCTGGTAGAAGAAGCGTTTCCGAACGTATGTTTATATGAACTTTTTTTCTTTATTTTCACCTATATAACCACCACCTGAATTATCTCCGGCAATACTGAACCACTCTGTATATACAGTGTGTATAAAAAGTATGGAAACATTTTAATATTACAAAAACTGTAGTAGATAGGACAATGTTGGACGTCTCATGTAAACCTGAGCTATCTACAGGGTGATACAAAAGTTTAGTAGGATGTACACAGTTGCTAAAACTAACAAAATATGATTTTTCTTAACTTTTTTTAATGCTTTGATCACATTACCATAATGAGGTAATGCCAGGTAACCTTGCCAGGTTAGTGAACCAGGTATTTTATCTAGTCTATTATTTGCGACCATGTGCATGCTTATGAACTATAGGAACTGTTTTTATAAAGTCTACTACTATAGTATAACGAAATATAGGGCGAATTTGGTAATCGTCAAAAATGGCATCATTTATTTTTGACTGATCTTCCAGTTTTATGATTTCAGGAAACTGAAAAAGTGATTTCAACATGTCGTCCTTCCATCGTCGTTGTCTTTAAAAATCAATCGTTTCATCGTTTGCAATCATTGCGCAAATAAATTCTTTATTATTTTTATTCACTACAAACTAAACGATACTACAAAATAAAAACTCTACAGGTGTTAAAAACACATCAAGGCCGAGTGAGATAAAATGTTCGTTGCAATGAATACCTTGCGTGGAATCGGGATTAAATGAAATCACTTTTTAATTGCAAAGTGTATTTAGAAAAATAACAGTGACGTGCAAGTGGTGATATTTATCTTTTCAATTTCAAATTAGAATTTATGAATTTTCTTTGACGTAAAGTGAGTTGCAACTCATGGAAATATTTTCATATTATAAAACAATTCAGTTGATATTATTCAAACTTTTTTTCAACAATACTGTGTATAAACTTGCTTAGTATTCAAAGTATAGGGAAAGTTTGCTATTTTTTTATTGATCTTATCATTTTATTAAACAGAAGAAGTGTTAACGACATACTGTCCGTTGTCGTTGTCGTTGCTGTCTGTACGGTTACATACATTAAGATAACAACATGCGACTTGGTGTAGGGGACTATATTTTGCTCATATTATTACTCTACTGGAATTCAGAAAATCAAATTGAAAATATCAAAAAAGTTTTAATTTTAAATAGTTTTTGTTCATATCTCGTGTTAGCTAAATTTACAAATTTCAATACTACAAACAATGGTACCAATCCTACCTCTCTGCGGCGACAAATAGCTACGTTATTGTTACAAACGTACTTACCTAACCTGACGAGTTAATGCGATATTCGTAAAGTTTACAAGATTCTGCAATGTCGCGTCACCAACACAGACGAGGAAAATGGAAACTCGTTCACATATGTACGATTTCGAGGTTCACGTTGGCAAATACAGTGATACAGTCAAACGAGTTGAAACTTTGTAACGAACGAATACAAGGCCCGTTGGGACCAAGCAGTGATACACAATTATAAAGTTCAAAGAACTAGTATAACAACTGTTTTAATGAACTACCATGGTAGGTATACCGGGTGAGACTGCTTCATTTTTTCAAATCAATTTACCATTTCTTCCGGTGTTCAAAAAACCAACTTTGGTTATTTAGTGGATATGCTTCTAAAGAAGAAAGAAATCTTTATTTCACATACAGACAAGAACAGCAACAAAAACATAGTAATCTTTAGATATTGATTGATTTCATTTGGAGTTTTAAAGGCGTTTTAAAACCAGCTATGACACCGGTTGTGTCCCATTTGCGGTCAGTCCTATTAGCGGTCGAGGGTAAAATCGTCCAGTTTGCGGTCACCCCAAAAATGTCGTGGGCTAATCGAAAGATATTTGTCCAATTAGCGGTCACATATTTGAACCCCATATAGTGAGCCTAGTGCTGCACTGTCTCAAATACTAGGTTGTAAATCGTGTCTAACAGGTTTGGCCGGAGTATTTTAAGTATTGACATTTATTTATGTTTGGCCTCGTCCCCCTAAAGTCGTGTTGAAGATTTGAAGTGGGGGAAACGTTTACCGAAATTCGTCGTATGCCATTTGTTTTTTTGATTCAATTCAATGTTTTTTTGAGTCAATCCAAATTTATCTATAGTCTTATTTTAAAAATGTCTGGGACTGGCGAATCTTTAGTACGAAGTATGCTTGTAATGCGAAAGAGTATATTCTATAAATATTAGTATCTATTTTTGTTGTAGCTCTCTCCCTCTCTATTTATATATGTATACAGTGTTTGTTTATTATTCCCCCTTTTTTAGGCTCTATTTAAGTGAACAGAGTCGTTTGTTCGTTCTGACTGACTATCCTCTCGTCAAAACAGTGAATTTGGTAAGTAAGAATCCCTGTGGATTCTGCCAACCGGGAACTGTAGACCGGCACGTGAAGATGGCAAACGACTTGATTTGTGATTAGTAATTAACTATCTCTCAAGATGTGACCGCAAACTGGAAACCCTTCCACCTCCAGAACCTTGATCATCCTTCATAAAACTACACTTGACCGCAAATAGGACTGACCGCAAATAGGACTGACCGCAAGTAGGAGGACACCCTGACACCGGTTGTGTCCCATTTGCGGTCAGTCCTATTAGCGGTCGAGGGTAAAATCGTCCAGTTTGCGGTCACCCCAAAAATATCTTGGGCTACCCTAATTGTATTTTTCCAATTTGCGGTTATAATATATAACCTAACCTAACCTAACCTATATGCCTGGACATGATTTGTGATTAGAGTCAAATCATTCTGTTATGTATTTAGTGGCTAGGTATGCAAAGGACGGGAAGAAATTAATTACATTTCAAGACGTGACCGCAAAATGGAAACTCTTCCACCCCCAGGACCTCGATCGTCCCCTCATAAAACTACACTTGACCGCAAATAGGAAAACACCCTGGCACCGCGACCGACAGCCTATTGTACAACTAAAGCCTCCTCATTCTAACTTATCAGATTTGTCCCCCTCTTCTACCTACCTTATTTTGTTTATCAGTCTCCAGTTGCTTCACTTGTATCAGTGTCGCTGTCCCAACGGGCCTCGAAGCTGTACATCTTCGAATAAGGGCCCTCCACATCCTTGTCGGTGACACGGCACTACCGGATTTCGTAAACAAACCAATCTGACATTTTCTTTAAAAGTCAGTGTTTGAAATTACATTTTAAACAATACGTTCGCTATTTATATTAGCAATACTTCTACATGAAGAATCAAAATGTGCAAATTTTTATCTAATTTAGCGTGTTAGTTGAAATACGCACGAGATGTGAACAAAAAACTGTTCATATTTACCGCCACTTTGATGTTTATAATTCTATTTAAAAAAATAAAAATTTAAAAAAATAGAGTGTTATATGAACACACTATTGTCCCCTTTATTCAATTTCATGTTCCTGTTTTATATTTTGTGGGCGCTGTCGTAAATAAAATAACTACACGACGGACGGACAGCTTGTTGAAAATCGCCTTTACATCCTGAGACGATGAAACGTAAGGATTAGTAAACAAACTAAGGTCGAGAATGTTTTTCGGACACTAATCTATAATTTGTATTCTGGATAAATAAAAGTTAAAGGAGGGAATATCGATAAAGATTAAGATCGAAAGAAAGAATAACAACTCACGCGTCATCACACAGATAAAACGGTTATTCTGTTTATATTTATTCAATATTTATTACTTTCCGTTTTGATGCAACGACAAAAATCACCTGTTGTTAGTGGCATTGGCTTTCTATAAAGTGTAAGAGACCACCGTTGTAATTATAGGAATTTGTTTTTAAGCTTCAGTTAATTTTAGAACGTAATTTCTGTATGTCAGTTTTGTTAATTTTTGGAACATCCTGTATATGAACGTACACTTTTATTAAATTTTGTTAATTCTATACTTTCAATTAATATGTTAGTATATTTTATATTACAATAATTTGTCATTATGAAATATGTAGCTTACTTCTTGCTTCCAGAGCACTTCGGGTACGTAGTATTCAATATATCTTGGTTTACATTACATCACAATAACTAAATAATAAATCATTTCATTCAGCCCTGCAGAGAATGTTGTGTGTTTACGAAAATGATAATTTTATATCGTCGTAACTCGGTTGTTATTAAAGATAAATAAAAATTGAAAATTGCTTTTAAGTATGTTAAATTAACGTACTAAAATATAAGAAATATTAATAATATCGTTACAGTCTTAGATCGAGATGTGGGATGGATCGTGGTAGAAACTTCATGGGCTGACCTTCTAGATTCCCAGACATGATTGTTTGCGATTTGTTTCTATGATATTTTTTGAAAGAAAACGTTTATTCTCAACTTGTAGCAACAAATGATGAATTAATGAGTCTAATTGAAGAGGGATTACAGTTGATATCTCTGCAATTTTTCAAAAGCGTTAAAGATTATTATTTGTATATTTGTTATCAATCCAAAGCTATTAATGGACATTAATTCGAACAATGGTCCAATTTTTATCATTAATAATTTACTACTGTTAATTGTCTTTAGTTTTTTTTTTTTTTGTTGATTTTATTATTATTATTATGTTATCTGGAAATCAACAATTTGTAATGTATATGCAAATAAAATCATATTTTTGAAAACGTACCATTATTTTGTTACTCCGCCATTTTGTTTAATTGACCTTATAGAAATGATACTCTAGGGTACTTTTTTTACATATCTATGTAACATAACTGTAAAATTTCAAATTTGTAGAGTGTTCCACATGTCCGGCATGTTAATTCAAAAATAGCGACCTCTTCGTGGAACACTCTGTATATAAGGAAAAGTTGTCTTCAATTTAAAATATGAAATTTATTGTATATATTTCCTAACAACACAAATTCTAAACTTTTACCGTTTCATCTCTATGAACGTAGAACTGAATAACTGAACTGTTTTATAGATTAAGTCCAGATTTTAAAGACGACAGTTAATCTGTATTTTGGTATTTTTACTTGAACTGAAATTTGATTTTACTTGCTAATTTGCACAACAGTTTGAGTCAACAACGTTTATCTCATCCTCCTCAGACCCAAGGATGTTGATAGTCTCCTCTAGAGTAACCGGATATGCTTGAATAACTATTTATTATCTTTGACTTACCGCCAGCAATCCTTGATAAATTCTTTTTTTTTTCAGTTTATATTGTCATACCGGGTGAATAAAAAGTCAAGACCCCCCCCCTCTAATATTTTTCTAAGTAAATATACAGAGATATCCTTTTGGTGGTCGTGCAATCTTAGCAGGAAGTTTCATTTTATGATTTTGAAAATCCAGACCGTTGTCTTCAATTGAATAAACAATGGATGAGCTAAAATTAGAGCTTCTATTTCCTCACAAAATTGAAGACGACGGTCTGGATCATCTTCATTCAACTCATGGACAAGCTGAATTTTATAAGGATGAAATTTTGTGTAGACTTCAATAACATTTGACGGGCTACCATTTTTGACAGAGAAGAGATAGCGAACTCTGGTTTTCACCATTCTTTAAGTTTTTGTAAACACTTCAAAATGAGTTGTCACTTGAAGGGGGTTTACATTTAAAATTTTTGAGTTGCCCCCGTTTTTGGGGGACACTCAAAATTTTCAAAATCATAAAATGAAACTTCTTGCTAAGATTGCACGACCACCAAAAGGATATCTCTGTATATTTACTTAGAAAAATATTAGAGGGGGGGTCTTGACTTTTTATTCACCCGGTATATTCACTACACGTGTTTCGGACAATGTCGTCCATCGTCGGGTGATAACACTTAGTTAAAACATTCAACACAAAAAACAAGTATACACGTAACATTCACGCACAAGAAACACAATTTTTGTGTTGAATGTTTTAACTAAGTGTTATCACCCGACGATGGACGATAATGTCCGAAACACGTGTAGTGAACATATGACAATATAAACTGAAAAAAAAAAAGAATTAATTAAGGATTGCTGGCGGTAAGTCAAAGATAATAAACGTTTATCTGTACATTTTTCATTTAATCTTCAGTTTTCAACAAAATATTGGAAAACAAAAACCAGAGCACTGTGGTGACAATATATACAAGTACATTTTCAAAAGTCCCTTACCACACTTAGGGAATAAACAAAATAACAAAAAACAAACTTTTTGTCAAAAGTAAAATGTTTATTCCTATTAGACCCTTGAGGTAGGGAAACTGGTCACTTTAGTTGTAAATAGTTTTAATTTAGTCTTTGTTAAGATTCCCTCTGAAGATGACAACTTTGTTGTTGTAATATCTATAAGGGTCTAATAGGAACAAACATTTTACTTTTGACAAAAAGTTTGTTTTTTGTTATTTTGTTTATTCCCAAGTGTGGTAAGGGACTTTTGAAAGTGTACTTGAAAATGTTGGACGTAATTTATTAAATTTAAAAAAAATAATAAAAATTACAAAAGCTAAGTTGTCGGTTTTTTACTCATACTGTTCATAAGTAAGAAAGTGAAAAGTGCTACTTAAAATTAACTTAAACATTGTTTTCAGAAACGAGATATTATTTCAGTGTAAACTTGTTTGATTTTGTTCTCAGAAGTAAATCACACTCCAGCTGTTTATTGTGTAAGCCTCGTCGGGTTTTGTTCTGTTATTTCAGTCGGGTTTTGTTTTCTCAGATAAAACTTTCAGTCTTCTCACTGTTTGCTCACAGACTAAACTCGGATTCTCTTCTCTCGTCGCTAAGTTCTTACTTATAATAAATACACTTCCACAGTTTCAATTTTATTGTTAAAGTTGAGTCACAAAATTGGTTTTTCCTCCACATTTAATCAATCGAAGTAGACAAGCTGATATTTTATTATTGATTTGAGTTTTTATATGGGCATTATCGTTATCTAAAGACGTTTTAATGAAATAAGGATGAACTGTTTCAAAGTTTATACTTCTGCACTAGATTAATTTAAGTATTTACTTTTAACAGAAGCGGTTACTTAACTCTTCTGAACCTACGTGGAAATAGGTTGGTCATCATAGTACTTAACCAGGCTCATCATACAAAATAATAGAAGCATTTTAGATATATTTGACATTAAACAATTTAAGGGGCTCCGGAACGCCCTATCTCGGCAATGTTAAAAATACAAATTTTAAGGAACATTTTCTCAGAAACTACTGGATAAAAATTAATAAAATTTTATCAGTGTTTTAAAAATACATTAATACACAATTTAATATGAGGGTTTTTCAATAAAAGCATTTAAATACATTTAATCATTGTTTTTATGAAACTATAGATTTTGGACACATTTCTCTGCCATAACTTAAAAATGATTAGTGTTATTACAAAATGCTCTCTGTAAAACCTGTAGTATAGTCCCTTAAACAATCCCTGAAAATTTCAGATCATTATGTTAGATAGATTTTGAGAAAATGTTCCTTTTGTGAATAAAATATATGATTTCCGGAAAAACATGTTTAAAGTTTTACTTACATATTTATTGCATACCAGCCCCATTAGAGTTAGCATGTATTTTCACCAACTTAGTGTTGAGATATAATAATAAATTTAGGCTTGTTTTAAAGCTAAATAAAAGGCCATTAATAGGCACTAAAAAACAAAAAAAAATGAAAAAAATTCAATTGTAAGTGGTCCGGAGCCCCATATTTGACATTAAACAATTTAAATGGCAGCCATTTTAAAAACATACAAACGATCTTTCTGGATTTTTGTACAGCAATAAACAATTACGTAGCAAATGTGTGCAACAAATTTGAGCTTAATATCTTTTCTATTCCCAAAGATATTAAGTGTTTAGTAAAAAACGAAAAAGGTGGATAATTCGAAAACTAAGCATTTCCGGACTTATGATTATTGAAACATATTTTTTCTTATTTTTACACATAGAAATAGCCTGTTGAAATTTTTGGACAATATTTTCTAGACACTCTGTATAACTACTTTCTCGACTTCGGCTAAACCCTAGCGAACCTTTTAGACGTGTATCTTTTTAAAATACTAGTCTTCACTCGCTCCGCTCATGTCCGTATTTCGGACTTACCATTCCTCAAAGCTGTACATAGTGCAGGGGTCTCGATTTCTTACGCTCGTCCATAATTCTTCCTTAGAGGGGATCTAAGCTGTACTTAGGTGAAGGAACTTCCATTCGCTACTTTCGTGTTTAGCTTCTGACTAACTATTTTACTATTTTAGGAGGTCAGTGTTATAATTACATTTTAACAATAACTTCGCTAGTTGTTATCGTAGAAAGGTGATTGATTGAAATCTAGAATTTTTAAACATAATTTAGAGTGTTACAAGTTGAATAACACACGAGACATATCAAAAACTTTGTTAAAATGACCCTATCTTTACATTTTCAAGTGGATGTTACTGAATTTCAATATGGTTCAATATGAACACACCATAGTTTTTCTTTCATGGTTTTATCTTTATTTTTGTGGGCACTATCGTACTTTAGTACAGACGACAACGACGATGAAAATG
Organism: Aphrophora alni; assembly: GCA_963513935.1. Classification (NCBI taxonomy): domain Eukaryota; kingdom Metazoa; phylum Arthropoda; class Insecta; order Hemiptera; family Aphrophoridae; genus Aphrophora; species Aphrophora alni. The sequence continues at coordinate 13,046,789 of OY740776.1, forward strand.
ATTATTTCGGTTTCCAGAGGGTATAAAACGTAAAGATCTTTCAAAAAAGGGTATCGAAATATTCGGCGCTCCAAAGTTACTTTACAACTTACTGAGGACGTAGAACATATATATTATCTTATGGACACATCTGATAGAAAAATTCTACTTCATTTGTTTCAAAGCTATTTCGTTAAATTTAAAAGTTTTGCCATTTTAGAATTTTGATTACTCACCTGTAAAATTTATTACTACCATATTTTCAATTAATATAAATATTTATCTCTTCCACGTTAATGCAAAGGTATCAAAATCACTTTTTACGATATTTCGAGTTCAAAATATTTTACCGTCAATGTATTTGGCTCAAGTAGGTTTCATCATTGTCATTCTTCAAGAATTATAAATACATACACACACAACCTCCCCCTAGATAGGGAGTATTATAGATACCCTTTAATTTAATGACACATTACTTAAAGTTCATCACCAAAGAAAATATTCAGCATTTCATGGAGAAAGGTGTTTTGAATTATTGTTAAGAATAGTTGTTAGGTAAAATTATAAAGACTATCAAGTATGGTTTTTGTTATAATTCCCAAAACAATACACAGAAGGCAGCCTGTTGATGTGAAATATATCAGAAAGTGTCGCAATATCTGACTCTAGACAAAATACTTAGTACACTAGCGTGGAAAGGTATACAAGTTCACGGTGACTTAAATAAGAGGTCAGTCGTAATTAGACGGTGATAAGAAATATGAAATTTCGAATCCTGACTTCCAAAAAAAGTGATATTTGTATAGTTACGAGATGGAGGAGGGCAGAGTCATAGAGACGAGTGTAAGAAACCGAGACCCTTTTTTTGGAACACTAAGTCCGAGATACTGACATGAGCGAAGCGATTTACAAGTTTTGCTAGGGTTTAACTGAAGTCGAGAAAGTTGTGTATCTAATCGAGAAAGCTAGGAAAATTCTGATTTATTTTCTGTTTACCAAAAACTAGATTAGGTTAGGCCGGGTTATGTTATATTCAAATAGATTTATGAAATTATTCAGTTTAAAAAAACAGCAAAATAACAACACAAACTGCAATTAAATACAAACAATGATTCTCGTAAGAGTGTTGCAGTAGCACTGACCTCGCAGTGGCGCAATCTAGACCAAATGAATGTCTGACATTAAAAGGATTGCAGTGGGGCGAACGAAAGGCGTAGTTATGTTATTGTTTTTTATTATGACAGTAAACAACCTAAAAATATTTGTATAATGATTTGTCGAGTTTTGAACTTACAAAAAGGAGGAAGGTCCGTATAGTACAAAAGTACTGAGCACACTATAACGCTTTATATCAAAATGAATGTCCCTATCTTAATTTTTGCGGAACAATTTGTTAAAAACATAGGTTATAACTAAGAATAAAATATAAATAACTTCAAACGTTATTCACAATAACTGAAAGCTACTTATTGACCATTGGTAAAGCTACTGCTAATTTCACTGTACAACTAATATATTCCTTCCGCATTTACATATAGATTACACGAGGTTGAAACAACTGTTCCTGGTGGAAACATACTGTACTAACCTCACAACTGATTTATATACAACATAAATATAATATCAGACAGATGCGGCCAACAAGTGTGTAATATTGGAAAACAATTTATCACCTTGAATTCAATATTTTATTCTTTGAGCATATCAATATATTTACAAGAGGGGTTGTAATTTGTCCCCTGTTGTTTGAAAACGAAAAACGCTCTGTCATCATCAACTTGTAATAAAATGAAGAAGGGAGTATAAAATAAATACAATTGTTACTTGAATACCTTAAGAGTCGGAGGTGAACAAGAGTTGAATAAGATACCTGATGGGAAAGATAAAAGAGACTTCTAAGCCAAGAATACATGAAAAAAAGTGTAGACCCAGTTAGATTCCTTCGGGATTGCCAAGGTCGTACTCATTATAATACTCTTGAAAATAGTAAGAATAACGAAGTAAATATCAGTCTAAATATCATTTACTTTCTCATGTATACAGGGTGTCCTGAAAAAGTAGGACCGGCTATTCATTTTATAATTATACAGAGCGAGTTTTATGTCCTTTATCCACTAGATTTTTTCATATGATTTAGGATAGAAAATTGAAACTGCGCATATCCATATTGGATCTAAAATACCTTCGTTTTGATGCGCTTACTGACTGACCAACTCCAATGGTGGACGGCCAAAAGGAAGTCAGAAGAAAATCTTAAATAATAGGTCTATATGCACATCAAATTAAGGTCTTTGTTAGTAGAGCACAGTGCTGCAAACTGGATTTCAAAAAGTTCGTCCTATCGAAAATGATGGGTTTTTAATGTTTGAGTACGTGTTAGAACCGTTTTTCACCGCTCTACCTTTTTAAATGTTTACTCCTGAATTTTGTCCTTAAAATGTTTGTTAGACGCCTGAAAGAACTATCGGTTGTGGTGGTAAACAAATTTAGGGGATCTCCGGAAGTTCAAAATCTAGGAGTCAACTAAAAAATTGTAATAAGTAGTTTGTCATATGTCGTTTAACACCGCCCTTTTACGCAAAGAACGATGTTGCAATTGTAGTTGAAAAAGGTGAAGTCGTTATTTTGTTATTAATTTATGTCCTTTAAAATTTTCTAACCTAATACATATATAAAATATTGGGTGGAGTAATGGGACTTAAAACTCACCCTGTATACATCAAAACAAACACAAAATTTCAAATAACATACATGTCCTTAGTCGAATCGTCTATCTGATATTTTGTTTAAATAAAGCAATACAACTGCAAAAGTAAATGAGAAATTGAGTTCAGATGCATTTTGTATGATAGGTTGTATGAATATGCCAAACACAGAGACTTTAATTTTATAATTTTAAAAAATTGTGGCCGTTTAAATTTTTAACGTCGAATATCTCGAAAACCATTAACTTTAATAAAAATTTAAAAAGAGACACACTATTTTCCTTTTATAACAACGAACGAAATTTAAAACTATATTTAAAAGGATAAGCAAGTTATGGACAAAAACTGAAAAACTTTTTCTTGTTAAACATCCAAAATTAGCCTAACACCAATACAATTTTGAATTCTGATCATTTTTATGCATTGAAACTATTTATTTATTTATTATTCAATTTCAGATTTCAGATCTGTGTCACAGTGTGTGTTATAAAATAAAAGTAAGCTCTTCCATTTATTTGTTCAATAAATAATAGTATTATATTTTCTTGTTTTCCATGTATAAAAGTTGTCCTAATTCAGAAATGTTAGATGTTGTAGAAAATTAAATTGTGTTTTTAGAGTTTGTAGATGACTCGGTTATGCTTTGACCTGCAGAAAAAAAAATTTATAAAACAATTTGTACGTCATCATAAGAAAATAAATATTTCGTCCTACTGAATTTTTTAAAGTTTACACTCTTCGAGATATTCGTCATTAAAAAATTTAAACGAGAGTATTCATAAGTACCATTAACGTGTTTTTATTTTGTGTTTTAGTAAGCAAAAACTGTAAAAAGAATATTTTTCTTTTCTTGCTTCGGGTTGGTACACCTGTTTTCTATGATGGTAGACATTTATTGCATGTAAACACCTAAATTTAAAAGTTATATTAACGTTTCCAAAATAAAAATGGAACTAAATTTGTTTTGTTGATGCCAGTCAAGGTTATGTTAAATTTATGAATTATTTCCTTCTTCTTTATGCAAAATTAAAAGTTGCACATATTTTAAACCTAATCTCAAAGCTAATAATAAATTTGAATATTTTAATAAAGTTTGCTAATTTCAAAGCAGGATATTTTATTTGTAAATGACGTGACTTACATTTTATAAAATAAAGGTCAAATAATTTACATCAATCAAGATTTGAGATTTGAATCATAATTTATTAATTATGAAAGTTTATAAATTTATATTATGTTTTAATTTCTTACAATTACTAAATATAGAAAAAGTATTGTTGCCAAAGAAAAATGAACGTAGATTAGGGGAAGTGGATTGAGGCTCCTGCGTTTAAACCAAGGGTTATTGTGCTCCTCTGTAAATCTAACAAGACAGCCTTTGATCCTTCAACGATCCTTGGAAGGTTTTGTTAATGTCAGGATCAACAATTTCCCCACTACGATAAGTTTCAAAGAGGTCTTCTCTTGTCTTCCAACCTCTCCAAGTTCTGAAGTATAAGTTTGGGAGTTTCATTGAACTGTTTGCATATCATGCACAGGGTATTTCCTTGATTTAAACAAATGGTTTCTAAAGTGGATTTGACTTGTAATACGACAATTACTTATTTATTATTTCCTCTGTTTAATTTTAGCAGACATTCGGTGAGTAAATGTTTGGGATTGTAACAAGTCTTTTGAATAATGTTTGTCCAGAGTAATTTTAGCAACTACTAGAATAATTCTTTCCTACCCTGGTTTAGAGGTTTCAAAAAGTCCTCTTCTTTATCTTCCAATCTGTTACAGTTCGGAATGCTCGTCGAAATATTTACATAGGCTTTCTTTTTTGATAACACCCCATTTAATTGGTGCTTCCTGCAATGGCCGTATTCAATAATAGCTGCTATTATTTGTTTAAGACGTCCTCGGCCAAGGTTTACTAGAGAGCTAAGTAGTCAAGTACTTGGAACTAAGTATTTTGGCTAGTTTTGTACAGAATAATTTTAGCAACTACTAGAATATTTTACTCCCTTGGTTAGGAGGCATCAAAAACGCATCTTCTCCATCTTCTAATCTGTCAGAGTTCAGAATGATATGTTTGAAAGTCTCATTGGACATTTGCATAGGTTATCCTCCTAGATAACACCCCATTTAAATTGGTACTTCCTGAAGTGACCATGTCCAGTAATAGGAGTAATTACTTGATTAAGACTTCCCCGTCTCAGGTTCACTAGACAGCTCAGGATAGAAGTACCTGGAGCTAAGTCTTTTGGCTAGAGTTTGTTCTTCAGGTATTGTTTGAAAATCAGCCGTCCAAGAAATGGTACAACAGACTCATCTATACAAAGTTTTTCTTTAGGTATAACCACTGTTTTAAAACTTTCACTCAGTAGGGTAACAAGTTTTTCGATTTTATAAAGTCTATTTCCTGGAATGTGTTCTTCATTATTAGCACAATGCAAAACTCTGAGAATGAGCTCAAACCTATTCCTTGACATAACCTTTGATACGACTGACCTAAATAATTCGTCATTTCTCCAGTAATGAGCTATTGTAGGTAATACATTTGTCCCCATGTACATAATAATTCCGAAAAACTGCCTTATTTCATTGACAGTACATTCCGTCCATTTTCCGAGTCTACCATGGGGACTATGAGGAACACTCTGTATTGTCTGCTGGGCATAACGGTTAATTTCATCTACTAATAAACCAACTACTTCAATGTTAAAATACAAGTTAAAAAATTCAATAGGTTCGTATTCTACCATGGTTTTAATTAAGTCTGGATTAATACCTACAGGCTCATTGTTTGGATTGTAGGGGTAAACATTAAAAACTACATTCAGAGGCTTCCAGTTAGTGCCTAAGTTGGCAGGTTGTGGTTCAGGACCTTCATTACTGTCTGAATCTGGCAATTCATGAAACAAACGCTGAGGTCTAGTGCCAATTGTAGGATTAGGCCTAGGCCTGCGAGGTGTACTTGAAAATAACCTACCTCTGTTTGATGTAGATGGGCCTGGGTTATTTATTTCATCACTACTAGTTATTTCATCAACTTCACTTACAACAAAGTCCGGGTCTTCATCAGTATCATCAGTATTATCAAATACTTCAAGAACAGTATCACTATCATAGTTTATAACCCTTACAGAGCTTACAAAACTTTCCTCCAAGAGTTGTAATATATACTCATCATTATCACCGTCACCTGCCATATTATTATAACATTTAGTTTTAATCTCGATCAGTAACACTAGCAACACTTACTTTGAGGTTATAATACACCTTACACAACCAGGAACAACTAAGTCTGGCAACTGTCTCATCAACAGTATCAACTGTCAGTAGAAAAAAACAGCTGATTACAAGTGTACCAGGAAAGCAAACTAAACAAAAAATTAGTTTGCTAAGCCAAGGGAATGGTGATTAGGTATATATATAATCGATTTAAAATATTTATTGACCAAAATCATGCATATTAATTCAGGAATTTTTTTTTTCAACTTGCTAGAGAAAGTGTGAGTACCACATATGGTACTCATGGCCTCCTGTCGAATACAGCTGATTACCATAAATGGTACTCATGGCAGTCAGGCCTAAGGTCAAAAATACTGTGTGGCAGTCAACCTGAATACAGGCAAGTGTAGGAAGACATTGAAAACTTACTTGCACAGGACTGGATGAGATTTGTATTCAGTCAAGGCCATGAGGACAGCCAGCTTGTATGATAGGATTGTTATACGCTTATCAGAGTAACTAATCAGATTGCTGAGAACACATATTGGAAAACAGTACAATTACTGTCATATACAGGGTGTTTTCAAACTAAGTTCCAAAACTTCAGGATACGGTTTATCGAATCAAAATAAATATAAAAGTTCTCATGAAGTATTTTAGTCCTCGAGCTAAACTATACTTCGAAAGGAATATATCTATCAAAACACAACAACGATTTTTTTATTACCCTTCAAAAACATTCTTTATTATACGGATATGTCATAAAGCAGAAACACATGTAACACGCTGTCACTAAGCAATTACTGATAACACATAAAGTTTTTCCTAATATACATTTGTCACAGCAGCCTCTCATGTGCAGGTGTTAGCGTAGATTGGAGAATGATGGATGTGGCACTCCACTGCCTTTACTTCCATTGCGTTTCAGTTATATTTCATGATTAATGCCACTCTTTGGAAATATTTTCTTTTTCAAAGTCCATTGTTACAAAATAGAAATATATCACTTCCTAAGCATTTATAGAGTCGGTTGAAACGGTGGGTTGTTAATAGAGAAGTATAGAGTGTATTTCCACAATAATAATAAAAATTCATTACATATAGGTAGGTTTCTTACATGTGTAGCCTAATGGCATTGTTTTATATCTGTAAACGACAATATTTATTTTCTTGGTAACTGAATGAAATAAACTGTATCTGATAGATCGTTATTTTATTTCAACAAGGAATGAAGTTATATTTACTATTGACATTATTTTCATTATTTAAAACTTATTTTTACTAGAACATTTTCTAAATGTTTTATACATGTAATCTAAATGCTTCCAAAGACATTGTTTTAAATGTTACGTGATTTATTTTAGTCATATATTGGCAAGTAATTCCTGTAGATCGATTTTATAACAATTTTAAATCCATCGTTTTCTGTGGAGTTAAATACAAACCATTGCCGATAACTCAAAACAAAGACTGTTTATTCATAATGGGCTCTCCCTTGGGTTTAATGTTTGGTTAAATACTTAATACTTGGGTTTCATAACTCAAGACAAATGTTTGGAATTTTATCGACTGCTCAGTAAGAAAAAAAAATGACTACATTTGAATGGTGATAACTTTGAATATATTTTCACTCCCTTGTTTTTACCTCTAATTGTTAAACTTCTACGGGTTGAAATTGTAGACCTTTTTATACAAATTTGGTATGTAGACTTGAATAATTTGTCGAGTTTGTGAATTTAAAAAATCGTGTTTAAAAATTTGAAAATGCGGTTGATTTTCAAATTTCAAACAATATTTTTTGAGGATACTTTTTAATCAATATATTGTTCAGATGTGCACAAAACCTCAGTTTGAGTTACTCTTAAATTTGAGTTGGAAAAAAAAAGGTTTTTTTATAACTTTTCTTGAAACAAAATACATGTTGTCTTGAAACAAAATACAAAACAAATGATGAGGGTCAGTTGCCATAGTAACTTGCCCTATTGTATGACACATTTCTAAACTGTCAGGGTTCAAACTTTTAACTTCAATTTTCTCAGTTTCAATTCTGATTGACTCTCGTCGTTTCCCCCCTGACCCTTCATATATTTTAATTGCACAAGAAATTGGGTTATCAGTCCTAATATTTTAATAAATTTGAACGAAATTGTACAGCCGATTTTTATAATAACTTATTTTATAACAGTCATTTTACAATGTATCAGGACATTTTCATTTTGAAAAAATAGCGATAAATGAGTTTTGTTTCATCTTTTTCAGATAAAAATTGAATAAAAAATATTGTACAAATCGTTTGGGTTAAGAAAAAGGTAAATTTGGAATATACGCCCAAATTATATTTATGTTAAAATTTTAATAACAATCAGCTCAAGAGTTTCAGCTATCATTGCTCAGAACAAGTCTACAGACAGACATTTCCCCCAAAACAACTAATTTTAACTCAAGTCAAAACTAATATATCTGCAAAAACTTTACCTCGATTTATGACACATCACATAATAATTATTTAATGGATACTAAAATATAGCTAAGAAAGTAAAATCTACATAACACATAATGTACGTAAAGACTACAGGCAATTACTGATAACACATAAAGTGTTCTAAATAGAATGTGATAAGGCAACAAATATATATATATATATTTATATATATATATATATATATATATATATATATATATATATATATATATATATATGTGTGTGTGTGTAAATAATAAGATTGAGATCCGCCGAGTTCAAAAAAGTGATTTTTGTAAAGCTGTTTATTAATGAGCAGAGTTGTAATTACCAAAGAATAATTACTCCTTTTTGGGTCATTATTCTTCACTTTTTACTAAAATTTCAACTATATCGGTGGAGACTATTTAGAGAAAGTAAGTCTTTTATAATCACTCCATTGCTGAATGTTTGTTTTTCTACCAATACCTCACCAACATTAATTTTTGGAGAGAAGACAACCAACAAGTTTTATTTGATTACTTAGAAGCTACACTTGAACAACAATTGATCTCTTTATTCTTTGCCAAAACAAGAGAATCGACATTCCATAACTACGTTTATGAGAGAAAGTAATAAACATAATATAATCGCCTAAATAAAAACACAACCGTTTTAGAATGCAGCTTGAATAACAGTTATTTCTAAAAGTTTAATAAAATGTTCTTTGAAGATTGAACTTTGATCTGAAAATCGATTAGGTTTGGGTCTCGGCGATATACAGTGGTGACAAAATAAGCAGTTCTTTGGCAACTACTTAAGGAAGCCAAGTTTATTTAAGAGTTTTATAAGAAATGCCCAAAATAACGACAAACTTTATTCAATCCTTTACGATTACAGTTTTAATTCCCCATCCTAAAAATTGAATAGAAATACGTTAATTGAGATAGTTCGAATATTTTCTTCGTATTTTTAGTGAGAAAAAAATATCAAATATGTTTTGTAGGTCATAAATGCTTTCTAAAACTGTATTTTAAATGTCACAATATATTTTGGATATACATTGATAAGAGCTCTGTAAATCGTTTTATATATTTCTATAGTTAACAAAATTAAAATAATAAAACAATTTTATCTGTGCAGTAAACTATCGAATCCCGACAACTTTCACTCAAGCCGACTACCGTTTATTTATGATGGGCCCTCCCACGGCAATAATGTTTGGCTATTTGAACGATTGCTCAGAAAGAAAAAAACGCGTACTTAAGTATCGGTTCCAGTAAGAAACAATATTTAAAAAAGGGTTTTTGTTTTTTTTTGTGGTGAACTGGACTTCGGCTATGAGCCTAGTGTGCTCCACTTTTTTTTTTCACAGTACACCGACCCCGGTGCTTCTGATAAGCTCTGGATCTGTGTAGAGTGTTTTGGATCAAGATTTATGTTTGTTGCTGAGATCCAAAAAATTTCCTTCTTTTAGATTCCAAGACCTCGCAATTAAACAAAATGTGTACTGAGGTCTCAGGTACGAGACCACAAAAACATCAGTTAGGTAAAACTTGTAATTGTTCCTCCTTATTTAAATGGCTGCTGATATGGCCATGTTCGGTAATCGTGGCAATAATCTGTCTCAAGGACTTCCTGTCATACTGAACCAGCACCTTTGTCAGCCCAGGATCTGTTCCCAAAAGCCAGAAAATTGTCTCCATCGTTCAATGTGCTCTTTCTTGCCAATTTCTTTACCGCAAGCACGTTCTGGTCCCATAAGGCAAACAGGAACTTCCTTTTTAGTCAACAGATCTCGCCATTCCCTGGTACCCATCCCAGTTGTACCGTGTTGACAGTTGACAGGACGGATAGGGAACGGACAGAATCACACCAATTTAGAAGAGACTTCTTTAGAACTGAGGGCTTTGATTGCCGCTTGGCTATCTGAGAGATTTGGAATGTCCTTACTTTTAGGGCTTTCTTCTAGTACATAACCTTCTATTACACAAACTCAACTTGGAATACAGAACAATACCTACATAGGCTAGCTTCGAAAGTGCCCCAGTGGTTAGAGAGTATCCTCCATATCCAGACTGTTGATCATGTAGTGATCCTTCATTATAGTAACAATGAGTTAGTAATAGTTTTAGATGAGGTAAACTAATATTGTAAAATTTATATAATTTTAAAACACTTGTTACGTTTTATTTTATCACTAGTAAGTTTGTTTGAGATCTCAGGCCAAAAAAGTGGTTTTCGGAGTCTGACAGTCGACTTTGTACAATTTGTTTAAAATATCTTATAACTGGAATTGGTAAATAAAGAAATTACTCAAAAATAATTTATAAATTTGTTATAGCTCCTTACCTTTCAAAATAACAGTATGTTGGGTACAGAATGTGCTTATACAAAAGTTTTTATGAACAGTTTATCCTATGAAAATTTTCTTAAAATTATATAACTAATATTTTGTTAGAAAAATCACATCGCCTTGTGCGATCCCTTTGTTGGGCCAAGACGGGTGAAATACTGTAATGATGTAGAGGAAGAATTTGTTGATAAAGAGTTCTCTCAATTGCCTCTAAACCCTGTTAAGCGAGTAGAACTCCACCATACATGACGGGTCATTATAAACTCATGTAGAAGCCATTCGTTATCTTGTAGAATACGTTGTTTTGACAATGGAAATGTAATTGTGTACGTAGTCTGGTTGACTTCCAAACTAACTCTAACAACTGTTTCTCTCACAAAAAGAAATGCATCCTGTATAGCAGCGTACAGCTTAGAGAAATCTTCCCAACATTTTGTTAGCAACATTTATTATTAGTGGACTGAAGGTTGCTGGACTCTTTATTGATTTCAAGCAAGAGAAAATTAAAATAGTTAAAAGTTAAAACGTAATAAAAGTGAATAAAGTTTATGGCTATTTTCCTATAAAACTCTTAAATAAACTTGACTTCTTTATCAGTTCGCCAAAGCACTGTTTATGATCGTTTAACACATCAGGAAAAGCAATAATAGGCTTCTAGATCAATGACTGTCTTTTCCAATGAACCTTTAATTGATTTTTCAAAGCAATTTAAATAAAGTTAAAATTGATTTAAAAATAATAATTTGAAGGTTCTTATGTTTCTCAAAAAAGCCTTTTTAATTAATTCTTTAAACTATGTTTAAACTCTCTCTTTCTCATTTAAAAGAATTTAAAAACAAATTCTTTTATAAAACTCTTAAAATTTAATCAACTGTTAACTTTAATGCAATAAACAAAATGCTCCTCACTGGCTAACATTTGATGAATACGGATTAAGCAATTCCGAGGTCTTAGCTGGATCTACACCCTTTTTCAACTCAATTTCATAATAGATGTCAGTTCTCTCTCTTTCTTAAACCAATTCCGAAAGATATATGTTGTTTTAGTACTTTAACATTAATTCTCTCTCTCTCTCTCTCTCTCTCTCTCTCTCTCTCTCTCTCTCTCTCTCTCTCTCTCTCTCTCTCTCTCTCTCTCTCTCTCTCTCTCTCTCTCTCTCTCTCTCTCTCTCTCTCACACACAGGTGCCTCTTATAAAATTCCGTAAATTCCTCTCCATTGTAAATCTATCATTAATAAAATATTTAAAGTATTTCTTGCTGTAGATTGTGGAATTCTATTGTTGATCAAGTAATGGAAGGTACATTGACTACTTGATCAACCTTGATTTGAAGTTTGATTTATTCAGTACAAATTAATTATTAACCGACATCTATTTGCCGAACAGTTATGGCCGTATACTTATTAATAATATAATTTTTTTCTTCTTCTTTTTCATCTTAATGTCATGTAGTTTATAGTTTATGAAACTTTTCTGTTTATAGCTTGTGTTTATGTTGTTTGTGTTTTACTTATTATTTGTTTAATGAATATTTGCGAGCATGTGATGTAAATATACTGGGTGTCCCACTTAAAATGTTACAATAGCTAATTTTTGAATTATAGATAAGATAGCGTACTTTAAATTGAGAACCATCCTTTCTTTTCAATGAAGTTTAAAAATCTATTTTGTGAAATGTTAAAAATTGCCGCCATTTTCCAATATGGTGGCCCAATTTGAAATTTATTATAGATCACCCTGTATTTTATAATTTGTCAGGGGTAAAAGAATATAAAAAAATGTTTTATGAAGATGATCCGGACCTGAAGATGACGGTATACTGTCGAAAACGGTAAACCATTAGGATTTTCGATGTCATGGTAATTAAATTATATTGATTTATAAATTTTTTAATGTAATTAAATTAGCACTAAACTTACTTCGCTTGTGTTATAAACGTTTCTTTAGGTGAATATTTAATTAAATTAAAGCATTTACAACGGCGATCAATGCCAATTTTTACTGTTGAAAATTATTTCAGAACCGTTGTGTTTTATTACTTGTGACTATCCACACTGTAAGAGTAAATAAAGTTCACAATCCACAAACATGTTAACGAAATCGGTAGAGTGAATGTTGTGAAATTACGTTTTTTATAACATCATCGTGGCCATTTGATTATTTTGATTTTTTTACTGATAAGAATACGAGTTTTTTTTAGAGATTGCAAACCAATACGTTTTTTTAAAACCTGTAACTCTACACTTGAGAAGAATTTGATGAAAATCGTTAAAGCTGCTTATTATGAAAGGTTCGAATTTAAACAAAAATATTTTTAATTTTATAAATACAAGTCAATAAAAATTTGCATTTACTGTAATCTGTTTCACTTCAAAGCCACGAAGATAAAACGCTTTCAATTGAAAGCTCCGTTTATTTATAAATCCAATATGGTGCAATAATTTAATTCCTTGCACAGCAATTTACTTCCAGGCAAGTTACTGCAGAAAGTAATTAGTTAATGTATCTTGTTTATATGTCATAAACTGAGCTTGGATTATTACCGTTTTATCCATAAGTAAAATAACTATAAAACACTGGTTATTTTAAGGTAGCGATAATACAGAGCAATTGAAGATTTAAGACAAAACATACCTCTTAAATAGATGTATACTCCTCCTCTATGAGGAGTTGGTCACAAGTACTAAATTATTAGAAGATTACAAAAATTTAAGCAAAACCGTCACTATTGATTTTGAGAAGCTGCTCCCAAATTTTTAATTTATAGAAAATAACTGAGATGTGACAAAAATATGTTCAGAAAAAAAGATTAAAACTTACACTTTTTAAACTCTAGAGCACTTAATTGACATTTTATAAAACACTTTTTTTTTTTAAATTAGGTGACCTCAAAACAAAATATATTTGGGAAAATATCGACATCTCTTTTTTGATCAATCACAGCACTTTCTCTACATAATGTATAAGTAAAAAAATTAAGATAACTGAAATTGATTTTAACAGATCAAACGGACCACGGTTTGATCCAACCATCTAACCTCCTCAGGAGCAATCAGTGTGGATGTGGCAATATTGAAATACTCTATCTGGATTTATACCTTTCTTCATCAAATTTTGAGCTAGATCACTATCTTTCTTATCAAGTCTCTTATTATCTTCCCGGCCCTAATGGTACAAGATGATTCAAGAGTGTTTTTATTTTATTATTATTTTTCACTTTTAAACCATAAAAAAAAACATTTTTTTGATTTACGAAACATATGTAACTTTACAAAATATATTTAAAGCAACTAGATTTTCATTTATATTCAACAATGAGAAGTGACTGGGAATTTGAAGATATTTAGTAAAATTTCCTTACAAAAAGAATTGGTTTATAATTTGTACAGATGATTCAACTTGCAATATCTATCCTTCTTACAGTATTTCTTCGACTTTGATTCAGGTAAGGAGAGTTTAATACTACTCACCGAGGACAGTTTTCAATAAATTTTTAAAACTTTTTCTCTCACTGTTAAAGAAATAGTTATTTGTGTAACTAGTGAGCAAAGTGGCACTTTTTTAAACGAGAGAAAAATGTTGACGCACGAGGCTTGCCTCGTGCGTCAATTTTATCGAGTTTAAAAAAGACACTTTGCTCACGAATTGCACATTATACTTTGTCTACAGTTGTCCATATTTTAAAACTATCAACACTGAGTAGAAGTTCTCACGTCAAAACTGAGGTTATTTATGAATATTACAAATAACTTAGGTGTATTGTTGAGGAAACGGGATTGCCAACTTCAAAACTCGGCAAACGAAAAATATTCTCCGTGTACATACACTGTCAATCATCTTCATGAATAATTACTTCCTTTTTCAACTTTAAAACGTTGTTTTGTTGTTTATTTATGTTATTTTACATGTAAAAATTAATCTAACCTAAACACGGGACATTTCCTGTATATTATAAATCAATTCAAATAAACTTAACCTAAATTTCGTTTTGTTCGGTTGCCCTTCGGAGTGAGCAAAGTAGTGTGCAAAGTAGTGGGCAAAGTGAAACTGTTGAGAAATCAGCTGTTTTGCAAACTAATTTAAATGAACAAAATGCCACTTTTTCAACAACTGTAGACAAAGGTTTTTATATCTTTTAATGAATATTCGTGTAAATATACTTTATTATTTTAATTTTAAATATACTTCTTGTGTAAAAAATAAACTTTTAAAATATAAACTCGATTAGACGAATGTTTTTGAAATGTTCTTTACACACATATCCTCAGTAGACACTTATATCGATTAGGGGGGGTTGCAATCCCAATGTATACAAGCTAGATATACGACTTCTTTCATAATATTGAGTTCCATCCCTCTCTCTCAGTTTTCCTATCTACCTTCTATTGATAAACACTTATTCTCTACCACTGACGCTATTAGAATATTCGGAGTTAAAGTTTTTTTAAATTTCATAATGCTTTATTAATTTGTTTTAGATGATAAGGAAATATTTTGCCTTTAATTAAAAAGAAAAATCTTTACAAGCAGTAAAGTGAGTTGGATTTGTAAAACTTTATAATTCTGTAAGGTTAACTTTAGTAAAATTTTGAAGTTGTTTTTAAACCTTTAAAATATTTTGAAAATTTAAAAAAAATACTCCTGTTTGGGCGTGCTTTAGGTATTAACCAATTGAATATGTGGTAATAAAGAGATGCTTTTTGAATACATCTTTTACTTATGTAAACATTTTCCTACAACACTTTCATCATTTTAAAACTAGTTTCATCATTTATACACAAATAAGTAATTACTCATGACATTTTTAGTTTTTAATATATTTAAATACAGTACCATACTATAAATTATAAACACATAAATATTTAGATTGATTTTGAATTCTTTCCTTTGAAATAAGCCGTTATAAAACCCACATAAAATACTGCCTCACTTAAGTGCCTTATAGATTCAACCAAGGGTATCTATTTTTTTAACTACTCCTTTAAAACACGCATTTGCAAATTCTGAACAATAATTTATTTTTCTAATAATGCCTTACCATATATCAACATAAAATTTGTTGGTACGCTTATAGATATGTTTCTATTATGTATGAAAGAGATCTTACAATTTGGTAGAAGCATGTGTACTTGGTGGTTGTTTAAAAATGCAAATACTTTCGTGGGACACATTTATATATATATATATATATATATATATATATATATATATATATATATATATATATTATAAGTTATGGTTTGGTTTCGAGGACGTGCTTTTTTAAAACAAAAAAATCACTTTTTAATAATTGAACAAGATTTTAATATACTTTAAAAAAACTTATTTTATTTATTGAAGTACATTTGATGTGCACATAATGCCACCTCGATTAACACTGACTAACAAAGGCTCTGGAGAGGAAACAATGATAATGCTTACTATACTAAAAACTATAACATTCCACAAACTAAAGTACTACCTAAGCTAAATACCTCTACATAACTTATATATACAGGGTGTATATAAAGTCCCTCACAGGCTTAATATTTTCTAAACGATAACAGATAAATCAATAAGATTTGGTACATCAACACCAAACCTAAAAATCTACTTTTTTAAGGAACTATTAATTTTCTGTCATATCATGGGGACGTCCCGCAAGGAGTCAGAAGGAAATCTTAAATAGGAGCATAGGTCAATATGTACATCAGTTTAAAGGGCTTAGCTAGCAGAGTTCAATGCCGGAAACCGCGCCTCAAAAGGATCACCCGTTACAAAATGGCGGCCATTTACAGTGGGTGTACATAAAGTCCCACTCGGGCTTAATATTTTCTAAACGACAACAGATAAATCAATAAGATTTGGTACATCAACACCACACCTAAAAATCTATTTTTTTAAGGAACTATCAATTTTCTGTCATATCATGGGGACGTCCCGCAAGGAGTCAGAAGGAAATCTTAAATAGGAGCATAGGTCAATATGCATATCATTTTAAAGGGCTTAGCTAGCAGAGTTTAATGCCGTAAACCGCATTCAAAAAGGTTGATCCAGTACAAAATGGCGGCTGTTCAAAGGTTTTATTTTGTTACATTTTATTAGTACAGTAGCCACAATCCCATTAAAGCAAAACTGCAACTAAATGAATACTGCAGCTAAATACTACATTATGCGTGTCAATAGAGAAGTGAATTATGACGTTATAGTTATCCTCACAGGTAAAAATTTGGTCCTAACTTATTGATAACAGGGAAAACCTGGTAATAGTAACAATTAGAAAGTTCTTATCTTTGGGTCACCGTTTGGACTTTCATATTAGCCAGTCATTCATAGTAGGCTATTCTAGTTTTTTTGTTTTAGTAGTGCTGTCCAATCTTTCTGTAATTGCGCGTTAGTACAAACAAGTTTGTACTATTGCTTGTAGTTTTTCAACAACACTATGTCGCTTAACGAACGTGAACGTATAACACTTCTTATGATGGTTGGTTGGGGAAACAACAGACGATCACACGAGGAAGCGTGCCATTTATTTAATGACTACTTCCCCGAGAGGCAGCCAATTTCTAGAACAACTGTAGAGAAAACTGTTGAACGCTTTATGGAAACAGGAAGTGTTTCCGATCGTCCTAGATCAGGAAGGCCCGCTACTGCAACAAACGAAGACAACTCTTTAGATGTCTTGCAGTCATTTATTGAGAACCCGCACGAGTCCCTACGCTCAGCAGCACAAACTCATGACATCTCTATTAAGTCTGTTCAAAACATTCTGAAAGGGTCAAATTTTAAGCCTTACAAAGTTCATTTGGTGCACGAACTCAACGAAGATGATTACGATCGACGTATAGAATTTTGCGAAACCATGATGGCTAAAATAGATTGCAACGAAATTGATGTAAACAATATTGTGTTTTCAGACGAGTGTACATTTATGCTTAATGGAAGCGTAAACAGGCACAATTGCCGTTACTGGAGTAGCGAAAATCCTCACTGGATGCGGGAGGCACACACGCAATATCCACTAAAGGTGAATGTCTGGCTTGGTGTGATAGGTACCCAGTTGGTAGGTCTTTTCTTTATTGAAGGAAATTTAAATGCAATATCATACCAACGTTTGCTGGAAAATGAAATTACACCAACACTTCGAAACATGTTTGGAGAACATTTTCAGAATATCTTGTTACTCAAAATGTAAATGAACTGAGACAAAGAATACTTCAAGAATGTCAGGCGATTCCTCAAATTGCGCTGAAAAATTCTCTTAATAGTTTTTTATGTGCGTCTTTCCAACTGTCAAATAACTGGAGGTGAACAGTTCGAGCATTTACTCTGAAAACATTTGGTAAGTAAACATCTGTTTTCCAATAAAACCTTTGAACAGCCGCCATTTTGTACTGGATCAACCTTTTTGAATGCGGTTTGCGGCATTAAACTCTGCTAGCTAAGCCCTTTAAAATGATGTGCATATTGACCTATGCTCCTATTTAAGATTTCCTTCTGACTCCTTGCGGGACGTCCCCATGATATGACAGAAAATTGATAGTTCCTTAAAAAAGTAGATTTTTAGGTGTGGTGTTGATGTACCAAATCTTATTGATTTATCTGTTGTCGTTTAGAAAATATTAAGCCCGTGCGGGACTTTATATACACCCCGTATATATATATATATATATATATATATATATATATATATATATATATATATATATATATAAGTACATCTTTTGAAGACACTTTTTATAATTTTAAGTTATACCTCCTTTTTAAACACTTTCATATATTATTTACTTTTCACATTATTATTATTGTTAGAAACATGTAAGATTAATTTTAGAGACATTTGTTTCCTTTGTCAAATTTTGTATTTTTAAGGTACTTTTGTTTTAATTAAATTTACACCACGTTTTATTAATTTTTTATGTTATAGTTTAGTGCTCAGGGCCTGAACAGATTTCATCATTTCCATTCTTAGTTTTAGATTTTACGATTTCCTCATTCCTATTGGTGAAAATGATCTTGTGACTTATTTAGTTTCTATGATTAAAGGATATTATTCCCTTAGTATTGTTGATTTTTGCTGTAGTTTTATTTTCAATTAACAATGCACAATTGTGAGACCAATTTCTTGACATTTGTTATAATTTGTCTTGTCTTTACAGGAAATGACTAACTAGGAGATATAGTATTAGTTTGTAAGCCTAATGATATTTCCAATGGCTTACAATTCATGCAACTGTACGTGTAATGAAACGCTGCACCCCCACTCCTTCGACAGTATTCCCCTCTCTAGTAAAATCTCTTCGTTCATTTTGATTGTTGATATTAATTGTTGTAATATTGTATATGAATAATATTATTTCGTATATATTATACATATTTATATTCGTCTCTATATACATAACTAATATACATGTCTCATATAATGAATTTAACGATAAAAACCATTTTATATTATTCTGAGAGATGATTTCAATAAAAAAATTTTCTTCAGAGGTGACACAAACATAGTTTGATTTATACATCGTAAATGTATTTAAAAACGAATAATAACCCCAATATAAACACTACGAAATGTGAAAGTAAATGCTGAATTTACCAGATATTAAAATAAATTACAATTAAATGCATTAATTTAATAC